>JANRMT010062813.1:16300267-16322138 GCA_026402145.1 Polypterus bichir lapradei | reverse complement strand
ATAAAGATGTGGTCTCAGACTGGTGGTGTCCGGGCAAGTCTCACAATATATATATATATATATATATATATATACACACACACATATAAACATATATATATACATATCTATACATATACACATATATATATATATACACACACATATAAACATATATATATACATATCTATACATATACACATATATATATATATACACACACATATATACATACATATATATATCTACATATATACACATACATACACACATACATACACACACACATATATATACATATACATACATATCTACATATACACACACACACACATATATATATATATACATATATATATATTATTTGTTAAGGATCTCTTTGTATACCATGTTGTCAGTTCGGCCCTCCAGTTGTAACATGACCAAGCTGTGCGCTGAGCTTACTCTTGAGCATGTAACTTACAGTTGGCCATGTGAACAGTAATCTTGTCTCAAATCTCACAGCTTGGATTGCTGCTGTCATAATCGGTTTGAGTTTCATGGTTTGTTTCAATTACGACAGTATTTGCAGGATTTGTTGTGTTGAAGTGACATTCGGCATCTGTCAAGCATTGTAAGCACACAACCGGTTTCATCGATAAAATCACATCCAGCTTTTGAGAGTTTAAACATTCATAAACATCAAAGTGTCCACTACTGAAATCGTCACCTGTGAATCTAAGATGTTTAAGAGGCATTGGCGGTTGTCCAAAGGTGTAAAATATTTGGCCATTTCGGTACACTTGAAAGCGACAACCGAACAATTCAGCGGCAGCCATCAACTCACATGCAGAACCATAGGTGAAGGGCTTAAGCATTTCACTCTTATAGTGCTCCTGTGTAGTATAATTATCTCCTGTACCTTCATCAGTCCACACCTTGAACCTGTCCCAGTCATTCAATACATAAGACACAATGTTCCTCCGGATATCAAGAGTGAGCCTGATATGGGCGTGCAATATGTAACAAAGAGAATGGAAAAGGTAGGTACCATCTCCGGGCATGGAAACCACTCAGTAAGTTCTTTGATCGATAGTGATCACCTCGATAGACATGGTAATGGAGGTTGGAATGATAAAGGAAATGGGTACCTGAGCAATGTAAAGTAAGTCTAAAATACCTATACAATAACTATAATTATAATAAACAAACAATAAAACAGCGGAGAAGCCGTGGATTAAACAAAAAGGCTGTAGTTATCAGTAGGGAGACGTGAATCCCGTGGCGAAGCAAGGAAGGGAATGTAGAGACCGGAGCGACGGTCAGCTGGCAGCCAACAACGTGGGAGGCGTTGGGATGGGGGACCCAACGCCACCTCACACAGTGACTGAGCTGCAGGCTATGGACGTATATATGTACGTAAGTAGGATTCAGTTAGCGTTGGGAACCCATGTACCAAATTTCTTGAAGATGGGCCCATAAGTAACAAAGACTGTTGAAAAGTTCAATATGGTGGCCGACAGTGGCATCATACCACCGAAATAAGTACGTACATTGGTTTCGGTTAGTGCAGGGGAGCCGCCTATAAAATTTCGAGAAGATCGGGCCATAAATAACAAAGTTCGACATGGCGGACGTTGTTGACCGTTATGACCGTTACGCATAGAATTTCTAAATGAAACCTGCTAAACTTTTGTAAGTAAGCTGTAAGGAATGAGCCTGCCAAATTTCAGCCTTCTACCTGCACGGGAAGTTTGAGAATTAGTGACGTTGGAAAGTTCAATATGGCGGCCAACAGTGGTGTCATACCAACGAAATAAGTACGTACATCGGTTTCCGTTAAAAGTTTAATATGGCGGCCGACAGTGGCATCATACCACCGAAATAAGTACCAAATTTCAGCCTTCTACCTACACGGGAAGTTGGAGAATTAGTGACGTTGGAAAGTTCAATATGGCGGCTGACAGTGGCGTCATACCACCGAAATAAGTATGTACATTGGTTTCAGTTAGCGCAGGGAAGCCGCCTACCAAATTTCGTGAAGATGGGGCCATGAATAAGAAAGTTCAATATGGAGGACGTCGTTAACCGTTATGACCGTTACGCGTAGAATTTCGAAATGAAACCTGCTTAACTTTTGTAAGTAAGCTGTAAGGAATGGGCCTGCCAAATTTCAGCCTTCTACCTACACGGGAAGTTGGAGAATTTGTGACGTTTGGAAAATTCAATATGGCGGCCAACAGTGGCGTCATACCACCGAAATAAGTACGTACATCGGTTTTGGTTAGCGCAGGGAAGCCACCTACCAAATTTCGTGAAGACAGGGTCATTCTTCTACCTACACGGGAAGTTGGAAAATTGGTGACGTTGGAAAGTTCAATATGGCGGCCGACAGTGGCGTCATACCATCGAAATAAGTAAGTACATCGGTTTTGGTTAGCGCAGGGAAGCCGCCTACCAAATTTCGTGAAGATGGGGCCATAAATAAGAAAGTTCAACATGGCGGACGTTGTCGACCGTTATCGACCGTTATGACCGTTATGTGTAGAATTTCGAAATGAAACCTGCTTAACTTTTGTAAGTAAGCTGTAAGGAATGAGCCTGCCAAATTTCAGCCTTCTACCTACACGGGAAGTTGGAGAATTAGTGATGAGTCAGTGAGTGAGTGAGTGAGTGAGTGAGTGAGTGAGTCAGTGAGGGCTTTGCCTTTTATTAGTATAGATATACATATATATATATATATACACACATATATATATATATATACATATACACACTCAGATATATATCATATATATACACTCTTTGGGGTGCGAGCAACTGTTGCTGGGGGTGGCAGGATCCATCAAGGAAGAAAAATGAAAAACATTATTTGTACAAAATCTTAATTTATTTATCCATTCCTAAATAATTAAATGGGCAGGCTATTTCGTATCAGTGCAATACGCTGTTTGTTAAAACGGATGACTCCCGCTCTTACGTGCAAGTCTGCGTGGATATTATGAACTATCGTATCTGTTCAAGTTCTATTTAAATTTTAAATAGAAGGAATTTTTATTTAGTCGACAGAAATATCTTTGGTAGGAATGGAAGTTAAATGCAGGCATCATTGCATAAATTTTTCTTCACCATACAAATGTAAAGAGTAAATTCGCCTTACATTCCAACCAAAGATATTTGTGTCGACTAAATCAGGGGTGTCAAACTCAATTGCACAGGGGACCAAAATCCAAAACACACTTTAGGTCGCGGGCCGAACAGGATAAAGATTTATTGAACACACTAAAACTAAACTTTTAAAACTTAACTTTTTTTAACATAAATATGAATAAAAACAGACAGGAATATTATTCCTGAATAAATCAACTCAAACCTTAAATAACTTATAATATTTTGCTCTCCATAAAAATATATCCTGTCTAAATTATACAAGTTAGAAATAAAGGAAACGTTAAAAGAACAAACATTCAAATTTCTTTACTCTTATGTAATTTTATATAAAAAATAAACTTAGATTTTAAATATCCCAAAAGATTTTGCTCTCCATAAAAATATATCCTGTCAAAATTATACAAATTCAAATATGAACATGCTGCATAACAAAACCTGGAAATATAAATAAAATGTGTTCTTTTCAGCAATAACAAATCAAATCATTCAGTTGTCTTTGCTCATATGTCATTTTAGAGCTGGACGCCTGGCATCTTTTTTTTGGCAACAAGTTCGTTTATGTTTGGTGTGAGGTTCTGTGTTGTGGAGATTCTTAGGATGGACTGCAGGTGCTCATCAGTAAGGCGACTCCTGTGTGCTGTTTTGTTAGTCTTCATCACTGAGAAGAGCTTCTCACACAGATATGTGCTACCAAACATGCACAAGGTTTGAGCTGCATATAGACGGAGCTGGAGCATTTCTGCGGGAATGGAGTGAATAAACTGTGCGGGCCCTGCAGTATCGTAGTTTGCCTTCAGTGTGCCATTACACTGCAGCTCAATCACCTCCATCTGAATCTGCACAGGTGCAGTTTCCACATCGACGGCAAATGGGTTGCGAAACAACTCAAAATTCTTTTTTTGTTCTTCAAAGTCACCAAAGCGCCGTGCGAACTCAGTGCGCAGTGCGCTCAGTTTATCAGCAAAGTGCGTATTTGGGAACACCGTTGTGCCGACTTGGTTCAACATTCAACAGGGAAAGTGGGGCAAGTTGCACTGGTGCATTTGTGTCTCCCCTAAAAGCAGCTTCACTTGAAATCACTTTGTGATTGTGCACGGGTAAAAACGTCTGCTGAAGTGTCAGATTCTTCTTTAATTCTTCTGCTTTCTGTATCTTCTGCATTGCATTCAGGTCTTTCAGGTTATCCTGATGTTTTGTCTCATAGTGTCGTCTTAGATTAAATTCTGTAATTACAGCCACATTAGCTCTACAAATGAGACACACGGGTTTACCGGCAATGTCAGTAAACATATACTCAGCTTCCCATTGGTTTTTAAAGGCTCTATTTTCAGAATCAACTTTTCTCTTCAGCATCGTGTGGGCTAGCTTCGCAATAACTTGCAGCATCATAAGCTAGACTTGATTAACACGGTAAGTGTTCGGCAAGGCAGCTGAAGCGCTGCATTATAGGATCTGTAGTTTATTGTGTTACCAGCGCTTCATATACCCGGGCCATTAATAACAATAATACAGTATATAAAATGATCTCGCGGGCCGGATATAATTACACGCCGGGCCGGATGTGGCCGCGGGCCTTGAGTTTGACACATATGGACTAAATAGAACTTGAAAAGATATATTTTTTCGTACATCGAGCCCGCGTGCTATTGTGGTTTTGCCTGCATGCCTCAATAAGTCATCCTCCCCTCGCTCTTACTTTTTTACCGTTCATCTAATGAATACACGGAGTATGGCTTTACCAAAACAATCATTGATGGCGAATAAAGTATCCATTATTCGAGTATGTAGATCGGGGTATATATATACATATATATATACCCGCGTATCGCAGCGGAGAAGTAGTGTGTTAAAGAAGCTATGAAAAAGAAAAGGGAACATTTTAAAAATAACGTAACATGACTGTCAATATACAGTATTTGTTTTGTGAGTGTTACTGAGTGTTGCTGTCATCAAGGATTTGATTATCATTATTTCTTTCAATCAGGTTCGTATTTGTAGGATGTGTTGTGTTCAAGTTACATTCCGTTTTTGTCAATCGTTGTAAAGATAACAGGTTTCATTCATCGATTAGTTTCTTACTGCATCAATAAACAGCTCGTCTTCTTCATCTGAGACCTGACATACTGCATGCACGGGTTTTTTTTTTTTTACACTGTCTTCCTTTAGCGGGACATTCACTTTTTCCACCGTGTGCTTTGTTTCCGCAGTAGCTGCACTTATGAATATGCTTGTATGTATCAGACGCTTCATATTTTTTTGCTGCCTTTTCAATTGTGTAATTCGGTTTTTGTTCAGCGCTCTTTGGAACTGTTGCTTTTTGTCTGTGCACTGCGTCAGTTCACGTGAGCCGCTCGGTGTACATGCATCGAAGTTTCCCATCTATGCTGGTGCCATGTCGTGCTATGTCCACGGCTGTATTTAATGTTACCTAAGTCCTGGCACTTAAAACTTTCTCTTGCAGTTTCGCTGAGTTTGTGCCAAACACCACCCTGACCATCTCATCTTCCTCTGCATAAGCGCAGTCCTTCACCCGTGAATATTTAGCAACAGTGTTTCTATTGGATTGCCGCTGACGGACGGCCTTATATGAGCAGGCACTAAATTACAAACGCCAGCGGCAGCCTGTCTATGAACTTAATTTAAAGTTTAGGTTTACACCGTGCTTTGTTTCCGTAGTAGCAGCACTCATGAATATGGTTGTATATGTCACTCGCTCGCTTCTTATTGTTTCGCTGCCTTCTCAATTATATAATGCATGTTTTCTTCAGCGCTTTTTGGAGCTCTTCCTGGTTTTCTACGTACTGCGTGATTATGTGGGAGGCGTGATGATGTCACATGAAACTCCGCCCCCACGGCTTTCGAGCTCATCTCCATTACAGTAAATGGAGAAAAACAGCTTCCAGTTATGACCATTACACGCAGAATCTGACACTGACGTCAGAGGTTTGATCTCTGCAAGGGGAGCAGTCCAGTGTGTACGCCTGATGAGCCCAATTAAGGGCGAAACACGTATTTGCATTTATTTGACAGTAAACTCTGCTATATATATATATATATATATATATATATACAGTATTTGTCTCTCTTTATCTCTGTATATTTAAATGTATAAACTTTTCTGTAAAATTGTGTTCTGCAATAACCATCAACAAAAGCCAAGTCACTAGGAAAAGCAGAAAAAAGCAGAAGTAGATCTAATGCAGGAATGTTTTCCTCATGGACAATTGTGTATAGCATGTTCAAGAGTCAGCAGCTCCAGCGACCTAATAATATTATCATTATTAATTGTTATTTGACTATTCCTAGTTGTGTTACTAGAAGTCCTCTGCTTGTTCAGAATGCTGCAGCTAGAATCTTGACAAAAAGCCAGAGCTGATTTTCAAGTTCTTCTTTTAACATATAAGGACTTGCATGGAGCTGCACCTCCTTACTTAGCTGAGCTAATTACCCCATACACTCTGGCACATCCTCCTCGCTCTCTTAACATTAATGTTTTTTTTTATTTTTGTTTTTATTTGTTTATTTTGTATGTTGTCCCATGTATTCTTCTAATTTGTACAGTGTACAGAGACGCAAATACCTGTGGAAAGCGGAAAGGAGGACTCGCTCTCTATGTAAATACAAGGTGGTGCAACTCTGGACATGTAAACGTCAAAATCTTCACTTGTTGCAGGGACATCGAACTGTTGGCCATAAGTCTGTGCCCCTATTACTTGCCCAGAGATTTGGACACGTTATTGTTGTTATTGTTTACATCCCTTCTCGGGCAGACGTGGTGATAGCGGGTGACATCATCCATTCCGCTGTTGCTAATTTACAAACACAGCAACCTGAGGTGCTTGTGCTAATCGCTGGAGACTTTAACCATGTGACACTGGACAAAACATTACCTGCCTTCTCCCAGTGTGTGGATTGTAACACCCGGGGAAATAGTACTATTGACCTACTGTATGCAAATGTTAAAGACGCATACAGCGCCACCCTGCTGCCTGTGCTTGGGAAAGCAGATCATAACCTGGTTCTGCTTCAGCCTCACTGCAAACCAAGAGTGAGGGAGCTACCTACAACCAAACGCTAATTCAGGAAGTGGTCTCCTGAGGCAGAGCAGGCTCTGAGGGACTGCTGTGGAACTACGGACTGGGAAACCCTGCAGGGATTATATAGTGAGAACATTGAGAAGGTTGTTGACTGCACTACTGACTACATCAACTTCTGTATGGACATTGTAGTCCCAGTAAGAACAGTACGCTGCTATGCTAACAACAAGCCATGGATTACAAGTGACATCAAGGACCTTTTGAACCAGAAGAAAAGGACTTTTAAAGGCGGTGATCAGAAGGAGCTCAAGCGCATGCAGAAGGAACTCCGAATCCAGCTCAGGGCGGCAAAGGAGCAGTACAGGAGAAAGCTGGAGCAGAATTTGCAGAATAACAGCATGAAGGAAGTGTGGGATGGGATGAAGATCATCACTGGCTGCAACTAGAAGCTTGGTGCCACAATCGAGAGAGACGTGGAGAGAGCAAACCAAATGAACAACTTCTTTAACAGGTTTGACCACCCTAACCCACTCTCACCTCGGAGTACTGCACCCTCCACCCATCCTTCTGCTGATACCAGCATAGGAGAGACATCTCCACCCACAATTACAGCAGCCCAAGTGAGCAGAGAGCTGAGGAGACTTCATGCCAGCAAAGCAGTGGGTCTAGATGGAGTATTGCCACGACTGCTGAAGGCCTGTGCGCTGGAACTGGGGAGTCCTCTACAACGCATCTTTAACCTGAGCCTTGAACAGGGGAGAGTCCTGAGGCTTTGGAAAACATCTTACATCACCCTAGTCCCAAAGGTATCACGCCTTGGTGAGCTGAATGACTTCCGGCCTGTCGCTCTGGTGTCACATGTGATGAAGACAATGGAGCGGCTGCTGCTTCACCACCTGAGGCCACAGGTCCGCAATGCCCTCGACCTTCTGCAGTTCACATACCAGAAGAAGGTGGGAGCGGAGGATGCCATCATCTATATGCTACACCGATTCCTCTCCCACTTGGACAGAGGCAGTGGTGCTATAAGAATTATGTTTCTGGACTTCTCTAGCACCTTCAACACCATCCAACCTCTGCTTCTTAGAGACAAGTTGACAGAGATGGGAGTAGATTCATACCTGGTGGCATGGATCGTGGACTATCTTACAGAAAGACCTCAGTATGTGCGTCTCGGGAACTGCAGGTCTGACATTGTGGTCAGCAACACAGGAGCACCGCAGGGGACTGTACTTTCTCTGCTCCTGTTCAGCCTATATACATCAGACTTCCAATACAACTCGGAGTCCTGCCACGTGCAAAAGTTCGCTGACGACACTGCTATCGTGGGCTGCAGGATTGCCAATACTGATGCTCTGTGCAAGAGAGGACAGAGCCGACTATACTTTCTTAGAAGGCTGGCGTCTTTCAACATCTGCAATAAAATGCTTCAGATGTTCTATCAGACAGTTGTGGCGAGTGCCCTCTTCTACGCGGTGGTGTGCTGGGGAGGCAGCATAAAGAAGAAGGACGTCTCATGCCTGGACAAACTGGTGAGAAAGGCAGGCTCTGTTGTAGGCACGGAAATGGACAGTTTGACATCTGTGGCAGAGCAACGGGCGTTGAGCAGGCTCCTGTCAATCATGGAGAATCCACTGCATCCACTGAACAGTATCATCTCCAGACAGAGGAGCAGCTTCAGCGACAGACTGCTCCACTGACAGACTGAGGAGATCATTCCTCCCCCACACTATGCGACTCTTCAATTCCACCCAGGAGGTTAAACGTTAACATTATACAAAGTTATTGTCTGTTTTACCTTCACTGTTTAATTTAATATTGTTTTTTATTGTTTTTTATCAGTATGCTGCTGCTGGAGTATGTGAATTTCCTCTTGGGATTAATAAAGTATCTATCTATCTATCTATCTATTGAGACCACTTTAAATTAAGTTGATTGACTGATTGATGCAACTCAACTTGTAACATTTGAGATACAATTGATTACATTTCTTTCATATTTCCAATTGGAGTAGAGGAAGGTGAAGTGATTAGCTCATGGTCACACTGAGTCAGTAGTTGGAGATAGATAGATGTGTCTTCAACGTAATTGGTGCCCAATTGTGGCAAACTCATTTGCCTGGACTTAGTTTGGAAAGGCACACACCTGTGTATATCGGATCACACAGTTTACACTGCATATTAGGTCAAAAACCAAATCAAGAAATCCAAGGTCTCTACTGACCTTCTATGATCAAAATGTGGTGAGGTATAGATCAGGGCAAGGATATAAAATAATTTCTAAAGCTCCGAGTGACCCCAGGAGCACAGTGGCGCCAATAATGGAAGAATTTTGGAACCACCAGGACTCTTCCTAGAGTTGGCCCTCCACCCAAACTGAGTAAGAAGAGGTGATCACGATCAATAGCCACTCTAACAGAGCTTAAGAAGACCTCTCCTGAGATGGGACAACCTGTTGGAAGGATGACCATCTCATCAGTTCTCCATCAATCAGGAGTTCATGGCAGTGCAGGAAAAAAAAAGATTCAATGCTGTGATGAGTAACAATTTGAACTCTTTGGGCAGAGCTCCAAGCACTGTGTCTGGCAAAGGCCAAGTATTGCTCCCCACCTGCCTAATACCATCTTTGCATAGAAGCATGGCGGTGGCGGCATAATGCTATGGGTGCTTCCAGGCGGCAGGCATAGGGACTTGTAGGGACTTACTGAAGAAGACTCAAACCTGTCAAAGGATTTGAATTAAGAGTCTGAATATTTATATGAATGAGAGATGATGTATATACAGTATAAATATGTGTGTACTGTACGTAAACATGTACAGTATGCATATATGGTGGTGCTTTGGTGGTCTTTTGTCCTCTCATTATAAACTGGAAATTATAGCTCCACTGCATTTTCTTAATCATTAGATGTGTGGCTACTCCATGGTTTAATAAACTGCAGTCATGTAGAAACTGACGCTATCTGGAAAAAGAGCAACTCCCTAGAGAACATTAGTGAAGCAGAACACAAGCGCACAATCCTTCCACAAAATGTAACATTTATCACCTGCAAACACTACTATCAAACTTCATTGAAATGTTTTAATGAATTTCTGGGTTGTACGAGACCAAAGTGTAAGCCAAGAAGTACACCTTGTAGAGTTGGCCAGTCCACTGCCAGGCACATTCATCATACACACCCATATTGTATCATACACATTTAATTTAGGCGGCACGGTGGCGCAGTGGTAGCGCTGCTGCCTCACAGTGAGGAGACCCCTGTTCGCTTCCCAGGTCCTCCTTGCGTGGAGTTTGCATGTTCTCCCCGTGTCTACGTGGGTTTGCTCCAGGTGCTCCGGTTTCCTCCCACAGTCCAAAGACATGCAGGTTAGGTGGATTGGTGATTCTAAATTGTCCCTTGTGTGTGTGTGTGTGTCCTGCGGTGGGTTGGCGCCCTGCCTGGGATTGATTCCTGCCTTGCGCCTTGTGTTGGCTGGGATTGGCTCTAGCAGACTCCCATGACCCTATAGTTAGGATTCAGCGGGTTGGAAAATGGATGGATGGATGGACATTCAATTTAAAGGGTCTTCACTGCTTAGCTCACATGTATTTGAAGTATGGAAAGAAAACCAGAGTGCCACACAGACAGGGATGAGGCCTGAATTTGAACCCAGGCTTCTGGAGCTTTGAGACAGCACCATTAACGATGTGCCTCCATATTTATATCTGTTGTTTCCTTTTTCATGAAAGTACATCACTGGTGACAGGATGTTTATACGGACTCTTTGCTGCAAGGCTTCATTAACAGAAGTTCAAACCAAAAACATTTTGTATGACCAGCTAATAAACTTTGAGTTAAGGGAAACAATAATTCCCAAGTGCTGATAAAAAAGTTAACTTGATGTCTAGTCCTGCCATACATTAACTTTGTTTTTCCTCTTGTTTTTTGCCAGAAGCACATCTCCTCGGGGAAATGCAACAGAGATATTTCAATAGGGCTCCACAGAGTGATTAATCAATGTTTCAAGAAAATGTCATGTACTGTGAGGCCGTCGTCCTCCCATTCTAGCTGAGCCCCCTAGCAGCCAGCCGCTAATAGACAGTTATTTTTGGAAGATGTGAAGGGTGTGAATCCCAGATGATAGATGGCTCTTTCATTTCATTTCTTTATTGGGAGAAGGAGGGGGGACTGTATGCGTAGAGGCAGAGGGCCGACTTCATCATCATGCAAACTTGGCTCTTGTGCCGTCTGTCAGCCCAGTGTACTAATGCGCCTCTGGCTCCATGTGACCCAGTGCCTAAAACACTTCATTATAAAGTACAAGATTACCGGTTCAGCCCCACTCACTTCTTGGGTGACCCTGTGAAAATTACTTAACATGTCATTGCTTCAAGTTTAGAAAACCATTTAAACAGTAAGAAGGGGAAAGATGCTATATAACTTTTCCCGATGAGATTTTCCCTCGTGGAGACTTCCTTTTAGATTTCAGCTTTTTCATGCTTCTATAAATGCCTCTTACATCAATGCCTGAGTTTTCTGCCTCCCTTGCGCTCTGCTTATTATTGTGATGGCCTCTTTTGGGTTTTGAAGGTGTTAATCTATCAGATATTTCCAGTTAGAAAATATTTATTTCCTTGACCCACTTTGCCATCCCCACTGATTTCAACAGAGCATAGCAAGGCCCTGGAAGAGAAATCGATGAAACTAATGATTCAAGTAAATTCAGGCACGCACCAGCTCTGTTCCCTCCATCTCTTACCTTAGGCTGTGATGCATGACTTTTCTTTTTATTCCTTCTTGTAATTATTTTGTAAAGTGTCCTGTAATAGTGCTCACTTTGAATGGGCGCATCTGTATATATATAGAAACAAAATTAATTGTGTGGCTGTTGGCTAAACTGCTATTAGCGAACACAACCCACACACCTCGCTCCCCAGCCATTTTTGTAGCCACTAGTTTCTCATTCTAGGCATGCCTGGAAGACATGTGAAGCTCAAGGTGAGTAAAGCTGCCTTCCTGCTTATGCCAGGCTGGGTTTCAGCTGCCTTTTCTATTACAATCAAGAACTCTGAAAAAGATGTTAACTGTAACACATTGTAAGATGATAAGCAATGGATGTATGCTGTTTGTATTTGGTTACAGCTAAAAAAAATGGTCGCCTACTTTGCCTATGCCTAAGAATGGCCCTGGAAGCTTTCTTCTAGGTGGCCATCCTGCGGTAGCTGAGAGTACATCCTGCAAAGTATCACGTGCCACACCGTTAGGCACTAATCCAACCTTGGCAATAAAATGCACATCCTGAGTCAGTCCTAAAGACTTAGGGGGGTTAAGATATGCAAAATATTTATCAACTTATATACAAAATTTCAAACCACAGAGCATGCATACTGATCAAAGTGGATTTTATTTGGCTTTTTTGTCATTAATCACTTCTCCTCGAACCGCCGCCTTATCCTGGTGGAGGGGTTTGCATGTCCCAATGATCCTAGGAGCTCTGTTGTCTGGGGCTTTATGCCCCTGGTAGGGTCACCCAAGGCAAACTGGGGCTCAGCTGCTCACAGCCCGAAGAGGCAACGTGGGTCCCCCTGCCCATGGGCTCACCACCTGTAGGAGGGGCCAAGGAGGTCGGGTGCAGTGTGAGTTGGGTTGTGGCACAAGGCGGGGACCTTGGCGGTCTGATGCCCTGGCTACAGAAGCTGGCTCTTGGGATGTGGAATGTCACCTCTCTGAAGGTGAAGGAGCCTAAGCAAGTGCACGAGATTGAGAGGTTCTGGCTAGATATAGTCGGGCTCACCTCAACGTACAAGCTTAGACTCTGGAACCAATCTCCTTGAGAGGGGCTGGACTCTCTACCACTCTGTAGTTGTCCCCGGTGAGGGGCGCCGAGCGGGTGTGGGCATACTTATTGTCCCCCGACTTGGAGCCTGTTCATTGGGGTTTACCCCAGTAGACGAGAGGGTAGCCTCCCTCTGCCTTCAGGTGGGGGGATGGGTCCTAACTGTTGTTTGTGTGTATGCGCTGAACAGCAGTCTGGAGTACCCACCCTTTTTGGAGTCCCTGGAGGGGGTGCTAGAGGGCATACCTTCTGGGGACTCCCTCATTCTGCTGGGAGACTTCAAAGATCATGTGGGCAATAACAGTGAGACCTGGAATGGCCGGAGTTCCTCAAGGCTCTGGATGTTGTAGGACTTTCTTGGTTGACACACCACTGCAACATCGTCTGGACATCAGGGACAGTGCCTCTGGATTGGCAGACCGGGGTGGTGGTCCACCTCTTTAAGAAAGGAGACTGGAGGGTGTGTTCCGGCTACAGAGGGATGACACTCCCTCCCTGGAAAAGTGTATTCGGGGGTCCTGGAGAGGAGGGTCCGTCAGATAGTCGAACCTCGTATTCAGGAGGAACAGTGTGGTTTTCATCCTACTTGCGGAACAGTGGACCAGCTCTACACCCTTGGCAGGGTCCTGGTGGGTGCATGGGAGTTTGCCCAACCAGTCTACATGTGTTTTGTGGACTTGGAAAAGGTGTTCGACCGTGTCCCTCCGGGAATCCTGTGGGGGGTTCTCCGAGAGTATGGGGTACCAGACCCCCTGATAAGGGCTGTTCGGTCTTAACTTTTATGGACAGAATTTCTAGGCGCAGCCAGGGTGTTGAGGGGATCCAGTTTGTTGGGCTCAGAATTGGGTCACTGCTTTTTGCAGATGTTAAGATGTTGTCCTGTTTACTTCATCAGGCCATGATCTTCAGCTCTCTCTGGATTTGTTCACAGCCTAGTGTGAAGTGGCTGGGATGGGAATCAGCACCTCCAAATCCGAGACCATGGTCCTCAGCCGGAAAAGGGTGGAGTGCCCTCTCAGGGTTGGGAGCAAGATCCTGCTCCAAGTGGAGGAGTTCAAGTATCTCGGGGTCTTGTTCACGAGTGAGGGAAGAATGGAGAGTGAGATCGGCAGGCAGATCGGTGTGACGTCCGCAGTGATTCGGGCTCTGCATCGGTCTGTCGTGGTGAAAAAAGAGCTGAGCCGTAAAGCAAAGCTCTCAATTTACCAGTCGATCTACGTTCCTACCCTCACCTATGGTCATGAGCTGTGGGTAGTGACCGAAAGAACGAGATCGCGAATACAAGCAGCTGAAATGAGTTTCCTCCGCAGGGTGTCTGGGCATTCCCTTAAAGATGAGGTGAGAAGCTCAGTCATCTGGGAGGAGCTCAGAGTAAAGCCATTGCTCCTCCGCATTGAGAGGAGTCAGATGAGGTGGCTCAGGCATCTGATCTGGATGCCTCCCTGGTGAGATGTTCTGGGCACGTCTAACTGGGAGGAGGCCCCGGGGAAGACCCAGGACATGCTGGAGGGAGAGCTAGAAGAAGTGGCTGGAGAGAGGGAAGTCTGGGCATCTCTGCTCAAGCTGCTGCCCCCCTGAGACCCAATCTCGGATAAGCGGAAGAGGATGGATGGATGGATGGATGGTCATTGATCAATAGAGAAAGTCAAAGTGAAAACCAATGTCTGCAAAGTGGTCCAAATTAATTACAAATATACAGCAAAAAAATAATTAATCACGAGAATTAATCATTCTTCTGCCGGGTTGCATGATGGATCATGAATACACAGTCTTTTTCAAGTCCAAATAAAAATTCTCAATTGGATTGAAGCCTGGAATATGACTTGGCCGCACCAGGACATTAACATTATTGTTTTAAGCCATTCCTGTTTAGCTTTATCTTTATGCTTGGAGTCTTTGTCTTGTTGGAAAACAAATCTTTTCTTAAGATGCACTGTAGGTTTCTTGCAGACTGCATCAGGTTTTCCTCCATTATTTTCCTGCATTTTGCATTCATTTTACCTTCCAACCTCATAAATCTTCTAGGGCCTACTGCTGAGAAGCATCTCTACAGCTTGATACCGCCAAAACCATGCTTCATGGTGGGCACGATGTGTTTTTAGCTTACACCAAATATGGCATTTAGTCTGATCACTAAAAAGCTCAATCCTGATCTCATCAAACCATAGAACCATACTCCAGCAGATTTTACAGACTCAAATGTGCCATCTAAGAAACTATTTGAGATGTCTTGTGCATTTCTGTAAAGCTGTGACTGGTAAAGCACATCTGTTATCTGCAAAGTTTCTCCAACTTCACCAACTTTAGTCTGTAACTTCTTTAGAGTTCTCAGAGTTCTCCTGGTGGACTCCTTCACTCAACTTCTTGCACAATCAGTCAATTTTTGTAAACGGCCAGCTCTAAGCAGATTTACAGCTGTGCCATACTCTTTCCATTTCTTAATTACTGGTTTAACTGGATATTCAGTGACTTGGATAATTTCTTGCTTCCTTCCCCTGACCTGTGCTTTTTAATCACTTTTAAACTGAGTCATTTGGAATGTTATTTTGTCTTTATTTTGTAGTTTAGGCCACCATACTGTTTCCCCACAAGTTGGCCCTTCCACATGCAGGTTCATTTAAACTACAGTCAGTTCAAACCCCAGACGGGTGACCTCATTCTGTAATTTCTAAAACCTGTTGGTTGCACCAGTGAAGATTCACGTGTGTGTCATATTAAAGGTGGTGAATACTAAACTATCAATTATTTTGTGTTTGATATTTGAAATTCATTTAGGCCAGTTGGCAGAGATTGCTTTTACATTTACATTAAAGAGTCTTTTTCTGTTGATTAATGTCAAAGAAGCCAAATGAAATCCACTGTGATTCAATGAAATGTGAGAACTTCCGAAGGGGTAAATACTTTTTATCGGCACTGTATATACTGAGGCAATAATTGTGGCGTTACGTGTTCTTTTTGATGCCTTTATACTGTTGTATTGTTTTTTGAAAGAGCTGTTCCTATCAAGCTGATTTTCATGCTATATAAATGTAAGTATTTGCTTAGTTCTGACAGAAATATTTCATTTTAATATCCATAGTTAGGTACACACTGTTATCATTCATACGTTAATATAGCTTGTGACAGATAGAGGGCGCTATTGTCCTCTTGAACCCTCTGACTATACGCCAGACACAAGATAAAAGTCCAAAATAATGACTTTTGATTATAATAAAGTGCACAAAGCACCCTCCTCTCCACAATACTCATAAATTACACAATACTCAATAACAATAAACCAATCCACCACTCCCAGACGCGTTGCCACCCTTCCACCCAGCTCAGCTCAGCTCACTTGTCTGGGATTTCCCATAGTCTCTTATAGTCCTTGACCTGGAAGTGCTTCTGCTCCCTCAGTCCATGTGACTTCCCAGCACTTCTGAGTCAGATTAAAACTCTTCTTCTTTATCCCGGAAGTACATAATTCCCTCTGTCGCCTTGACTAAGACGTACTTCCAGGTTATAGGTAAAACCAAAGTCTCTGTGCCTTCCTGCAGTGTCCCTGGGGTTCCCCATGGTATCCAGCAGGGCTGTGATGAAAAACTCCACTGTCCATGATGCCCTGCTGGAACTCGGGGCACCTCTATGTTGCATGCAGGGCTCCACCTGGCGGCCTGGGGGTATTGGCCGGGATTAAAGGCCGGCCATATCCCACAAGCTCCAAGTTAAGATGCAAATGGACAATTCTCACCAGCCACCTTACTGTGCATAATTGTAATATAAAATGAGTTTAGTTTTTATTTGTGAATAGCAAGGTATAAGGGCATGCTGTTTTCTGATTACAGTCATCTGGTCATGAAGCAACAACAAAGTAACAAAGATTCAGAATCCTTAAATTCATAAGAATCATTTTTTGCTCATTATGAAATTACCTCTTTATGCTTTTCTTTGAATTTCACTAAAAATGAAGTTACCCAGACCTGTGCAATTTCTTGTTTCATGCCTCATACTCAATGAACCTTTATTACAGTATATCAGTGCCTGTTCAATATTGGAAAGTCTGAAGAAATTCAGTTACTGTTTTGTTTTTTTTCCTTTTTTTAAATGGTTTTACATTGCACAAGGAGCCAACTTCTCTCCACATCATTGACATTTAACTGTGCTATACACTTAATCAAAAATCAAGTTTTAATGCCCACTTAAAACTCCAAGTCAGGTCAGGTTGGGGGGTATGCACTGGTACAGCGTGTTGCCGCACTCACCACACGATGAAATAGCTTGGGATCCTGGTTGCTAACCCCCCAGGCAGACACGCGGTCCAGTGCCTCCCTCCGGAAATGACTCTCTATCTGCCACAGCTAGGTGTTACATGGGTGTCCCCTTGGCCTGGTCCAGCCACTCGGGTCCTCAACAATGAGGATCCTGCGACCTGGATCACCCTTGGGGAATTGTGCCACATGGTCGTAATGCATTAACTGATGCTCCCTCACAATGCAGGCAATGTGTCTCATTCAGGACTCAGTGAGCAACTGCTCATTTGACACAAAGTCAAACCAGCGATACCCAAAGATTCTCCAAAGAGACACAGTACCAAAGGAGTCCAGTCTTCGTCTGAGGTCACTGGATAGCGTCCATGTCTCAAAACCATATAGCAAAACAGGAAGCACCAAGACTCTAAAGACTTGGACCTTTGTCCTTTTCCATAGATATCGGGAGCGCCACATAACACTTTCTAGTGACTTCATGACCCCCCCATGCTCTCCCAGTACGCCTACTGACTTCATAGTGACATATGTAAGCCTTTCAACTGGTGCAATGGTAATGGCCGTGCCCAAGAGGTCATTAAAGGCCTGGATGTTGGTTTTTATCCAGGACGCTTGAAAGCCCATACACTCAGACTCCTCACTCAGTTTCTCAAGAGTCCAGATCAGAGCCTCCATTGACTCTGCTAAAAATCACAGCATCGTCAGCAAAGTCAAGATCAGTGAATCTTTCTTCACCGACTGATGCGCCACAGCCTCTGGTCCCCACGACCCTGCCCAACACCCAATCCATGCATTCACTGAACAGAGTAGTGTCAAGAACACACTCCTGATGAACCCCAGAATCAACTGGGAAAAACGCAGAGGTTCTGCCTGTTGAGGATCAGAACTGGTGTGGTGCTGAGGCGTCGCCTGCTGCACAGTGGTACTTGGGTCCCAATTTGAGGAGGCCCATCCAGGTAGGCGCATGAAACGTCTCGTCTCCCTGGCATGAAGTTAATACTCTACATAAAAAGCGAGTCTTACCCAAAATAAAATACATCCAAACAACTAAAGTGAGCATTTAGGAATACCATGCAGAACAGTAATACTGCGAGCACAGGTTAGTCAACTGCTAGACTGAAACCAAGGAGTGACTGTGAACTTATCACAGCCTCTCAGTGAACCTTTCTTCAGCAAGCATGGCTTCACCACAGACTGTAGCAACCAACTAAACCTCAAAAGTTTAAATTTAGTTCAAGGAATAAATGGAAAAAAGAAAATTTAGATAAAGCAGGAACCAGACTGGTGCTAGTGGAAAAGCAGCATAAGCTGTTCTGGATTTCTGCCACTGTAATCTGAAAAGTGCTTTTTTTAGAAAACCGTCTTCTTAGGAGAAGGTCCACAGCTGCATGTTGGAGAACGGTTCAAGGTCACGTACACAGCTTCAGACAGCTGTGGAAAAACAAGCAGGCCATAAATTTCATACACAGACTTCAAACCGACAACTAAAGGTCAGCAGATGCGCCTCCCTGAGTGTGGTGCTGCAAAGATTCAGGGCGCTGTATGGGGCATGGACTTTAACAAATTACAATAAAGGAGATAAAGTGTACAGCACGTGATTTTGTGATTTAACTGATCAGTGAAGTATTATCAAGGTGCCTTATTTTTGTAGCCAATAAGATGTATTCTTTCATATCATATAACTGAGTTATGCAAATCTGTTATGTGAACTGAGTGGGTATAAATCAGAATCTGTGTCTTTGTTTGAGGAATCTGTTATGGTAATCCATTAACTGCAGGGATCTCCCTTTTCATGAAAAGAAATAAATATGTGTAAAGGACAAGCTTCCTCCTGCCTGGTTCATTTAATTGCCTGATAGTTAGAAGAGGATGCTTTCCTTCCACACCTCACAATTTATAGGCATTTAGTTGAAACATGCATGAAGGCCAAGGGCACCTTTAACAGCCCCTAGACTATGAATCATGTATAACACTGGGATTTTAGCACTTAGAGAAAATGACTTCTTGTACCACTTCTCTGATTATTCCATATTACAAGCTACAAAATTGTCATGTGACTGAGTTTGCCTCGGTAATATCAAGTTTTTTTGTTAGATGGCTGAAACAAAACCAATTTATATGCAAGCAACGTGCAGTCCTTTTTATTTTGTGTAATTTGAACAAGATTAGCCTGCTGCTAGTGATGAATAGGAAGAGGTTAAGGCTGCAGGAACTTTGAAAATACTGAAAAATATAAAGGCTTCAATCTCCTGAAAAGATCTACAGTCGCTGCAAAACAAACAAAAGTAAAAAAAAAAAAAAAAAAAAAAAAAGTCACTTGTCCATTTACATCCTTCAAAGTTCTACCTCAATGATGAGGACTGTTGTAATGCACGTGGGCATGGGAGCCAGATTAAGGGCTCCGGTAATGGCAATTACCTGCCGAACATGGGGTTGGTGCCTTCTATTTTCATCCCTTTGCAGAATGGAAAACTAAAAGCCACTACATTGACCCCAAACCTTCCTGCTGAGTAACTATATAAAACGGGAACCGGCCAGCTCATTCTCAGTTCTGTTCTGAACTTGCATCTGGAATGGCATCTCCGCAAATTATTGAGTGTTGCATTATTGTGTATTTCTTCAAACTATATGGAATTACTAAGGTGGTACCCTAACTCTTTCACATTGTTGTGTCTCCTTTTTCACACTGTGCCAAATGTCCCTTAGCTCTTAGCTTTCATTAGCAATGAAATCCATCAAATTCTGGTAGGGCTGATATACACTGGTGTCTCAGCTGCTTTTTATTTGTAACAAAAAGTGAAACATGGACAGTCACTGCATTTAAGTTGTGGGTGCACAAGTTCAGCCTCATTACATTCTCTGCACTCCACCTCACACAATAAAAGCACTTCTCCTGAAATTAGCAGGAAAAGGAACTTACTTATTCTTGTAACCACAGATAAAGATGTTGTGTTGTAATTTCTACCTGTATACATACAGTAAAATTGTTTAAAATAAAAACATCACATACTAAAAATGAAATTTTAAAATTACAGACTGGTCATGCTGAAAGTAAAATTTGCATGGGACCAAGGATTTTCAGTTTTGATCCTGGTGGGCCAAAGTGGCTGAAGATTTTCATTCAAGCCAATTTCTGAATTCAAAGCCAATCATTGCTGCTAATGCTAATAGTTTATGGGCTTAATTTTAGTCTGCCTGCTGGTAAAAATTCATATCCTATAATTGCTTGTTTTAGCCTTAAGCAGCTGCATTCACCAACTCTTATTTTCTTAAGCAGCTGGCAATTAGCAATAAGAAGTAAATAGCCAATAGTCCAACAGCTGACTGGCTAACGTAATCCCATGTCCACCCATATCATGAAGTGTCCACTTCAATAAAACATTCTGGAAAGAAATTAAAGGGAGGAAAATGTGAATGTTAGGGAATATTAGGAAATATCCAGGTTTCTTCTCTTTGGCTCAGATGTGTTTTATTTTTGTTTAATCCTGTTGTGGTCCATTATACAAATGGAATCCCATTGTAACAAAATTCGAATATTTCGTTATAATGGAAATTTCATTCTAACAAATATGGGGAAAATACGAATACTATAATGACCGGGTCGCTAGCGTTTTACCATCTCTAACGGCATTGGCACAAGAACAGCTCCGTAGCTGCTCTGCTGCATCTGGTAAACAGTAAAACAAGGGCAAAGTAATTGGTTGTCCTCCGTAAGATAAGGCTTACTGTGTAACTTCCATGTCGCGTGATGTTTAAAACATTTAACACCGGGCTTTGACCTGCTCTTCCTCGCACACTCCTGGTTTGCCACAATGGTGAATCCAAGCCTATGGTTTTCTTCTAATCTGAAGATGGGAGCTAAAGCAGAATGTGTTGTGGCTCCTATGTTGAGTTCTGAAGTAACACCACCTATTTTGAATGAAGTCTTGAGACTGTATTTGCCTTCTCTATACAGTAATGAAGGACCTGTATTTTGCTTGGAAACTTGGACTCGCTTTCTTTTCTCTTGTGTAATTCTGTGACCCAAGCTTGACAATACCTGTATAAAAAAACAGTGCTTCTTAAACTGCAAAAATATTTTGTTTGAAAATGAGATGTTAGATGTAACTTGTTTTTATAGAAATACAGGTATGAATACAGAACAGTACAGTATCAGCACATGACATGACTACCCACGCAGACCCTCAGTGGAGCACTGACTCGGTTATTAGTTTGATATTGTACCTACGCACTCGCCGAGACTGTCCAGGACCAGAAATTATGCAAAAGACTGTCTCTTTTGGTCTAACAAGAAAGAGAGAGCCTGTTGCAGAGTTCCCAAGACTCGGCAAAAGGGGAGGCGCGGCATTAAATATTTTTTGGTCAAAATAATGTTTGTTATACTGAAATTTACATTTCATTAAAAGAAAATCCATTAAATATGATGTTGTGTTGTGTCCGGACGTTTGTCCAGACTCACAAAATAATTCATTATTCTGAAAACTTTTGTTACTTTGGTATTTGCTACAATGGGATTTGACCTGTATATTGTTTGGTCTTTTGTTATTGATTATGTTTTTGTTTTATTTTTACATGAATGTTGTTTTATTAATTTTGTGATAGATAGATAGATAGATAGATAGATAGATAGATAGATAGATAGAT
>JANRMT010062813.1:16275345-16300257 GCA_026402145.1 Polypterus bichir lapradei | reverse complement strand
GATAGATAGATAGATAGATAGATAGATAGATAGATAGATAGATAGATAGATAGACAGATAGATAGATACTTTATCTGTTCCCAAGGTGAAATTAAAACTTTACAGAAGCTCAACAAAAATATAAATATTATAACAAACCACAAACCCCAAAACACACACAAACACTTCTGGCTTGGATAACAAAAGAGCTACTGCCATCTGATAACAGTATTGTAGAAGGAAGTAAGATACAGTAGTCAGATCTTCCCACTTGTGCCACAGATTTACATTTAATTAAAGGCACTAATGTTTGGATAGTGAAGGTTCAGCTTGTTGTGTCCACAAATGCAATATGCTGATAGAAGTTTGTTCCTTCCAAAGTTCCCTTGGTTAAATCACCAGAATGCTATGGTCAGAATGATTTATCATTAGAGTGTTATAATGTGAAACATTTCAGTTACTGAGTTAATAAACATTAACAAGAATAATATAAATTATCTCTTTAGGCAGTAACATACTGTAGATGAACTCAATCAGTACTTCAATGTCTGGATTACACATTTTAGTTGAGTAATGCTCTTGTTTTTTTCCAATTGTTCATTCAGATTGATGATCCCTCTCCTGCCTTTTCTATTTGTATTTGATCGTATAAGATAAAAGTAATCCAGTATTAAAATAACTTCTGAAATTAGAAGTCTGTTCTCCACAATACCCAAAATGCCACAGTTGTGACTCAACGTGAGATGTGACAGTTCATCCAACTTATTTAAAAGCGATTCAACATTCCTTACTATGTGAAGGCAGGCTAGATCTGAAACCTTTCCACCTTACTTTAATCCCTGCTCTGGCTCTTCACCCTTTCCATCTTTGGACAAGCTGCTCCTCCTATAAAGTACACCAGAGCTTTGTAGGCAGTAGTGATTGCAGTGCTACCAGCCGAGTATGGGCATGTTTAACATAACCCACTTTACATTCCTTAGAGTCTCTTACATGCTCAGATGTTGTAGGTGTAGCCTTCAGATCCTCTCTGCTCACCCTGCGACATCTCAAATTTGCAGCTTGTCCAAAATGCCGTTGAGATGAGGTGACGCACAGGTTTATGATGACAGCAGCATACCTTCACTTTAAAAATCCATTTAAAAATTTATATTGACAAGCTAGATGTCAGACCACATGTAATCCTAACATGAATAATTCATAATTGTTAAAAACAAGCTTATCCATCCATCCAGCCATTTTCCAACCGGTTGAATCCGAACACAGGGTCACGGGGGTCTGCTGGAGGCAATCCCAGCCAACACAAGGAGCGCAAGGCAGGAACCAATCCTGGGCAGTGTGCCAACCCACCACAAGACACACGCACCCACACCCACACACCAAGCACACACTAGGGACAATTTAGAATCGCCAATGTACCAAACCTGCATGTCTTTGGACTGTGGGAGGAAACCCACGCAGACACGAGAAGAACATGCAGACTCCACGCAGGGAGGACCTGCTACCACTGTGCCACCGTGTCGCCCAACAAGCTTATTAACAACTAAAAAAAGAAAAGAGAGTGACAGAGAGCTTCTGTAAAAGTCTGACACTTATGCAGTGTCCAGAAGTAAGTCTATTATTATCTTATGTTGCTAGTTGATCTATTTGTTCTCTTTATTGTGTGCTCTGTGCTCTCCTAGATAGGCCTAAGGAGGCAGGGCCACCTGATGTCACAGCCAAAGGACTAACCTCAGCTTTTAAAATGGACTGAGTGGTTTGAGTCCCTCCCAGTGGTTTTGTTGTAATTATTTTCAGTTTAAAAAGTTTTACTCCTTTTTGGAGGCATATTTCTAAATCATTATTTAAGCAAAATGCTATTTGGGATGCTGAATCCAATTCTGATTTTAGCTTTCAGTTTCAATTAGTTTTTTATATTATTAGAATCTATTTGTGTCCTTTTCTGACCTTTTTTATGGGCACTGCCATTTTGTAATGATTGTTGATTTAGCATCACTATAATAACTAGGCCAGAGGTCACAACACATGACATCAGCAGTGTGACAGTATAAGGGACATATTGATCACTTCTCTTTTTTTCAAATTTGACAGATAATCTTAGTGACATGTATAACTCTGGTTTTCTACATCAGTTGCCTAGGTATTCCATTTCTTTGGTAACTTTATTTTGGTTATGATTTAGGGTTTTGTTTTGGTTTGGACATAGATCAGCTTGATTTCCTGGTGTATTAAGAACTTAGGGTGTTTCCTGACTTACATTTCCTTTTCTGGTCCTAAATTAAACCATTTTAGTAGAACAGGTATTGTACTTTTAGATTGCTTTTTGGGTAACTGAACTGTCAGTCATCGTTCAACCCGCTATATCCTAACACAGGGTCACAGGGGTCTGCTGGAGCCAATCCCAGCCAGCACAGGGCACAAGGCAGGAACAAATCCTGGGCAGGGTGCCAGCCCACCGCAGGGCACACACACTAGGGACAATTTAGGATCGCCAATTCACCTAACCTGCATGTCTTTGGACTGTGGGAGGAAACCGGAGCACCCGGAGGAAACCCACGCAGACACGGGGAGAACATGCAAACTCCACACAGGGAAGTGAACCCAGGTCTCCTTACTGTGAGGCAGCAGCGCTAACACTGCGCCACCGTGCCACAATTAGATTCCAGATTATGGTCCAACTTTGTTTGTTACCTTTCTTAATTAATTTTCTGCCCTTATTTTTTCTTTATTGTTTCATTGTTAATGAACATTTAAAATACAAAGGAACATCTTTTTTATCAGTGGGGGTCAGGATTTTATACTTGTTGTTGTATCTGAAAAGAAACAGGCACTTAAGACAAAACTTTGTATAAAACCCAAGCTGAAATTGGTAACCAAACTCAGCTGTATCTTTTGTCAAAGCTTAAAACAGTAATCAGAAATCAAATTCAAAATCATGTAATGCGACATCAGCTTTAGAAACCATAAAAACGCCCCATATGGGTTTACCCCCTGAATCCATTACTGTGAAGCTGGCAACACAGCTTTAACATGACCTTCAAACAGAAAGCTTTTTACTTTCTCATAACCCATGAACATCCTCCTTTTCATAACTTTGATCATTTTTAATTTTCTGTACTGTTAATAAACAGCTTGTCTAGTTCCAGTATCAGTAAGCGGACATCTGCCATATCACTCATAAGAGACTGCGTGGCTGCAATTTTTATTGTCCTTTTACCTTTCTTCTTTTTCTTTTATTCCCTATTTAACACTTTTGTTAATGACTATATCTCTATGGCTCTGCTTATATTTTGGGAGCTTTCCTGGCACCTCTCCTGAGTCTTATACATATTTTAATAGAAGTTATGAAAAGTCTGGTGGACAGTCAGGGTTGGTTAATAGTTCCTTTTCTGTGTGGAAAGTTAATGTAATTGAGGTAATTGAGCTGAGAACTGCTCACTAATGCAATCAATACGTAGCTGAAAGCAGCAAATATCTATGACAACTGCAGTATGGGCACCTACACAGTTTCCTGGAAGTTGTATTGTAGAAAAGCGGCCCAATCTGAGGACCCTGGACCTGCTTGGAGGAGCTCTGAGGAGGCAGCTTCACTATTTCTGTGAGACTCCACTTGACATAGAAGTGCTTCTGGATTATGTTCTTGAGCAGTGATATTGCTGGATGTAACTTTAAAAGAAGTCCCTGTTCCTCAGCCTGGATAGCTTGAAGTCAGGAGAGAAGTAGTTTTATTGGATTGGCTTGTGGAGAGGAAGAGGAGGAAAGAAAAAAGGAAAGAGAAAGTGCATGTTTGCTGGGTCAGGTGGAAAATATGCTTTCTGTACCCATCTTCCTCCATTAACCCTTCTGTATTACCCCATTTGTTCTTGTAACCTGACATAGCATAAGAAAGAAAGAAAGAAAGAAAGAAAGAAAGAAAGAAAGAAAGAAAGAAAGAAAGAAAGAAAGAAAGAAAGAAAGAAAGAACTAATTAATTGCCTGGCCATATTCCATATCTAAAATACTGTTTTTCAGATGTGGTCTTGACACTTTCTTGACAAACATTTTAGATATGTGGTACAGTCCAACAATTCTTTCTTTCTTTCTTTTCTTTATTTCTTTTACTTGACCATCTTCCACTGTTTGCTGTAGTAGACTTAGACCTCTTTTAAATGTTCTTAACTCTGTTTTTAGTGTTCTTAACTTGCCTTTTAATAATTGAGTATTTATTTATGATGTTACAAGCAATAACAATAATCAGGAGGAATGCCAGATTAGGAATTCCATCACTGCACAGGCCAAGCTGGCTGTTTATAAGTCAAGAAATGAGAGAGTCAAATCAAATATGCAATGTGACATGATAAGAATATTTCAGGGACTTGTGAAATGCCAGAGTGTACTCTGTAGAATATAAATTCTACAAAATGAACACAATTGTGGATTCTTTTGTGGAAAATTGGTCTGTTCAATTTGTAAACTTGAGGTTGATGAGTTGATTTTTCTTTTCTGAAATATGAAATAGGTTTTGCTTTCTTTTTGGGGGTAAGTTGGGTTTTTCTTTTTTTAACTTTACTGTATTGTAACTAATCTGTTGATTGTTGATTTATAAAGTTCAATTCAAAACTCAAAACTTTCTTTCTTTCTTTGGTTAAACTGCCTCTGAATCCAGGATCGAGGTGAGCAGCCACCATCTTCAGTTCTCTAATTGCGCAGAACTAAGCATCTCTCTTTCTGACAGTGCAACTCCCAAGGTGGGCACACTTAATGCAGCACATAAGAAGATTATCTCACTGAGAGATTTCCCAGGTAATACTTCTAGAGAAATAGTCGAGTCCTCCAGAGTGCAGCAAGCTCTCAAAGTAAAATGTAGGCTATCACCGTCATGATGAAGATCAGAGCAAGAGGGTAGCATATTATCAATAAATAAAGCTTAATGAAAGCATGTTTTAATCTGACACAAGGGAAAACTATCACATTAATTAATCAATAACTTCCTAATTATGTTGTATTACAGCAGTATGCAAAGATTCAACGCAGTAAGTGACTCTCATCACCCACTGAGTGATCAATGCCTTGTCCTTCTGTCAGGCTGAGGATATACAGCACTATTTTGAAAAGTACTAGTGCATAAAAATAGCTATCATCATGCATACAATGTATATAAAGATTACTATTATGCTGTAACTGAATATTGTCCAAGGTTCAGTTTTTAAATATCTGTCTTATGTATTTGGGTATGCATTTCACATGAATATACAGTATGATGTGTGTCTATGTGGTTATAACTACTACATCGCTTTCACTCATTCAAATAAGTAACAGAGCAGAAGCAGCTAAAAGCCATCAAGAACTCATTTACATCAAAATCATTCATTATTAGACAGTCGTAAAGAGGAGTGGTTCTCAAAGTGTTTTGAGCCAAGGACCACTTTACCAGAGTCAATGATATGACAGACCACATAAAATCAAAGGTCACTTCTTGGAAATTCTGAGTTTCAATTATTACAAATTTCAAATCTAGTGTTTCTGGATTTGTGTTTGAAAGACCCAGATTTCAACCAGTGCCTGTACAAATCCATTAGTCTTGAACGTGAATGCAATGACAAGCACACTGACACCGGCAGAATGGAATTAAAGGACTGTCTTTGCCAGTAGTGGACTCTCCAGGTTCATAACAAGAAGAATATAAAAGGAAGGCCCATGGTATAATGGAGGAAAATAACAGCTACATCTAAGAAACGTTAACTTCTACAATCAAGGAAAAGACAAGTAAAACTTGTCGTCAGCAAGAAACTCAGATGGTGCGCTCCATGGTGATGGTTTTAGACCCATTCTGAATGGTCCTAACAGCAGGGAAGTTTATGTAGGGGCTCTAAGGTCAGGCAGCATGTTGATGGTTGCAAATTTGTAAATACATAAGTAAGAACATTTCTGAGCGATTCTACGGACGGTTTATGGACCACATTGCCACACATTGAGAACCACAGGTCTAGAGCAGGAGCTAGTACATAACACAAGTGTGAGTCTTTCATAAATGAACCTTCAGGGCATGATGATGAAGTGTCTGCTTGTTGACTAATGTTGTAGGTGTCTGGTCCCTTTTCAAGATTTTATGAAAACCACTCCTTTGATAGATCTTTATATGAGTATATTTCATGCTCAGAGAGATGAGCAGTTAAATTGATATAATAATAAACATTTCAAGGTAACTCTTTACAGGGGGTCCTCGGGTTACAGCGTTTCGACATACAACGTTTCGAGTTTACAATGCTCACTCCCATAAAAACTTAAAAAAATTGAGACATGAGAAGGAATAAAGGTAAGGATTTTTTTTACCCTCATTTTTTCTGTTACTACAGTACAGTGTACAGTACAGTATATTTATGTCCTTTTCCTTTTTCTGAGGCTTAGATTTTGTGTTTTTATGTTCTAGATTATGATTTTGCAAATGTGTTAAGATAGGTAAGTTACTTAGGCTAGAGTGTGTTTCGACTTACACCAAAATTCGGGTTACATCACTGTTGTAGGAACGGAACTGTGTCGTAACCCGAGGAACCCCTGTATTTAGCAGATGCCTGTTGACTTATCGCTATATGTATAAAATCCAATGTCTGTCTGTCTGTCCACCTTTCACGAGAGAACTACTTAATGGATTTAGATCGGGTATTTTTCTATAATGTGCATCAACATTCTGGTTGATTTTGTGTTTATGTATCATAAATCGCTTTGTAGTACAGATTTATTTGTGCAAATACACGAGACATATAGTGGGCTGAGGGGCAAGGCCCTCCTCACTCACACGCCAGCCTTAGGGTGTGTACCTTTCCTCCTGTTAAGTAGTTCTCTCATTAGTCAAGTAGCTAACTGATTTAGATTGGGTTTTTTTCTATAACTTGCTTGAACATGGGCGGCATGGTGGCGCAGTGGGTAGCGCTGCTGCCTCGCAGTTAGGTGACCTGGGTTCGCTTCCCAGGTCCTCCCTGCATGGAGTTTGCATGTTCTCCCCATGTGTCCGTGTGGGTTTCCTTCCACAGTCCAAAGACATGTGGAATAGGTGTATTGGCGATCCTAAATTGTCCCTAGTATGTGTGTGGGCTGGTGCCCCGCCTGGGGTTTGTTTTCTGCCTTGCGTCCTGTGTTGGCTGGGATTGGCTCCAGCACACCCCCATGACCATGTAGTTAGGATATAGCAGGTTGGATAATGGATGGATGGATGCTTGAACATTCCGGTTGATTTTGCAACTTCTCTCATTGCGCTACGTATCATAGTTCGCTTCGGTACTGATTTATTTGCACGAATCCGAGAGACACGCAGCAGGCTGAGGGGAGAGGGACAGGGCCCTCCTCACTCACGAGCCAGCCTCGGGATGTACCTTACCTCCTCTTAGCTAGCAAATGACAGAACTACTTAACGAATTTAGATTGGGTTTTTTCTATAATTTGCTCGAACATTTTGTTGATTTTGTGACTTCTTTAATTGTGCTAAGAATCAAAGTTTGCTTGCAGGAGCAATATATTCACACTAATCCGAGACAGAGGCTGCGGGCCAAGGGGAGGGGGAAGCGTGACGTCAGGTGTGGGGTGTCGGGCATTGCCCTCTTCACTGTCCTGTTTCACTACTATGCAGGCAGAGCTGCACAGGATGGCTAGTAAACCGTAATCCACACAATGAGTGATAAAAGTACAAAAGTTCGTACATAATTCAAATTAGAACAAAAGAAGTATAGTACTGGAGTAAAAGAAAAGATGAGAAAGTTAATTGGGTTAATAGAGCTACAGCCATCCAGGAGGAGACTAGAGAACAAGATACATTAAAGCTGTCTCAAGATACTTTGCAAATAGACGCATTTTTAATAAGCACCTGAAAATCAACTGATTTGGAACTGTCTGGATAACCACGGGTAGCTCATTCCACAGTGTACAAGCAAGAATTGAAATGCATTGTCTAATTTTAGCTTCTCTGGTGAGATGAGCGGCTGTCAGGCCAACACAGAACAGAAACTTCTTGAAGTGACACAAGGAGAGACCAGAGAGCTGATCCATAAAGGGATCTATAGGTCAAGGCAAGAGTTTCAATTAAATCTTTGCTTCCATTGGGAGCCAGTGAAAAGAATAAAACAGAGGAGCAGTGTGTATGTGCAAAGTTACATTAAGAGGCTCTGTGTGCCATTCTCTGACACCCTCTCGATTTGGAGTAACAGCTTATAATTCTGGTTGAGCTGTTCGTTCATCTACCCTTTTATCCATTTTCTAGACCTCTTATCCAGTTTAAAGTCATGGGGAGCCAGTGCGAATCCTTGACAGCACTGGGCACAAGAACTTCACACTCACCCATTCTGTGCCAGTTAGCCTAGGGTGCAGGAAGCACATCAGAGACAAAGAACATGCAGTGACTGGGCTGGAATTTTAACCCAGAAATCCAAAGCTATGAGACGGCAACACTAACCACTGTACCACGCTAAGTAAGATAAATCTGCATGCTATTATCTTTATCTTATAATTGGAATTACAGACTACTTTATAATATCAGCCTTCTTAAGGGTCTTAATTATCAGTCTGCCAATCAATAAAGCTTTATTAAATTAAGCACCTTCCACAGTAGCAGCAATTAAAAAGAAACTCCTGAAGCAATTTAGGCAAACAATACAATTCCAAATAATAAATATCACTAAAGACAGGTGGGAGAGTCTTAACCCTTTCAAGGAACGAGGTTAATTTAAAATCATGAAGGATGGGTAATAAACTGTTAGCTGAGAGCTGTAGCATTATAAATGAGGAGAGGTGCCGAATGAAGGAGGTTGTCACCAAAAAATGGAGTGGAGCACATCGCCTCTCTGTTAACCAGAACTAAGCATCTTCTTTTTTTTGAACAAAAGCACAATTAATGTCCAGTCAGGAGGAATGACCTATAAATCCAGTGAGCCGTATGGGATTATTAATTACTTTAGTTCTTCGACCACATCTAATGAAACTGGGATAACAGAACAAATCTAGAATATTCACAGCGACTTATGCTTTTGCCGTTCCAGTAACCGTCATGTTGCAGAGTGTTGGGCAGCTTTTAATTGACTTAGCTGAAAGCTGAACATTGCCACCATGTCACTCTAGCAGAGATCTTGTACAGCTCTGACGGTTATAGTGCATTAAGAGCTCGGAGAGTCAAAGCCAGCAGGCACAGATGTGTAGAAGGAAGATATCTGAGCATAAGAGACAGGAATACTGTGGAGCACACGGTGGGACTTAATGGTCAGTAGTGTGACCTAGGGGTTAAGTTTTAGGATTGTAGGCCCCAAGATTTCCAGTTCACGCTTGTCTGTTCATTTCCAGTGTGACCCCGAGTGAGACACTTAGCAAGTCTATAGAAATATGGATACCACTGCAATACTGTGATTTGTAAGCTGTTCTGGATAAAAGTCAAATAAATTATTATAAAATAACACATGGGGCAGACTTGGCATTTCCTGAGAAATTATGGTCTGGTCATCTTTTGTATTTAATTCTGTATCCCATGGACTGAACTAGTTAAGCTTGATGTTAGGTGGGACGCCAAAAATTACTATAGTGTACTGACTGATGGGGTCTCCAAGACCTTAGATATGCATACACAGGAAAGGTTTAGCCAGGCTAAACTGAACATCTATAGACTATGCAAAGGGTCTCTCACATTACACGACTTTTCCAGCTTATTTACATAATCCTAATAAGTTGGGGGGCACACTCCAATGAAGGACTGTTGCATAGTTTGAAACAGCCAGAGTCTGTGACTCTCCCTGACAAGATCAACCAGATTTAAAGTTTTAACAGACGAGAGGCTCATCCATCTGATGTCCCATGTTTTACATACCATGACAGAATGGGAAAAAGTTGAACTTGTTGTACCTGGAAAGCATTTGTACAACACTGGCTCTGTCAGGACACTTTGTAAATGTGACACCATGCTGAAAAGTCATCACAGAGTCATGTAATTGGTCATACCCTGCATTTCTAGTCATGTAATCTGACATCTTCAGGGGAAGAGATCAGCAACTGTGGTCGGCAAGTTTGACATCCCCACCAAGCAGAAGTTGTGTAGTGTGTTTGCCTTTCTCCAGCTGTCCAATGCTCAAATCTGGTAACTGGTTGGCCTGGTCTTGTGTTCACAGCATGTGAAGAGTGCTATAGGGTCATTAATGCTGAATCGATATAAGGCTACATCACACTGACAGCATCCATTTTCACCCAAATAACATTTTTGTCAGTTTTTATTACAGCTGCAGAGTTTATTTGCAATATGGTGGTAATAGCTTAAAAGCAGAATTAGGTACCATTTCCTACACACCTTCAAATTTCAGGAACTGTGAAGTGGAGAGGAGTGTTCACATCAGGGCACACCCGGGATGACCTGCATCTATTATCTTGTCATTTACAATGAACTGACACTTTCAAAGTGCTCTGCAATGGACAAACTCATTCTGCAGGAACACAAGTACAGCATTCAGGTAAAGATCTGCCTCAGATGTGCCTTCTGGAGTGGTGAAATGAGCAAAAAGAGAAACTTTTAAAGATCAGCCCCAGTCCTTTCAGACTAGTGTGATATCAGTGCATCTCTCTTTTGTTTATTTTTGGTTTTCTTACTGTGTTTGATCGTGTTATACAGTAAAGTGCTTTGTGATGCCACTCATTATTAGAGGTGGAGTATAAAATGATCTGTCACAGTCCTCCCTGAATCTGAAATATCCGGTATAACTAAACAGTTTTCTCTGTCTGATATATATATACACAAAATATAAGCAAACTCACTTCCATCTCTTTGCCCACATTCCTTCCCTATCAGCAGTGTCAGATTTAATAATAATAATAATAATAATAATAATAATACAGTTTATTTATATAGCGCCTTTGCCATGCTCAAGGTGCTTAAAGGCAAAAGCTAAACAAGCTACAGCTTGGGGCCTCACAAAATATCAGAATTTTGGCTTTTAAAATTTGATGTCACATTTAATGTGTTCTGTAGTTTTAAACATGCAACCAGTACCTGCAATCATTTGAAAATAATTTATGTTTTTACCTTTAAAATCCTTGCTATTTTTAAGGGCCATATAGCAAAGGGCCTCACCAAGTCCAAATTCGGCACTGTGTATGGCACTAGCTGGCTAGTTATACTAAATTTCAGGGGTTTTGGTAGAACCAATAGAAGACAGCAAAGTCAAAAGGTGTGGACAGAGGCATTAGAAAACTCACAATGGCCAGAATATCAAAAGTGGTCAGAGAATTGTTCATCAAAGCCCAAACATTTGAACTAAACACTCTTACAGTCAAAGTGTTTTGCTGAGAAAATGAGGTGGCGGTCGCTACTGCATCGGCCTGGTTTAGCGACTCTAGCTTAGTTTTGTCAGGGCTTTAGTTTCCCAATGTGTGCATCGATTTATCATTATTTACTCTCCCCAGTGTGGCGGAAGTGCCGGCTGCGTACCCGGAAGCACTCCAGGTGTCCCTGCTTCTCTTCCCCCAAGCACTCCCGGATGTGGCGGAAGTGCTGAGGTCCAGGGCTCCCAAGGCATCCGGGCATCCCCTAGTGGGGACCACAGGCCCCTACAGGGTTGAGCTTCCATGCTCTGTACCCATGGTCCCCCTAGCCACCAGGGCGGTCATCCCCACGTTGTCTGGGGCAGGCGCAAGCCCTCTTCCAGTTTTCCGGGGCATCCCAGCTGGGTCACCCCCCCCCCAGCCACCTGCGACACAATGAACAACAGAATAAGTGGATAAGACCACTATTCTTACTTACACACCCTTATTTGGTATTTTTATTGTCATTTCTTTTATTTTTTGACCCTTAGTCTACATGTTATGCCTATCTTTATAACTTTTTCTTAATCCTGGACAGGCACACAGATACACAGGCACACACAGACAGATGTTTGTTCTTTAATTAAAGAAAAGATGATTTCTGTCACTCTGGCAGTTGCTCTCTGTTGAATGCATTCAGCGTTAACAATTGTAGTGCACCATCTATTGGAAGGAATTTTGAAATGCATGTAGTAATACAATGCGTTACATTCTTCATTCCAACAGATGGCACATCAGAAGCATAAGCACAGATATAAAGAAAGGTGGATCGTCATCTAAACTCCAACCTCCAGTTCAGGGTCACAGGGAAGCAGCACTGTAAATGTCCCTCGACAGTTCATCACAGGGCCCTCATTCAATCTTTGCCTTTACAAAGTCAGTGGCTCTGCTGCCTCACAGGGCCCACTTTGTAAGTTTTAATTTGCTGTGTTCAAGTGGATTTTTCTTCGGGGTATGCTGGTTTTCCTCCCATATCTCAAAGATGTGTAAATCAGGTTAATTGGCAAGTTGCAATTGTCCCCGTATGAGTATTTGTTAGTGTGCATGTGCTCCTTGCTCTTGAACCGGACCTGTGGGTTTCAATGTCATTTTATACCTTTAGCAAGTCAATGGACAGTAACAAGTTAGTGTGGCGTGCAAGGTCACTCCTACATGATAAATTACAAGGAGACAGAATCTGAAGAATACTAATGAACAGACAGTCCACGGGAGATGGACAGCACAGAAGGTACAGGTCAGTCAGTCTGAGAGTAAAGGCATGTTGTCTGTCATTGTCTTCTTCTTTGTCACTGTGCTTGATCTGTAAGAATTCTTCTGGCACTTACTTGTAAAGTTTGGCAGATTCTCTTCCAGTCTCCTCCTGTGCTCAGCCATTGATGTACAGTATTTTTTACGAGTGCTGATACTGGCTGATCTGATCTATTTGTATTGTAGTTAAGATTTTCTTTCGTCTGTTTGTTGGCTCCACACATTTAACCTGATACTGTGAGGACACTGAACTGGGGATAAAGCCGAGTAAAATAAAGATTTTGTGTCTGCATTGATTTTTCTTCTGGTGTTCCCATTTTCCTGTTACAAGCTAACCTAACTTACACATCTTCAGGATGTAAGTCCAAACTGACCCACTTTGAGAGTGTGGGTACGCTGTGATAAACAAATGCCCTATCTGGTCTTCGTTCCGCCACAGCCCAGAGGTGAATCATCAGGTTAGAAAATGGATGGACGTGTGTCTTGGGCATAGCTGTTTAAACTACAAGAACATCAGACCTAGGGTGAATGCTCCAGAGAGTTGGAGCTACAAATGTAATGAACTCTCACTGAGAGTTGTGGAACAAGGACTTGGCGGGGATATCTTCACAGCATCTTAGGCATCCGTGCAAAGTAGTGCAGTGGGGTCCCTGGTTTGATAGCAAAATAGAAACATACATAGGCATCAGAAACATCGTGGGCTCCCATGTTCATGGAGCACCCAGCCAGTGCCCATTAGGCTCATACATAAAGATGGCTATGGATATGGGGAAATGAGACAACTGGTATTGTCAGAGATGACCAGTAAGGTGTTGAATTTAACCCATTTGTAAGGAAGAGGCAGAGATTTTAATAATAAATAGGATTCTACAGTGGAAGCCATTCCAGATGAGTCTTCTAAAAATGCATTTGGTGAACTTGTAAGGCTTAGTGAAGCAGATAGATAGATAGATAGATAGATAGATAGATAGATAGATAGATAGATAGATAGATAGATAGATAGATAGATAGATAGATTTCTATCTATCTATCTATTCATTTTCTAAACCAGCTTATCCAGGGCAAGAGGCACATACACATACACACATCAGGGTTAATTTAGCATCAACTGTCCATTATGCCTTTGGACTACAGGAGGAAATCCATGTGGACATGGGGAGAGCATGCAAGACTTAATGCAGAATGCAGGGAGCACCCAGGACTTGAACATCAGTCTCCTCACTGCGAGGCCATTGTGCCACCCTGTGAGAGGCATGGACTTTAGAAATGGTGAATGGAAGAATGCCATCTTGAACACAACAAGAAACAACATTGGTGGTTTCTAAGTGGAATAAAGTGAGAGGGAAACCATTGATGTGTGTGGCTGTCTCTGCTCTGGACTCAAATGTAAAGCACTGCAACTGTCCTGGGAAAAACAGGTGCGGGGAAGGTGACAGAAACAGCACTAGCTTGAAACAGAGGAGTTTTCATCCATCCATGCGCTGACTCCACGTAAGCCAAATTCAGGGTCACAGGAAGCAGGGGCCAACCCCAGGAACACTGGGATAAGGCAGAAATAAATATTTCAACACACAGCATATTAAGAACACAGCATATCCCATTTTCATTCCAGGCTACAATGCAGAGACATAGCCATATTACCATAAGTAAAAAGGGCAGCTCTTTTGACTTCTTTCAATATCATCATCTGAGATTTATATATATATAAAAGAAAACATGAATATTGGGACACTGGCTGCATGCGTTTTCATTTTGCTTGACTATTGATTTCAATTACACACAAGCGACAGATGTATCCCCCTTTAGTTTGTAGCTGAGCGCATTTCCTTTCATGAATGCAGTGAGAATTCGCAAGCTCTCACATGCTTCTAAATTTAAAAAGCCTTAAATACCAGCCCTGCATACACATATCTTCAGTCTACCATGTTAATCTAAAATAGAAAAAGAGGTCAAATTGAGATAATCAGTCTATGTTCATGCTACAGAGGTCTTCGTCTAAACCTACCTGTGTGGAAGGCTTAATAATACTAATCATATTAAAAAATTTAAATAGCACTTTTCTCATGACATTAAAAAAATGTATGCAAAAGAAAATCTACAGTTGGTATGAACTTCTGTTTTGTTCTTATGAATAATTTGAGTACAACTAGTCACATTCATTTACACCTTGTGAGCAAATAATTAGGGATAGCGGTACACCTGCTTATCCATGCAATTATCTAACCAGACAATCAAATGGCAACAGTGTAATGTATAAAATTATTCAGAAAAAGGGGAGGCACATCAGAACACCAGAATAAGGAAAAAACGTGACATCAGCAACTTCGACTGTGGCGTGATTGTTAATGCCAGACTGCCTGGTTTAAGTATTTCTATAACTGCTGATCTCCTGGGATATTCATGCACGGCAGTCTTTACTCAAAAGGGCGTGAGAAACAAAAAATAACCAGTGAGTGGCATTTCTGCAGATGGGAGGTTTGCGCTGACAGAAAAGCTACAGTAACTCAGATGACCACTCTGGGCAACTGTGGTGAGCAGAAAAGCACCTCAGAATGCACAACACATTGAACCTTGACGTGAGTGGGCTACCACAGCAGAAGACCACATCGGGTTTCACTCCTGTCAGCCAACAACAGAAACCTGAGGCTGCAGTGAGCATAAGCTTGCCACAACTGGACAGCTGAAGAGTGAAAAACATAGCTTGGTGTGATGAATGTCGATTTCTGCTGATAGTAGATAGTAGGGTGAGAGGGTGGCACAGTGGTGCAGTGGGTAGTGCTGCTGTCTCACAGTTAGGAGACCCGGGTTCGCTTCCTGGGTCCTCCCTGTGTGGAGTTTGCATGGTCTCCCCGTGTCTGCGTGGGTTTCCTCCGGGTGCTCCGGTTTCCTCCCACAGTCCAAAGACATGCAAGTTAGGTGCATTGCCAATCCTAAATTGTCCTTGGTGTGTGTGTATGTCCTGCGATGGGCTGGCGCCCTGCCCAGGGTTTGTTTCTTGCCTTGCACCCTGTGTTGGCTGGGATTGGCTCCCTGTGACCCTGTAGTTAGGATATAGCAGTGTTAGATAATGGATGGATAGTAGGGTGAGAATTTGATGCCAACAGCATGAATCAATGCACCCAACCTGCCTTGATTCAACAGTCCAACTTTGGGCGCCTTAGTACCAATCAATCATTGCTTGAAAGCCACAGCCATTCTGGTTATTGTTGCTCACCATGTGCAGCCCTTCGTGGCCGCAGTTTAACCATCTTTTAATAGCTACTTCCAGCATGCTAATGCACCATGACACAAAGCAGAAGTCATCTCAAACTGGTTTTACGACAGTGAATTCAATGCTCTTCATTGGCCTACTAATCATGAAATCTGAATCCAATAGAACACATTTGAGATGTGGTAGAACGTTAGATTTGCAGCCTGAGTGTGCAGCTGACCAATCTACAGACATTACATGAGGCAATCATGTCAACATGGACCAGAATATCAAAGGAATTTTTCCAACATCTTGTGGAATCCATGCCATGAAGAACTGAGGCTGTATTGAGATCAAAAGGAAGACCTATCCAGTATTAGTATAGTGGTCCTTAGAATTTTAACAATGAGTATATAATATGAGACAGCACAATAAGTCAAATCAAAATTTAGAAATACCATCTATTTAATTAGAACATTACAACAATCCACATGAGAGCAGGCCATTCAGCCCAACAAAGCTTGGCAGTCCTATCCACTTATTTCTTCCAAAAAAACATCAAGTCGAGTTCTGAAAGTGCCTGGACTGGAGTTTTTCTTTTCCTCTTCTCCGGTGTCAACTGGTCATAGCTCAATCATAATGTTAGAGGGCATATATTGTTAGAATCCATATATATTAATCAGTTTGGAACAACCTTATATTAGTGTGTATTAAAACTAATATCTGTTTTTATATGTATGCATGATATAATTAATAACTTGTAAAGTTTCTAATTTTATTATACTTGGGAACATGTTACAACTCTCTGAGCTTGTGCTAAGTGACGAGTGCTATGATAATGAGATTATCGCTTGGGTTCCTTCTCCATGATAGGGTGATAAGCTGAGCAGTCACCTCCGGGCAGAAAGGAGCTACTGGAGGTGGTTTCTGTATTTAGTTACAATGTCCCAGTAACTTCCCAAAGGAGGTGTATCCAGGACAGCATACTGGGAGAATACCCGGGGTACATACAAGGCACGCTGCAGGAATATCTCTCAGCTGACTTAGGAAACTCTGGGAATTAACTAAGAGGAGTCTGGAAGAAGCTGCTGAGGATATTGTGGCCTGGTGGACACAGCTAAGTATATTTTTACCACAACCCTATCAGAATAAGCAAAGTGACAGTGAAGATGACCCACTTTTAGAACAGTAAAGTGATTTCATACTTGGGGTTGATACTTTTGTTTCAGAATTTGTTTATTACTGTTTACGGTAACAGGATGGTGCACTCCTTAAACTTGGTTGCTAATTGAGCTCATCTTGTTTTTGGATGAAAGAGTAGATGGTTTGGCAAATGGATGGATGGTGTAGGAGATCAGGCATCCCAGCCAGACTGGAGGCTGTTCCATTACCTGGCCAGGAAGCCGGAGTGATGATGCAAGCAGATTGGCCAATGGGACACAAAAAAAAAATTGTATCCAGTCGGTATTTTTTAAGGGAAGAACTGAAAAGAAACAAGGATCAGGACTGGTTCTAGCTCCCATATGCTAGGTAGAAGTGGTCCTAATATGGCAACCCAATCAGGACACCCACAGGGATGCTTGCGACTTGGAGTCTAGAAGTGCAGCTCTTTCGGGGTCCCTGTTGATCAACACAGGGCGCTGTTAGGGGAAGAACTTCCTACTTTTTCTATGGCCTGGCAGTGTTTCCTCAAGGACAGAGTGCGACACAGGTAACATTCCCGGGTCCGACATAAAAGGAGTCCAGTGGAGGCAGCGGGCAACACTCAGAGGATGGAAGGAGGAAGAGTTATTTAATTCAATTATATACTTGTGGCTAATTTCTGAAGAAGTGTTTGCAGAAGTGCCATGTGAGAATAAGCATTTTTTTTTTTTTATTCTAAAAACATGTGGTGCATTGCTGTGTCTTGAGTTTGGGGTTGAGTGGTGTCCCCTTGTGGTCACAATGGGTAAGATCCTTGGGTACTATTTTTGGATCTGGCACCTTGACCCATAAAACCAGAAGGTTTGTGTGTTACCTTGGCACATGTCCTGATAATAATGACTCACCCTGTGAGGCTTGATCAAATATTTTAACATGTCATAATGGGTTCAAGTCCTGTGTCCTCCCTGCTTGGAGTTTGCATGTTCTCCCAGAGTTTGCATGGGTTTCCTCCAGGTGGTCCAGTTTCCTTTCACTGTCCAAACACATGCAGGTTAGGTGAATTGGTGACACTAAATTGGCCCTAGTGTGTGTTTGCGGTGTTTGTGTTCTCCTTGGGATGGACTGGCATCCTGTCCATGGTTTGCTCCAGCCTTGTGCCCTATGGTAGCTTGGATAGGCTCCTGCCTCCTAACCCTCCTCCCCTGGATCCTGGTCTAAATTAAGCAAGATAGAAAAAGACATGACACACTATTTAGGATCTCTGATTACAAGCTCGAAGGATTAAAGTGCTGGATTTTAAACCCAAAATACTAGCAGGCTAGTCAGAGACAAAAACAGCTAAAGAGGTTTGCCAGGAGATGTGGGAGGACGAGGGCAAAATTCCCAGAGTGAACTTGGCTACAGGCAACAGTAGGCCACAGCCCTAGCTATGTTGCACCTCGACAGAACAAGCCGTACTTTCTAAATATTCTTCTGTTTGCAGGCGTGCTTCATCTGTCTTTGTGTTAGGGGAGTTACAGCTTACCCCTTAAAAATCCACCTTCGCCCACTCCTCTCATCTCCTCCAGAGCAGCCTACGACAATGAGACAAACAGAAGCTCAGCGACCAGCAAGAGAACCAGCGTCCCATTGACACCCACCCATTGTTCTGCAGGGATAATCACTACACAATTTGTGCTGCCAAAAACAAAAAGTGTATAGATAACGCTAATAAGATTATTCAAAAAAGGCAAATTTGAAATACACTTGGAGTTCTGCCTGTTCTAGTCATATTGTTATGAATGAGCAGAAGGTTCAGGAAGACTTTGTTCTAAAAGGAGCTGTTTGATAATATCACTGAGAAATGTAAGTGGGCCAGTGTGGCTATGTAGCAAGGATGGGGGTTCAGCTACTACTGTGGAAGGAGACCTGACTGGGATTGGGACTGCAGGTACTTTCAGATGCAGTCCAGCTCAACATGCTGCCGGCGCAACCATCACTATAAAAAGAGTAACAAAAATGATAATGATGATGATGATGACTATTAACTTGGTAAGAAAATGTGATAAAGATGTGGCAATTTAAATTAGAAACAGCATGCTACCACACTCCTGTACAGCATCTGAATACAAATGTGTCTTAATAACCATATTAAACTTTCCTGAGAACAAACATCTGTCAGCAACGGTAAGCTATGAACAAACGGCCGCTGCCAACTGCATTTCTCCCTTGGCTTGTCTTGCAGAACAGCGTACATCTTTGCCCGAGCAATGATGTCCTGGCTTGAACTACAGCATGCGGGGCCTTCAAAGAATTAGAAACAATTACCTCTGATGGATTTCTTTTTTCCACTTTGATTAAAGGCATCACCTTGCATGGCAGCCTTTGCTAAAGAGCAGTCAGATTAGGTTCCGTACCGAGACTCTATGACGAGAAGTGAGCAAGTGTGACAAAGGCTCACTGATTAGTGGATATTCAGCTTGGGCTTGAACTTTAAACAGCATTTTGTATGGCTTTTGGCTCCCATCCCACTATTTCCCTGTCTTTTGTTGATTGCCAGCGTACTCCAGCCAGTCATTTTTTTTGTTTGATCATCCGTGACCAGCTTGTATTACTAATCTATTACAAAAGCAAAGCATTTCTTAAGATACTCATCTATACAGCATATATAGCACCTTTCAAAATAAAACCACCTCAGTATTCTTTGAAAAACAATAAACACTGACTCTCTACACATAAAGAGAAAGTAAAAAAAAATTAAATTCATGTTATTAGTAAACATAATTAGTACTAATGTTATTTAGAGCATGACACATGTATAGTTTGTTATAAAATAATGCAAAATAACATCAAACAGACAGACACCAGAAGGATTTAACAACCAACATGAAAATGAAGCAAAGACATTTCTAGGAAACTGCACGCAACCTTAGCAGTTTAGGCCTGCAGTACCCTATGTGACTTTGAGTCGGACAGTATGTTACACTTAATGACTGCAGCTGCCGGATTTCATTGTCTTGGGAATGTAAGGACTAAGGATTGCAGGGGATAAAAGATTACATGATTCGCTCACGACTTCTCCATTTGGTTGCAGAGTTCTGAAGTACCATGAACATGCATCATTGTGACAGCCAATTAAAGCCAAGGTCACATCACACAACATTTTGTCGTGTGGAACGTCATTGCAGTCGCTAATCTTGTCCCTGCATCATGTCATATTTCACAATGGAAAATCTCCGCCCACGTCAACGTCATGTTTACCGAGTGAGCGTCACTCTTGCAGCACAGTAATGCTCACCTCTTTTTCTGCCAGCCAATAGCATACTGTCTAATGGAGCCGGTGCTTTATAAAGGGTTAACAGCTGCAGCGAGTTTGGCTGCAGTCTCTGCCCTTTATTTATTTTTTCCCGATTCTGTTATGGTATGTAAAATATGAGACATCAGACAGACAAGCTTCTCTTCTATTTGTGAGGTTCACAGCTGGCATGTTAGCAACATTCTATGCATTATAATTCTAGATGAGCTTTCGTTGGTCCATTTGGTTCTCAGCTCTCCTGTATACACATCTTGCCCCTCTGACTGACAGGAAAATCAAGTCTGGTTTTATCCTAGCTAGTTGCAGACTAGTTGTGTCCATCATTAGGCATGTCACATTAGACGATGAGCTTCACAGGACGATGCTGCGGACTGCCTCCGCCTGGCTAAGATTATGTAAATGAAGGCTACGACTGAAAATCGTAATGTGACATAGCCTTAAGGTGTTGCCTCACAGCGCCAGTTCAAGTCAAGTCAAGTCAAGTTGGGGAGCATGCACTGGTACAGTGCGTTGCTGCACCCACTACACAACAAAACAACTAGGGATCCCGGCTGGCAACCCCCCAGGCAGGCACACAGTCCAGTCCCACCCTCCGCAAATGACACCCAATCTGCCACAGCCAGGTGTTACGTGGGCAACCCCTTGGCCACTCGGGTCCCCAACAATGAGGATCTTACAAGCTGGATCACCCTTAGGGAAACACGCCACATGGCGTAGTGCCGTAACTGACGCTCCCTCACAATGCAGGTAATGTGCCTCATTTGGGACTATTATTATTATTATTATTATCATCATGATTATTTTCCAGGTACAGCAAGGGAAACCACAGTCCCTGCAGTTCTTTCTCCTTCTCCCATAGTGTATGACAAATATGAGGCATCAGACAGACAAGTCTCTCCTCTGTTGGTGTAGTCCAACACACCAGTTTTCCTTCTTTATTTGCGTTGGCAAATTTATACATTGTATTTCCAGGGAGTGCTCATTAGTTTTCAACTCTTACACACACAGGAGACCACCTCTATGACTTGAGACAAAATTATACCTCCCCGATTTTGTGCAGTGATTCACAGACTGCTATGACTGAGTCACTGGGGAAGTCACTCTCAAGAGCGCTGTACAAAAATAAACTGAATTAAATTTTGCTAATAAGTTTTATCGTTATGTTGACCTCATTGTCAGGAATGGTAATTTTACTTTTTGTTTGTACACTGTATGCTATTCATTTTAATTTATAGTCATGTTCATTTGTTATCATTGCAGTGTTTTTAATGGCCACCACCATTTTGCGGATAATGACATAACCCAATGCAAGCCACGTTGTGGAAAGCAACTGTGCGATGTGCGATAATATCACAACTGCACTACAAAAGAAGGCACCACACACAGCAAAGCATATGAACTTTGAAGAAATGAACGACAGAGTCTGTGAGAGACTAGTGCTCAAAGTAAAAAAAAAATAAATGTATTGTAAATCAGTTAGGGAAGAATATCTGGTTGTGAAATGTTTCATTTTATGGCTTTGCCTCTAGTTACGTTCTAGTAACACGAAGAAAGATTAATAGCAAATCTTGTGTGCCGGCAAGAAATAATCCAGGAATATTCTCTTGCTGATTCCCAATTGAAAGCCAGTTGAAAAATCTGCCACTCAGAAGAACAACAAAGAATGCGCTCCTTGGGACTTCCAGCTCATCCGGCTGAACTTGTTAATTACGTGAACTGATGCCTGGAGTTTTTAAGACAAGTGCAGTAGGATCAGCTTTATGTCTCAAATCACAGTTACATTTATTTATTTAACAGATGCTTCTCTCCAAACTAATTTACAAATCACCATAACATGAAGACAAATACCATGGCAGCTGTAAAAAGAGCTAAGTAAGGTGCAGTATTATGACTATGAGGAGATAATAGCAGCCTATTCTTTATTACATTATTCATGCATAATTTCACAGCAGGTCAGTTTAATTAAACTGGAGCAACAGTTAGATAAAGCAAACGTAAAGAACATGGGGGGCATGCTCCGGTCTGTTTACTGCTTGCCGCTGGGTATCAAGAGGCTGAGAATAAAGAGGCTGAGGTCACCGGGAGGTAGGGCTACCTGCCCATAACTTACCAAGTGATCCGATAAATTATTAACAAAGGGAGGTCAGTGTATCAATTTCATGTTTATAGACCACCTTTTACGTTGAACACATCTTAAATTTATTTTACATTGCAGAGAAACGCATCTCCCAGGTATTATGGAGGAGACAGCAGAGAAATCATTTCAGTGTATCAGAAATACTGCACAAGACCTTGCAGAATAATGTGAAAATTCGGCAAGATGGTACGCAGGATCAATTAAACATTATGCTTAAAAGGTGGACTAAAAGAAAAATAGTTGTCAAGGTAATATACAGTTTCTAGGGAAAACCACGGACATGACTGCTCTTCCCACTTGTTCCTTAGGTAAGGTGTACATACTTTAAGAAGATGATTTAGAGGAGCGTGTTCACAAGAATGACCTACCATGTTTTAACCCTGGATATTCTGAGCATAGGTGGCCAACTCCAGCAGTGCCCAGCTGTCACTAGTCTTGTTATCACTGTACAGAAATGAAGGGCACTGCGGTGAAATGGCTGACCCAGTACAGTCCAGAGGACTCCTGTAGGAGACATACCAGCTCCTCGAGGAAATAGTCCTACATGAGCAGGGTGGGCCAAGTATAATGGCCCAATGTGTGGTTAATGTCCACCTGTCAGCCTCCACATTGTGTACATATGCTGACCAGCAGTGTTTCTCTAATCTCTTCTGCGTTATATCACATTACAGCCATGTTTACTCATCGCAAATTCCAATCCCTTCATCTAAATATGTAATCAATAAGGCTTATACTGTATATTAGATATTTGTGCATATATTCATACAATAATTCACAATAAATGTTGGCATAAAGTCATAAAGCAAAAAACCAAACGATACATAGCACACTTCTCCTTTTCAGATCACAGATGTCTATATAAAGAGGCTTTGGCATTGCTTATCACAGAATTTTGTGATGTAAAAAAAATCACAAAATATTATTTTTTAGCATATCACTGTTTTGCATGTGCAATCAGTAGCAGCGGTGTGCGAAGGCAGACAGAACAGGATAGGAGCCTTTTGGACATTAGCATTCACTGTGCCACAGGCATTCAGAAAGGAAGGCTCCCCATAGAGAGAGAAAAAAAAGCCCTCTCAACAGCACTCCATTCAAAATCGTCTGCCTTTTTAATATACAGTAAACTGCAGCTCAGCCTCGGATTCTCTTCATAATGTGAGAAGAATGAGAATTGATAGCAGACTCACAACAGCAAAACAGATAATGCATGATTCACCCAAGAAAAAATGAAAGAGTGTCTACTAATATTACATTTGCAATAAAATACATTTCATTAAACAAAGCTCTGAATTAGCAGAGTGCCCTTGTTTCAGCTCTATTAAGGAATCATGGCACAGCTAAGTTTAGGATTCCTTATCATCCTGAAGTAAAGCGGCCAGCACTAGTGGTGCTCACAACAAAAAGAGTCAGACCACCGCATCATGTGCATGCTAGTCGCTGGACTGTGGCTCCAGTTTCATTCAAATTAATCAATGAACTGGGAAAAAGATCAAACCTTATTGTGCATTAATTAAATGCTGCAGTATGAATTATCCACTAGGGGGCACTGCACTTTAATATAAAGGGACACTACAGAGAAATGTCCTGTTATTGCACGCTTGGCATCATCAGCCTCTGCCAGGCCTTCCTCTTCTTAGTCCAATAAATCCAAGGAAACCTGTAAGAAGAAACTATAGTAGAGACTGACTAGAGTATTATTTAGTGGAATATTTGTGGAGCAGAGCAAAGAAAACAAAAACATATTTGTATAAAAAAGGTCAGTAGGTGGTTGTTGAAAAAGGAAAATAGAAACCGACTGGTGAACAGCACAAGACGGAAGTCGAAACAAAGTGCAAAGAAATGCCACAAACCTGGTCAGCAAAGCAGAAGGTGTTGAGGGACATGTGCAGGTCTTAAATGTGAAATAATGAGGCAGAGCACAAGAATTAAGAATGAAGTTTAACATACCAGTGACATACTGCATGGGGAAATTAAATAAATAGCATTTTAAAACTAATTGGCAAAACTTGACTGTTCCCATCATAAGTTGAGGCAGGAAATAAACTGGTGTGGCTAAGAACACTGGTGACAGGTTTGTCCTGGGGCAAGACATGACATAAAGGAGAAAGACTTCATAGTTCAACAAGACTAAAAAAAGAATAGAAACTATGAACCTATTGTTCTCTGCTTTTATTTGAGCCGACTGGTGACAAGACAGACAATCCCACAAAAGATTTTCAGTACCCTCATCAGTAGCTCTCGTGTAGAAGAGAAAATGAATCATATTGGTGCATGTACTTGGAAGAGAGGGATGGAGAAAGGCTTTTGTGTGGTTTACCGGACCCATGGATTATCTGTACTACTGCTGTCGTTGCTTAAAAGATCTCTTGAGTACATTAATCAGCTTATCGCAGCACTCTGAGTGCTACTGGCATTTGGTTACATTTGGAAGAAGGCAAGGTAAAGGAGACAGCCAGAGCAACTAAAGGAGCCTGTCTAATAAATTCAGACAGAGAGATTACTGCAATTTACTCTAACTAACTAGATAGATAGATAGATAGATAGATAGATAGATAGATAGATAGATAGATAGATAGATAGATAGATAGATAGATAGATAGATAGATAGATAGATAGATAGAT
>JANRMT010062813.1:16262467-16275335 GCA_026402145.1 Polypterus bichir lapradei | reverse complement strand
GATAGATAGATAGATAGATAGATAGATAGATAGATAGATAGATAGATCTCCTGCTGCAGACAAACAGATTTCTGTTCTCTCTCAGACAAACGGCTTACTTTGGTATCCTCTAACAAGCATAGGCAGACATTCATTATCCTTAATAAAGTCAGGCCCAAGGATTCTGATTGGCTTCACCCTGCATAATTTTCCCTTTAACCTTTCCCTCTCTCAATGATGGCTCTCAAATTGCTGCCTACTGTGATCTGATTTTGTGCTTTCTTCATCAACATGTCTTCTCACATTTGTTTAAATCAAAAATGGAAATTAAACGTACTGAGGTCATCTGAACTGTATTTTGTGTGCTCTCTGCTTTGCTCAATAGTGTCCTGAGACTCCCTGGTTTGGCCAGTCTCATGTTCCCTGTAGCTCCTCTTTCCTCTGTCCTTGGCCTGTGCAATCTGCTTCTTTATGCCTCTCTCTGTTTGTTCAACTGACCTGTAAAGGAGGTCTTATGTTTTGTTTGAATTGATTGTTGTATTTCCCCTGTAAGTCATGGCTGGTTGTTTGCAGAGCACTTAGCAGTCTTTGTAGATGTTCCTTGACCAGCTAGTGAAGCATGATTTTCACACACCCATGCAGGATCAGTAAATGACACTAATACCTATGACATATGCTACTTCACGCACATTTGAAAACAAACAAGATATGACTCTCGATGTAGATTATATTACAATAATGCAAATTTCTCCTACTAATCGGTCTTCCACTACTGGCAGGACAGATTCCAACAAATGTTGAAAAACTATGGTTCCCACCAAAAATTTTTCTGTCAGACAAACTCAGGCCTGCCAAGCCCAGAGAGGTGGGCATACTGGCAGAACAGCCCTTTGTCATTGGCTTCTCCAATAAAACCAGCTTAGTGCCACAAGACTGCAGCAAAGCTCACCACCTTATAAAGAACAGCTGACTGTTAGAATCTTGGTTGGTGTGCAGATCTGGGTGGGTCAACTTAAAAAAAAACTAAAAATAATTTAAAAAATCATTCGTTTATTTAAGCCCATGTTCCAAGAAAATAGTCAAAAACAAACAAGCAAAGAGGAACAAACAAATGTACTGGGTAAATGTGAATCTAAAACCAGACAGAAGATCATCTTCTTTGATTTCTGGTGTCCTCCCACCATGTGACTGCCACTTAAGGCCACATCACATTTGACAACTTTCCCAGTGATTTTCAGACATATCATTCATTACATAATATTAGTATTTCAGAAACAGTCAGCTGCACGCTCCTGTGAAGCCAATCACGTAATGAGAAATGCCCAACTAGTTCACAACAACATTAAACAGGGTCGATTTTATTATTAGTCATAGGGGTGGGATCAGAGTACATGAAAACTATCACCCAAAGAATATTCACCCAGAAATACAATGCATTGAATGTAGCAATGAGGAATAAGGAACATGCATGTTTTGTAACTCATAAACAGGACAAAATCAGAAAAACTGAAATGGGTTGAACTTGCTGTACCTATTAACCCTTCCTACAGCACCAGCTCCATCAGGCTGCACAGTATTGTTTGTCACATAAAGGGGCAAGTACAACTGTGCTGGAAGGTTGGCATGGAGTCACTAAATGTGACATGCCCTGTGATTTCCAGGTGTTTAAATTGATGTAGTCCGGCAACAAGATCAACAACTGCAGTCAGCAAGTCTGACATATCTAATGACTAAAAATCGTGTAATGTGACATTGGCTTTTATTGTTGCACAGAAACAAACCCTGATAAGGGGAGGTCAGGGAAAAGGAGCAGATGGGAGCAGAGCCCCACCAAGAGCTAACAGCTTTGCTCACAGTATTTAAAACAACATACAGTTACAGTTATGAAGCATCAATGAGGTGGTCATCTATCTCTGCAATATGGCACACTAAAATAACTTCACGTTTGGAATGTTCAGAGATGGCAAAAGTGAAACATACTTCTCTTGATATTGCATACTTCATTAAAAGACCAGTGAATCCTTCATAAACACAAATAATTTTACCATTGTATCAAAGGCTCTTAATATGCCACACATAATAGAGATGGATGACCACTTTACTGCTGCTTTGTAAATGTCATTAAGCCCGGAAGAGGCCTTTGTGAAGGTCTTGTTTCATAGCAGCCTATGAGGAACAAATGCACCTTTGAAGTACCTTAACTACAATGTTACCCATACAATTATATAAATGTGGTCATAATGTTTTCCAGTGTATGATGTTTAACCCAAAGTGAGGCACTGGAAAAAAAAGCAAAAGGTAATAACATTATATACAGTAAGGAGGTAGATCTCAATGGATGTGGACAGGACACAAGGGGTTATGAAGGAAGAACTCAGAGAAGAAAAAGTCAAGATGAAGTCAAGGAAGGGGATACACTACCTGGCAGAGGTTGGTAGGATTGTTATGGACAGGGAAGCACTTGGAGGACGTAAGCAGAGACCTGAAATTTGAGTATGTAGAGTAAACACACATAGAGACAGGAAGAACATGCAGGCTACACACAGACTATGAACTGGGAATTGAAGCCAAGCCCTTGAAGTTAAGAAGTCATTGATTAAGACAAGAAAGATCAGAGTGGTCTTCCTAAACTACTTATGAACTTAACAGAAAATTGTTGATGCTGTATACATTCAGCCTCTTTTGCTATGTCACATGTTAACAGACCCTGGCATAACCAGTTGTCCATAGACAGAGCCCACCTCTGGCCAGTGAAGAGTTTCCAGTGGGTTCAGTTTATGAGGCTCATCTTGGGGAAATCCCACAGTTCTTTTTCAGAGCTTCTAACAAGAACCACGACATGTGGACAAAGCAACAACCAAAGAAAACCCTGCATAGGACCACGAAAATTATCAGTCAGGTAGAGATATATAAAAACATCAAGAGTATTGAAAATCATCCCAATCTCAATAAAATCTATTAAAATCATATACCGCAAGGGATATCTGGTGGAATTGTGAATCTTTCAGGAAGAAGGTGTCCTCTCGAAATTTGAAGTCAAAGGATGGACAAGAAAAGTGCCTTTTCTCTACATGAATGACAGCCATGCATTGCCTAGATAGATGAAAGTGTGAATGAAACCATAATGGATGGTTAGCTTAATAAACTATTTTTGGAAGACATTGTTTAAGAAAAAAAAACTCTTATTACACTGTACACTCGAACTACATTTATTTATTTGACTGACGCCTTTATCCAAGACGACTTACAACATTGAGGATACAATTGGTCACCTTTCTATTGGCTTTCCAGTTGTAGCATAGGTACTGTAGGTCAAGAGACATTCTCAGGGTCACAAAGTGTCAGTAGTGGAATTTGAACCCACAACCGCAGGGTTTTAAAGTCCAAAGCCTTAACCACCACACCACGCTGCCTGCCTGCCAAGCATGGCTGGACGGCACCATACTTAGCGCTGCAGCCTCAACAGCTCCGGAAGACTTCTTGAATCAGGTCTTGTTCTGTGCGGAGTGTGCATGTTCTCCTCATATTTCAAAACTCCAAACAGATATGGCTAGTGTGTGTGTGTGCATGGGCGGACTTAGTAATTTGGGGGACGTAAGAGAACACAGGTATGGTGGCCACCCCAAACACATTTCCTTCTCCATAAAAGCTTGTGCATACTTCGAGACAAAAAGTTTAAAACAATTTGAACAATCGGATGGCAAAACACACAGCAAGTTTACAAATGGAAAAGAACAACAGGAGAAGATCCTAACAGCAAAACACCAGATTGTGCTATTAGAAGGCTAAAACTGTAGATAAAAAGCGTAGATAAGCGTGTGTGTGAGAGACAGACAGAAGAGCCGACTTAAACTTGAGTCTGTTTACAGGATAAACTTTACTTTTCACTTGAACTGCGGCCCCCACTCCCATTTAACAGCCACCTTTTATCTGTTAGCTGTTTTGTTCAGAGAGCAGGGTCATCACTCGTAATGGCCATGTTGGATGGGAAGAGGCTCATCTACATTTTCATCTGGTTTGTCACTGTCACTACAGAGAGGGATACCGGTAATTTAATTTGCCTCCATTTTCACGTTCCTCTGCGTCTGAAACTACGGGAGGGGTGGCTGCTGGGGCTGCACATGAAGCACTTGTGCTAACACATTGTAGAGTAGACTCGGGAGTTTCTCCATGAATTTCTTAATTTCTTCCCTTTTCTTCCATTTGTCTGACCCGTAGTGATAGCTACGTTTCATTTGGTTGTTGCTTATAAGCCTATGCTATTAACATTTAGGTTTCAACATTCGGTTAATGCGGTTGCTTCTCGTGTTCTTGTAAATTGCTTGCGACTGTTCTGACCGGCTGCTTGCTGCTCAGGGTCCAGGAATGAAGGAACAGTCCACTTTTGCTACAAAGAAGGGGGGTGCAGTCAGACAAGAGCTAAAGCATGTGTATTTATTTATTTATTTTTATAAATAAATCCCGTAAACGCACACCAACTGATAATTATTATTTATAATTCACATTGTCACGCTGGTCTTTCAGGTGGGCTCCCTTCTAGTGTGGGGTCCTAAGCAACTGTTTACCTCACTTGGATGTGTGTGTGTCTCTGGACAGGTGTGCTCTGCGATTGAATGGCTCCCTGTTTAGGGTTCACTTACGCCTTTCGTCAAATGCTGCCAGCATAGGCTGCAGCCCCCAGTGACCTTATTGCATTAAGCAGGATCAGAAAACGTTTAAATCATTTCAAAGTTATCTAAAAATTATGTCTCTTTTGTGAACCTGTGGTGCATAAGAAAAAATAAAGTAGGAAAACTGAAACTCACTTTTTATAGTTCTGCCACTTACTTTCTACAACAAGACTTATTTCTGAACGCTGTGTTCTTCCATGAAACAAAAAAAGACCAGAGCAATGACAATTCCGCCTGATAGTGTATAAAGCAAAATTAGGCAAACACTGTATTTGAATCGAGGTCATTTTGGAAAAATAAAAAGGTGAACTAGAATATATTAGAATTCAATTAGCACTGAAGAACCACCAGGAAGCTACTCCACCATTAAACGTTTCTTTGCGTGGGCCTTTCCTTATTGAATTCTACTCAGCCCTGTGCACAGAGTATTTTAAATGCCTTTTCATGCTGCTGAGCTTCAGGGACCAAAATAATCGGTAACTCTCAGCCTGTTGCCTGTTTTGTACAGATTCATAATTGACTATTTTCAAATATGATTCATATATATACTGAATTGAGCTGAGGTGACGGCCGCATGGGTGAACTGCTGTAGTGCCGGATAATGAAAAGTGGCAATAGGATCAAGCAAAGAAGACGGAGACAGTAAAGGTGCTGGCATGAGGGGGATTTTCCAGTTTTCTCTCACTTTGTGTGGAGTGCTTGGTGGTGCTTGTGAGTGGCTCTACATTAGACAAACTGGTTTTTTTTATTTTTAAATGGTTCAGATTGCTGCCTTGCACCTATTGCTCCCTCTTTGCAATCTTGCCTAGAAAGAAGCAGGCACAAAAATTGGGTGGCTGGATTATCTATTACTAACTGAGATGAGTTCTATTATTTTCTTCACACAAAATGAAAGCAAAAGATTACAACCGTGTTCACTTATCATTCAGTGAAAGGCTTCTACTGTAGCGCACAAACCTACCATGTATGATCACATTCATCTCAATCTGGTCTGCTGCCTTTCTTTAACCCATCAAGAATGTAAATATGCAACCACTTGCATCTCAAATATTGTATACAAGTTTAGATAGAGACATCAGTCAAATAAAAAAAAATAATAATACATATATCAAAAGGAAATCTGCTCGATCCTCAAACAAGAATATACCAAAAGGCTAAAAATGATACTGGCAAGTAAATTAAACTCCCAAAAAATGAACAAGGCAAAAGATACAAATGCAGTACCAATACTGACTTACAGTTTTGCAGTAGTCAATTGAAGGTCATCTGAAATTCAAACGCCTGACGCAAAAGCCACACAACTACTTACTCTCAATCATTGTGATCAAACTAAAGCTAAGACAGAAAGTTTATATCTACCAATAGAGAAGGGTTGAAGAGGACTTAGAAATTCAAAGTCACGCTACCAAAGATGAATTATGACCAGAATACATGACTTCAAAAAGTCTAAATATTCTATTCAAAAAGACAGTCAAACATCCTCCTCAAAATTTCATCTGAAAAGCAAACAATAAGCTGAGGAAACAGCTAGTATACACATGAAAAAAAAAATCACAAAATCAACAACATGATCATAACTGAATGAGAAAGCCAATGCATGGATAGTTCCAAAACTACGTTGAGATAGGGACATTGATAACCAGAGGTTATTTAACTGGATGAAGCTGCCGTCCATCACGTCATCACTTTGAGCCAGTAAACTTCCAAGACCAGGCAGTGAAAACCAAGCAAAACATTACACCCATCCTCAAACACCCAGAAGGAGACAGTTTGTGATGGCTATGTTACAAATAGGAGGAGGAGACTGTCCATCATATGACTCTTCCGAGGCGTTCCCAGGCCAGCTGAGAGACATAATCCCTCCAGCATGTCCTGGGTCTTCCCTGGGGCCTCCTCCCAGTTAGATGTGCCAGGAACATCTCACCAGGGAGGCGTCCAGGAGGCATCCTGATCAGATGCCCGAGCCACCTCATCTGACTCCTCTCAACACAGAGGAGCAGTGGCTCTATTGTGAGCCCCTCCCAGATGACTGAGCTTCTCACCCTATCCTTAAGGGAAAGCCCAGACACCCTGTGGAGGAAACTCATTTCAGCTGCTTGTATTCGTGATCTCGTTCTTTCGGTCACTACCCATAGCTCATGACCATAGGTGAGGGTAGGAACGTAGATCGACTGGTAAATTGAGAACTTTGCCTTACGGCTCAGCTCCTTTTTCACCACGACAGACTGATGCAGAGCCCGCATCACTGCGGATGCCGCACCGATCCGCCTGTCGATCTCCCGCACCATTCTTCCCTCAATCGTGAACAAGACCCCGAGATACTTGAACACCTCCACTTGGAGCAGGATCTCGCTCCCAACCCTGAGAGAGCAGTCCACCCTTTTCCGGCTGAGGACCATGGTTTCGGATTTGGAGGTGCTGATTCCCATCCCAGCCGCTTCACACTCAGCTGCAAACCAATCCAGAGAGAGCTGAAGATCACGGCCTGATGAAGCAAATAGGACAACATCATCTGCAAAAAGCAGTGACCCAATCCCGAGCTCACCAAACAGGACCCCCTCAACGCCCTGGCTGCACCTATAAATTCTGTCCATAAAAGTTATGAACAGAATCGGTGACAAAGGGCAGCCCTGGCAGAGTCGAACTCTCACCGGAAACGGGTTCGACTCACTGCTGGCAATGCGGTACCAAGCTCTGACACTGGTTGTACAGGGATTGAACAGCCCTTATCAGGGGGTCTGGTACCCCATACTCTCGGAGAACCCCCCACAGGATTCCCGGAGGGACACAGTCGAACACCTTTTCCAAGTCCCCAAAACACATGTAGACTGGTTGGGCATGCTCCCATGCACCCTCTAGGACCCGGCCAAGGGTGTAGAGCTGGTCCACTGTTCCACGACCAGGCCGAAAACCACACTGTTCCTCCTGAATTCGAGGTTCGACTATCTGATGGACCCTCCTCTCCAGGACCCCCGAATAGACTTTTCCAGGGAGGCTGAGGAGTGTGATCCCTCTGTAGTTGGGACACCACCCCGGTCTACCAATCCAGAGGCACTGTCCCTGATGTCCATGCGATGTTGAAGAAGCGTGACAACCAAGACAGTCCTACAACATCCAGAGCCTTGAGGAACTCCGGACGTATCTCATCCACCCCCGGGGCCCTGCCACCAAGGAGTTTTTTGAACACCTCGGTGACCTCAGTCCCAGAGATGGGGGAGTCCACCTCCGAGTACCCAGGCTCGGTTTCCTCATTGGAAGGCATGTTAGTGGGATTGAGGAGGTCTTCAAAGTACTCACCCCACTGACCCACAACATCCCGAGTCAAGGTCAGCAGCGCACCATCCCCACCGTATACAGTGTTGACACTGCACTGCTTCCCCCCTCCTGAGATGCCAGATGGTGGACCAGAATCTCCTCGAAGCCTTCCGGAAGTCGTTCTCCATGGCCTCCCCAAACTCCTCCCACGCCCGAGTTTTTGCCTCAGCAGCCACCGAAGCTGCATTCCGCTTGGCCTGCTGGTACTTATTAGCTGCCTCCAGAGTCCCACAGGACAAAAGGGTCCTGTAGGACTCCTTCTTCAGATTGACGGCATCCCTCACCGCTGGTGTCCACCAACAGGTTCGGGGATTGTCGCCACGACAGGCACCGACCACCTTACAGCCACAGCACCGGTCAGCCGCCTCAACAATGGAGGCACGGAACATGGCCCATTCGAACTCAATGTCTCCCACCTCCCTCGGGATGTGATTGAAGTTCTGCTGGAGGTGGGAGTTGAAGCTGCTTCTGACAGGGGACTCTGCCAGACGTTCCCTGCAGACCCTCACGACACGTTTGGGCCTACCAGGCCTGACTGGCATCCTCCCCCACCATCGAAGCCAACTCACCACCAGTTGGTTATCAGTTGACAGCTCCGCCCCCCTCTTCACCTGAGTGTCCAAGACATGTGGGCCGCAAGTCCGACAACACGACCACGAAGTCGATCATTGAACTGAGGCCTAGGGTGTCCTGGTGCCAAGTGCACATATGAATACCCCTATGCTTGAACATTGTGTTCATTATGGACAATCCATGATGAGCACAAAAGTCCAATAACCAAACACCGCTCGGGTTCAGATCGGGGTGGGCCATTCCTCCCAATCACGCCCTTCCAGGTCTCACTGTCATTGCCCATGTGAGCATTGATGTCTCCCAGCAGAACGAGGGAGTCCCCAGAAGGTATGCCCTCTAGCACCCCCTCCAGGGACTCCAAAAAAGGTGGGTACTGCAAACTGCTGCTCTACGCATATGCACAAACAACAGTTAGGACCTGTCCCCCCACCCGAAGGAGGAGGGAGGCTACCCTCTCGTCCACCGGGATAAACCCCAATGAACAGGCTCCAAGTCGGGAGGCAATAAGTATGCCCACACCCGCTCGACGCCTCTCACCGAGGGTAACTCCAGAGTGGTAGAGAGTCCAGGACCTCTAAAGGAGATTGGTTCCAGAGTCCAAGGTGTGCGTCGAGGTGAGCCCGACTATATCTAGCCGGAACTTCTCGACCTTGCGCACTAGCTCATGCTCCTTCCCCTTCCAAGAGGTGACATTCCACGTCCCAAAAGCCAGCTTCTGTAGCCGAGGATCAGACTGCCAAGGTCCCTGCCTTCGGCCACCACCCAGCTCACACTGCACCCAACCTCCTTGGGCCCTCCTACAGGTGGTGAGCCCATGGGAAGGGGGACGCACGTTGCCTCTTCGGGCTGTGAGCAGCTGAGCCCCATGGGTGCAGGCCCAGCCATCAGACACTCGCCATCGAGCCCAACCTCCAGGCCTGGCTCCAGAAGAGGGCCCCGGTGACCCATGTCCGGGCGAGGGAAAATGCCGTCCAAAGTTTTTGTTCTCCATAGGAGGTTTACAGAACATTTCCAATTCATGTTCCAAGATATGAGACAACTGTTCACACATGCATTTTCACAATTTAAGGATGGGCAGTCTAAGTGACCAATTCAGCAGTCTTGTGGTCCTCAACCAACAGCACCCACTGAACAGCACAGGAACAGCAGGCAGTTGTCGTCTTATAGAATTTTACTTTGTATTTAACACGAACTAGTACTAGGGTGCTGTACAGTGTTAGCCATTATGGATATAGTGAGAAGTTAAATAAAATGACACCATTTATTGGCTAACTGGAAAGATTACAATATGCAAGCTTTCAAGGCAACTCAAGCCCCTTCTTCAGGCAAGATGTAATACAAGATTGGGCTGCCTCAAAAGCTTGCATATTGCAATCTTTCTAGTTAGCCACTAAAAGGTGTCATTTTGCTTAACTTCTCACCACACTTAAACTACGGAGGCAGAATTCTGTCATCTTATAGAATTGTACTGACTTTAGACTGTGGCTTCTAAAGGGGCACCTTAGTGCTCCAAATCCCAGACACAATTACACAGGCACAGTCACAATCTCAATTCAACTTCATTATTTCATGCAGAACCTTTAAACAGTTTTTCTTTTTTCAGATAACACAAGTACAGTCTCATTTGACAGTTTTCTACCCCATTTTTCTCCCAGTGAGTTTCGCTTTTCCTCAACACCTAAAGCTGACTCCCTGATTAAAGAAGAGTGGTTTCTATGCCAGTCCTCGGAGTATTTCTGGTGCCACAGACTTACACCCAGGAAACACATTTCAGCCAGACTGAAGATCTCCCAGTAGCACCCATGAAACCCAGAAGGGCCACCAAGTGGGACTACTATTCCCATGCCACCCTGTAGACATCTACATTGGACAGCCACCAGAAGAATACTAGCAGCCATTGTGTTTGGGGTGTACATAAACCCAGAAAGCAATTTGCTGCCATTCTCCTAGCCAGACAAAGAATTATCCTTCCTGAGCAGAATGCTCATCTGCCCATTAGGACCATCCACTATAAAGGGATCCTGGCAGAAGCAAAAAACCATCAATCCTAGGTGGGATGCCTAGGAGTCCATTATGATTATTCATTATAAAGGTGTCCAGGCTGGATAAAGAACCATTGATCCTAGGTGGGATGCCTAGAAGTTCATTATGACTATTCATTATAAAAGTGTCCCAGTGTAAAGAACCATTAATCTTAGGCAGGAGGTCCACATATCCATTGCGACTGTCCATAATAAAGGACTCCCAGCTGGGAGCAAGTCCATATTCCTACTTACAAGGTTTAAGTCTTGCATTCTTCCTTTGGAGGCCAGAAGGGGATACAGTCATGAGAGATCCCCCAGTGGACCAGCAGTATGGCAGGTATAATATGGACTGTGGGTGGGAATGCTGTGATTGTTGCTCCAGAGGAGAAGGGAAGTGGACTTGCTCCAGAGTCAGCTGAAGAGTGGACAAGAGTTCAACTGGCAGGAGAAAGAGTAATGAAAGAATGAACAAAGGTACTCATGAAGAGGTGTCAAGATTTATTCCTTTATTTTTGTACTTTTTACTTAAAGGTCCTCACCCTTCTGTAATATCACTTTTTAGTTTTAATAAATCCTTTCTTTCCCTTATATTATTAGTTTGCTTTTCTTTTCGGCACAGGGATTGTGAGATTGCCCCCTTAGACCAAAGGTGGCAGGATGACCAAAAAAAGACAACAATGAGTAGCATTTCATCATTGTTCCTTAACCCAGAAGAGTAAAGAGGTGTCCCTTTTCAGCAGGACATGACCCACTTGTCGACGAATTCCCTCAACACCTTTCTGTATCATTGGCTGTAGCCCTCTTGCTATTTAAATACATTCTGGTATTTCCATGGTAATTTTATGAAGAGGGTGAAAGTTCAAAAGATAAATAATCTTCATAATTAAACATTCTGTACATTTTGAATTATTTAGCTTGTTTCTGTTGCTTTTTTGTTTTATTTCTGAAACTTGCCTCAGGACAATGTCACTATTGAAATGCTTGTTTTTTTTCAATCCTCACTCCACTAAGCCAACAATAACTTGACATAAGAATGGTACTTTCAAGTTGTTTTTTAAGCATTTCTTTTAAATCACAATTGATGGTACACACATGCAGTCAGACATCCAGTCATCCACATTTAAAAAGACTAAAGTCACACAATAGACAAGGAGACACAATGAGAAGAGGTATGGGTCAGCTTAAACTGAGAAATCAAGGACATTTTATTAGAAAGATTAAAATCGTCAGCGTGGGCAATAGAAGAGTACTGAGTCACAAAACAAAGGAGTAAAATGTGATTGTTAAAGTCCTCTCAGTGTCATGCAAGTGCCGAGCCATTCTGGCAAGATGGCATTATGAAAATCAAAAACTCATAAAATCTTGTCATTGTAATTTAAAGAAATGAGCGGGTGGTATGCTAACACAATGGTTATTGCCCTGCCTCACAGTACCAGAGCTGTTGGTTCAAGTGACTATCAGGATGATTTTTGCATGTTCTGCCTGTATCTGTCTGGGTTTTTTCAGGTATTCCTGTTTTCCTCCCATAACCATAAAAATTTGCATTAACTGGACACACTAAATTAAGCCTGTTTGAGTGTGGCAAGAGTTTATGATGGGCCAGCCTACCATTCTGGATGGGTTGCTGCCCTGCATTTATTACCAGGAGGAACTCCCACCTTGTACCCCTTTATTGTGGGTAGTAGCATCCTTCAAATCTTCTACAACTCTGTGATAGCCACTGCGATTTTCTATGCTTTGGTGTGCTGTGTTGGTGACTTTACTTCAAGAGCGGTCCACCTTATCAGCAGACTAATTAAAAGGGCAGGATCAGTTATGGTTCACACTTTCAAATGGAGGTAGTAATGATAGAGTGATGAAGATGAAAGTGATGGCCATTATGAACAATGCTGAACATCGTCCATCTGAGGCATTATTATTGAGTACTTTCAGCCAATTAATTATTCAGCAGAAGTGTGTCAATAAACGCTACTGGAGCTCCATCATACCCACAGCAACACTCCAACATAAGGCCTCACTGTGACTGAGATTGATCTCTTATCGTTAGCCAAGTCTGAAGCTTTATTCTTTTGTGTAATTCTTGTGTTTAACTGCAAGGTGGGACGGAGTTGAGTTATTGCTGTTTATTATAATACTAGCAGAATACCCGCGCTTCGCAGCGGAGAAGTAGTGTGTTAAAGAAGGTATGAAAAAAGAAAAGGAAAAATTTTAAAAATAACGTAACATGATTGTTAATGTAATTGTTTTGTCATTGATATGAGTGTTGTTCTCATATCTATATATATATATATATATATATATATATAT
>JANRMT010062813.1:16245539-16256758 GCA_026402145.1 Polypterus bichir lapradei | reverse complement strand
GATAGATAGATAGATAGATAGATAGATAGATAGATAGATAGATAGATAGATAGATAGATAGATAGATAGATAACAGAGCCCAAAGTGATGAAGAAAAGGACTCTGACTTGCGCTAGTCTGCCAACACAAATGGAAAGACAAACACCCATCTGATGGGCAGAAGAGGCCAATCAAAGGGATGGGAGGTGAAAACAGGAATAATTGAGACCTCATTTTGTGGTGACCAAGAGGGCGGCTCCCCCTACCTGGCTGACTGGTGTTTAAGACTTGTTTTTATTTTGTCTGTTTACTGGTATATGCTATCTAAGCAGCAGCCATACCATCTGCACTTCAGAATAGGTAATCCACCTACACGTACAGCTAATCATGTTTAGGCCTGGATGAGAGTTCACCTAGAGGTGTTGGTGAGGCCATCAGGGGATGGTTATCATGTGATTTGCATGTGGATCCCAATGCCCCAATGTACTGACAGGGACACTGTGCTGAAAATGTTGAGGCTGTCCTTCAGATGAGACATAAAACTGCAATCCTGACTCTCTGCGATAATAAAAGATCCCTGAGCATCTTTTGGAATGAGTAGGGCGATTCCCAATGTCCCGACTAAAATGTCCACCGTGACTTTGCACCATAATCCTACCTTAGCCCTTATTGGCTCTCTCTCTTTCACAACCGATAGCTAATGTGTGGTGAGCATATTGGTTCAAGAATGGCTCCCATCACATAATCCAGGTGGATACCACACTTTGGTGGTGATAGAAGTGGCTCCCCACTGTCTGTGTAAAGCATTTTGAGTAGTTTAGAAAAGTGTCATGTAAGTGTAATTAGTTATTTTATTATTACAAGCTTTCTCTACCTTATTTTGACCTTTTTAGTAAATATACTATGTGGTAAACCTTAGCCTTAGTGGTTCAGAGTTTGTGTGGATATAGCATTTTAATATCAATTCTTAATTTTACTTTAATAACCTCATCATTTTGTTTAATTTTGGTAAGCAACACCATTTTGGATCTACGTGTGACCATATTGTTTATGAATGATGTGGGTTCTGCTGGTCACGTGACCCAGGGGTCATGTTCCATATAAGATCATCACCTCACACCTATAAAAGATGGTGGCATGGTGCAGGCAGTATCCTGCTTTTGAGATCAATAACAATCAATATTTAAGTTGCCCTTATTTTGACTTTTTGGCTCTGACCTCTTTAGCAAAGTTTGGGTGTTTGTGTTACTTTAAAATGCACGCTCCTCCTGTTTTTGTTTAAGCCACTGTAATACATACCAATACATACCAGAGCATTCACAGTTCTGGAGTTAAAGTGAAGGGAGAGAATATTAAAGACCACAGCATAAAGAACACAATTTAAGGGCACACTGTGGACACCAAGGAGGCCCACCCCCTGTGGGTCATAGAAGTATGATACTAACAGTAATGTACAGAAAGGGATGCCACTTGTGTTTATGAAAACATGTGCGCTCCAGACAACGAGGAGAAATGTTGTCAAACTATGAACTATGATGATAAGTAGTGGTCACTGTTAATAAAAGTAAACCCGACGGGGTTGTTAAACTCAGATGATACTGTGTTGGCACTGTTACCCACACAAAGGAGTGTCATTTGTGCTAATGAAGGGGGGCAAACTCTGTACATCGAGAAGGAACGGGTCATCAAAATCTAACAATACAAACTACTCACCATGGACAACAAGGCACTGCATCCATCAACCCTTCCTATGGCTTCAAATGGTCTTGGACCAGTACTGTGGAAGAGCACTGTCATACATTGCAGAAAAGGGTGGGTGGGTGTTTTAAGTGCAGAAGAAGAACAGACACCAAGACAGTAGTGTACATGGCAAGAGAACATGTGGCAGCACAACCACAAAAGGATGGAACTGTGGATAACAGCAGACCCGTGGGACCGGAGTAGATAAATGATGGCAAATGAAATATGGCAATTTGAGGGAAAACTTTAATGAAAAAAAAGAGTTATGCCTTCCACATAAAACCCATTTTCTTATTTTTATTGCCATTTAACTTGAATTTCATCTATTAATTTGCCGAACCTGCTTAATTTTTTCATACCTAGAGCTTGTCTTAGAAACATTGGGCACAAAGTAGGAACAAATTGTGGATGGAGCACCAGTCCACCACTGCACGCTATAATGGCTTTGCTTTATCTGACTTGCACATCACTAGGATTTGAGAGGAAAACCAAAGTAATGGAGGAAAAAAACACCTACAACCACATACGGGGAGAATGTGCAATCTGCAGAGAGGCAATAACTGCCAAGATTTGAACTCATTCTGTCTGTAGTGTTGACCACTGTTGTGCTTTATTTGAATTTCAGACTGTCTGTATAACAAATGTTTCATAAAAATGGAAAAGAAAAATCATAACAATGAAAAACTAATTATTTGAAACAGAGGCATTTAGGCCGAAGTCATTGCAGTAGAGCACTGATGGACCAGTGATTAGCTATCGCACTCCAGAGAGGAATGATCTCTCAAAAGTTCCTATTCAATTTTTCCGCTCCACATCTCGCCCTTAATAAACACTTGTTTTACTGCTCTGCTCATAACATTCTCCCTGGGTGGCAGGTACGCCTAAGGGCTACACCATTTTCTGGTTGTGTCCTTCATCTTGACCGTCAATCCATCAGTTACAACTAAGCAAGCCCCAACAGCCTTGTAGTCCTGCTTACACCCCCCTCCTTTCAAATAACTATAAGCTCCACAAGGTGAGCCAAGTTTAAATTAAATGCATGTACCTTCTTAAAAATTGACAGGAATTGATAGACCTTTATAACAAGAAACTTTACTCCAACAGCCTGAAAATGATTGAGCCTGACAATCCTGTGACACTGTAGCCAAACTCACGTGTGACTGTTGTTTGACAATGGAATCTTTTATAGCTTAAGATCTCAGTGTTTTGAGGAGTTGAAGTGCTTTACAGCAACAAATGACATGAGATTGAAATTAGGTTATCACAATCCATTACCCCTCATATTAGAGCATGAGGAGAACATCCAGATTCTAAATAAAAAGGTTTGAAAGTGGGGAGTCAAACCTGTGTCGCTCCCTTTCAGGTAAAGGTGGGAGTTTTGAGGAATCTTTCCACCCCTTTTCAACCCTTTAATGTAATTGAGGGTTGGATGGACTGGAGTCTATTCTGTCAGCTTTGGATACAAGACATAACCCAACACTGGATGGAGAGACAGGCCATGGCAGAGCATACTAACCAGGCCAATGTGGAGTTGTGTCTGTCTGCAGAATGAATTCCTTAGAAAAAAATCTGAATTTCTCAGTACTGGGTATGATGATAAACCGGTCTTTAAATCACAGAAGGACCTTTCACAATCATCTGAACAGACAATACTATGAAGGTTCTTTTGGCCCTTCATCGGGTCAGTTTTATTGACAAAAGTTTGAATTAACCTTTTATAATAACCAGTAAGACCTAGAAAAGCACAAATCTATTTCTGCATCTCTGGACATGGGTATGCAAGCACCTGATCTACCTTTTTCAACTATGATCTAATCAAACCTTTGCCCAAAGAATATCCAGATAATGCATTTCTGACATATCCAAATTATACTTCTTAGAGTTAGCTGTCAACTCAGCCTGCCTCAAGCTGTCAAGCACTGCTTATTGGCATTCCAGATGTGTCTGCCAATCATTATTGAAAATGACCACATCATCGAGATATGCTTCAGAATATTCTGAATGAGGGCGGAAAATCTAATCCATCATATGCTGGAAAGTCAGAGGCACACTGTGAAGTCCAAATGGGAGGCTAGTAAATTTGATCAATCTGTCTGGGGTGACAAACGCAGTCTTCTCGCAAGTAGATTCCTTAAGAGGTACCTGCCAGTACCCTTTTGTTAGATCCAGTGTAGAGATATACAAGGTTGGACAGAGTTTCTCAATATGTTTCATCAGATAAATATCAAATTTGGAAATTTTATTCATGCATCTAAAATCTGTACAAAACCGAAAGAAACCATCCGGTTTGGAAACTAAAATGATATGGCTATATCATTTGCTTTTACTTTCGCGAATCATGCTGAATTAGCTGACTTTAGAATGTGGGTGGAAAGCCCACATGGATGTAGGAAGAACATTTAAAGATGAAACATGCACGGTGCAAGGCAAGATGGTCAATTCAGAGAAAGCAGCACCAATCATTCTTTCACTGTGCCACCTACGAAGAAATAACTTAAACAGGAGCAGAATGAGAGTGATCACCATGTGAGGTCAGCTTTCATTGTCCGTGGCATGTTGACAAAAAAGCTAATCCACATGTTGCCTCAGTACAAACAAATTGGATTAGACTGTGTCCTTTAAGATCTTTTCACTATATATTCTTTATGTAATAGCATGTGATTCTGTTTTAAAAATTTGAATTGTTAACTATAACCAAAATGGTTAGATGAGACCTTCACAAACCTGCTTTGGACCAGTCCCTTTAAGTACTACTGGTGATGATTTCTTCCAGAAATATAATATCTCCTTCAGCAAGTTTCTCTCTTTCTCTGACTCATTATTCTGCCTTAGTCATGATCTATGTTTTCATTCTGCTTGACTCTCAGGGTTAGCTGACAGTTCAATTGTCACAGCATTTGTTTCAGACAATCTGGTGAGCAATTCCTTGCATGTAAGCCATAGTCAGTATAGCCCACTACACATGGCATCCCACTGTGAACAATTAAAGTTGTGATCCAGTGAGGTCCTTGCTTGCAACCATTAAGTTATGTTCAAAACCAGTCTATAACTTGTGGATGGAAAAATAAGAGTTGGAGATGCTACTGTGTGCAGTTAGTGGCCAGACAAATGAAGTAACAGATGTCACACGTGTGTGTCTGTGAATCATTCTCAGTGCTCCTCTGAGGTATGTAATACCACCATGGGTTGAGAGGGGGTGCTGTCGCTTATCATGTCCTGTCCCATTCCTCCAACAACACCGAGAAGACACCCCCTGAGGACACCTGACCCTGCCCCTTCCGGTTTCCCAGCTATATATCATGTGGTCAGGGGAAGGAGGCATCACTCTGCAAGCAGAGCACAACACTGACAGAGCTCCAGTGATATAAACTGAGTTAATACGAGCCCAGCTAGCACCATTTTGTTTGTTCCAGTTTGTTACCTTTGTGCCATTGGGTGCCTGTATTTTTCATTAAACAGGGATGACCAGTTTGGCACCCCAGCATTTTCTTGTCTGGTACTTGCAATTCTTCATTTGTCCACATAGCCTTCAATTGTAGGATTAATTTCACTTTCCTAAACAGCTGAGGTGGAGTACTGTATAGTGTCTGCAGAGGAAGAATGGAAGACAAACGAAAACAAAAAGGCATAATGGGCACCTAGGCCCTTGTATATGCCATTCATGCAGAAAGGTTTACTGGCCTCAGGGCCAGCCGGACTGGGGAAGTAGCCATCACTGAGCACTTGACCAAGATTGCTGTGCTTTTTTTCCTTTATAATCCTTTGGTAAAAGTTATCTGCATGTTAGGAAATCAAAGGATCATGTTTCATAAAAGCCTCTTGGACTGAATTTGTGTAATTTCAGGAAAAAATACAGAAAATGTACGCACAATCAACATGTGTTACAATTTGGAACATTTTCAGTTTATATTTATTTACTTCAGCAAAAACAGAGATATCAGATATTTGTTCATCAAATATAACAATGAGTCATTAAAAATAACTGTAACAAGAGAATGTAATTACATGTATTAGTGGAGCACATAAAATACCAGTTTTTAATAGCATTTTAAACTATATGGAATTTAAAATTGAGTCCAACCAGGCCCTTTGGTGGCTGTAACAATTCTCATACACACAGGATTCCAACTTAAGCAGTGTATAAATTGTATTGATTTATGTCATCCTATTGGTTGTAGAGGGTCTATAACCATTTGTAGTTCATATTTTAAAAAATTTAAAATAAAAAAAAAATCCACAAAATGTTGGAATCTGCCCATGCCCAAATCTGATGGCGTTTCAATAACTTACACTGGGGGATTGTCTTCTTATCAGGAGTGGCTTTCAAATGTGTAAATATACACATTATAATGGTCCCACTCAAGGTAAATTCGAATGAGCAAATGACTCAGTAACTGAGGTCACAGAAAATGTTTCCCTGTTTGGCATTGAACATGCAACAATACTTTTTAAATGGAGTTTTTAGAACTTTCAAAAATTTGAAAACTTGCTCTATTTAAGACACAGCATCTCAATGATAACTGAACTTGCCCAACACATGAAGAATACGACTACATTCCACACTACTATGTTTTCATTTAAAATGAGTGAATTTAAACAAAAAACAATTTCCATGCACACTGCCATTTTCACATTGGTTATGAAATTATCTCCAGCCATACTGACATGACTGAAGACGCATGCATTTGCCTACATGCACATGGGCGGAAAAATCTTTGAAGGCACAGCAATGCTGCCGGCCACAGGATTTATTGCCAAACTGAAGTAAATGATTTGCCTTTTGTGTGTGTATGCAGCATTCAATCTGTACAAAACATATTTTACATGCATACAGGCATTCAACACACATGAAAAGTATCTCTTGTATGTATGTGATATTGGAATAAGATTTTCTTCCATGAAGGGTAACTTATCAGGGAATGGGAGATTTGTAATGAGCAGGATCCAAACAAGAAACAGCTACACAATAAGCATGAACAAATCAGTGCGTGATTAGAGTGTACATTTTCCGAAAGTCGTTTTTTTCACCTGTCCACAATGAAGTGCCAACCCAGTATTTTCAGAAGTATATGGCTCTGTGTGGCATTTTCAAAAGTCTCCATTTTCCACAACTAATGTTTGCACTTTTATACAAAAACATTGTAGTGTGGATGTAGCCTAAAGCCGCTGTCACATCACGCGACGTTATGTCTAAGGGCATGTTAGATTTCGTTGTGCTGCTGATGTCGTCCTTGCACCATGTCAAATTACATGACTGAAAATCGCAGGCCATGCCACATTTACCGACCCAGCACTGATCGTCCAGCACAGTTGAGCTTGCCCCTTTTTCTGACAGCCAATAACGTGCTGCCTGACAGAGAGTCGCTTTATGAAGGGTTAAGAGCTGCAGCGATCTCTGCCCTTTATGTCTTTTTTTCCCATTCTGTTACAGTATGTAAAATACGAGGCATCAGGCAGACAAGTGTCTCTTCTACTCGTGAGGTTCAAAACAGGCATGCTCTATATTCTTCGTTGCCACATTCTATGCTTTATACTTCCAGATCAGCATTCGATAGTTGTTGTGGCTATCAGGTCTCTTGCGTAGAGAGTCTGCCCCTCCGTTCAAGAAAAAAATTGAACATGTTTGATTTTATCCTAGCCAGTCGCAGACTAGTTGACCTCAGTCATTAGGCAGGTCACATTTAACGATCAACTTCACAGGAGCGCGCTGTGGACTGTCACCAACTGGCTAAGATTATGTAAATGAAGGCTATGACCGTTAGGTGGAAAAGTCACTTTAAGTGACATAACTTCAAGGTGTTGCCTGACAGCACTGGTACCTGTATGAATGTTTTCCAGGTATGGTGATGTAAGTAGCAATCATGCAGTTCTTTTTCCTTCTCCTATAGTGTATGACAAACATGTGATGTCAGACAGACAAATCGTCTAACGTGACAACTTTCAACGGATCAGTCCACTGAGAGCCAAGCTGTTCCATGAGTGCACACACACACAGACAGACACACAGACAGAAATGATTACAACATTAGTTGCTTTTGCATTTCATGTCAATGCACATGACAATGGCTTGGTTTGAGCAACCTGTTGGAAACACAGAAATCTGGTATCAGAGTATTGAAGTGAATAGGCTGCGGCCAGTGCAAGTGGTTGTAAGGAAATAGCTCTCAATAAAATCAAACTACTTTTTGTACCAGATGGCATTACAGTAGTCAAAGTATTGAACCTAAAATCTTACTACTACTGCAGCTTTCACATCTAGCTCCTTGTTGTGCCCCTCAACCAGCCTGTGCTCCAATTATAAAAGTAAGTTGCGTCGAGTCCTAAACTTGAAGGTGTCAGGTACATCCCCACTGGCCTCCCAGGATGTGATCTTGGCAAAAGGGGGTGAGCCACCATGTTAGGCATTTTAGACAAAAGATAATTCTCACAGCTTCTGAATGCAGCGGTGCCTCATCTTTGCAGTGGACTTGTGCTATCTGCACCCTGACACATATACAATAATAATAATAACTACAATCAATACCGGAGTGCACTGAATCTTTCCAAGATTTACATTGCAGACAATCTGTATCAACTAAGCCCCTCTCAGTATTCAATTTACCCTCCTCACCTACCACAATCCTCTTTTGATGCCCTCTATTTTCTTATCCAAATGCAGACATTCAGACTCGGATAAAGTCTTTCCACTTATGCATTACAAACGCTGGTCATTATCCCTCTTCCCTAAAGGGATGCAGCTCCCAAGATTAATTCTTCTAATAAAAAAAATCAAGGCATTGGTTTCTTTTTATTATTCCATATGCTGCTTTGAGTGGAGCAACCAGTCATCATTAACCAAAGTTTTTAATAAACAGACCTCCATTCCATGCTCGCTGGTACTGCACATTTATTCATGTGTAAATGATGGGGTTTCTGTAAGTAGCCCCCGACACAGACAGCCAAGACATTGTATTTTTCCACAGCCCTACACAAATATAGAGGCCTACTTTTCTCAACAGCTCTGCTCTTCTTTCTTCACTGCTTTTCTCTTTAGTAAAAAATGACCTGTTTAACTCTCATAGAAGACAAGTACCTGAATCCATTATGGTAGTGTATGAGGTGGACAAGTGAAAAGGACACCTAACAAGACACAGTCACTGAGCCAGGGAATTAAAAGAAAGAGAGAGAGAGAGAAACTGCATTACGGATGGGGAAAGCAGCAAGCCTTGTGTAGCCCTGCTCACCGAGGAGGCAGAGGAGACTCAAGTTGATTTGTATTCTGACTGAACTCTGACTCTCTCAATCTAGCTTTTTGTGCAGCTGAATCATAAATACAGAGTCCCGAAAAGCTGAACCAAAGGAGGATGGGCAAGCACAATAGAACCATAATGAATGCGGGAGTCAAGAAGTCATCCCTCAGAACTGCAGCCTGGATTAAAAGTGATACCACCGAAAATACAATCTTGGTTCACATAGTAAATGACTGATGTAATCATTCATGTTGATCTTATTTGTTATTTTCATGAGTCGATGTAGTTTTGACATAGCATTTTTCATTTTGCTGTGACTGCATTTTGATTGTTGCTGTTTCTCATTCACCTCAATTTCACATTTCTTTAAGCTTTTCTTTTCTCCTGTTTAAAGTGGTTCTGATTTCATGGTGTTTTACACTTTCAGCGAGAACTTATTATCATTCCATGCCAATGATGGTTTCATTTATCACATTTAACATTGACAGAAGTTTGGCTTCACTACCTCAATGATCCAAAGTCCTGAGATGCATCCTCACACAATTTCAATGGGTTTCTCTGGAGCTGCCAATTCACCTAACATGCATGTCTTTGATATATATGGGATGAAAAGTCAGAGTACTGGGAGAAAACACACAAACACGGAGAGAAAGTCCAGGATTTGAATTTAAGGCCATATTCCTCCATATCAACTGTATTGATGCCTTTGACACTTTTACTGTGATGCACGTGGTTGCTTATTTCTCTGCAGTTTTTACGGCTGCTTTATCTTTTTTGTATCGTGATGACCAGAACTGCACACAGTAGTCCAGGTTTGGTCTCACTCTTGCAATATTTAGCTTGAACGTGAGCTCTCATGGTTTGTATTCAACAATTTTTTTTTAAAACATAACTTAAAAATGTATCTGCCTCTACACTTGAAATAATGAAAATGCAGCATCAGTTTTTTTTTCTGAAGTTGCCTCCTGTAGACTGGCATCATCCATCTTGTATTTGTAAAAAATGTTCCTTTAGCCTGTGTTTTACACTTTACTATTTTCTACATTAAACTACATTTTCCACTCACTCATCCAGTTTTGAAGATTTTTGCTGGTGTCCAGTAGCTATCCCTCCCTCCTTTATTAACTGTATTAGAATCAGTCCCACTGTCAGTCATAGTCATTCTCAAACTCACTTAAACAAGTTCTGGGTCATGGAGGGGTGGCTATGGTTTATCCTGGCAGCACTGAGGACAAGGCAGGGCTCAGCTGTGGACAGGGCGCCAGTTCATTAAAGAGCCCGAATCAACAAATGTACAGTCTGAGGACAGACCTCCTAGAGAGTCCACTGACCTCGCTTCTTTCTCCTCTTACCTGGACTTTACATTTCTGGCTGATTACCCAACTTGAAATTCAATGTTGTAAGTTGCCTGAAAAGCTAATGCCTTCCAGTTTCAAAATTAATCTGTGATGTACAACTATATGGAGGGCTTTTCGAAAGTCGAGCTAAACTGTGTCATACCCTTTTTGCTTTTGTTTAGAACTCTATTTGTCTATTCAAAAATGTCAAACAGATTGGTTTGGCAGGAGCAATCTTTCTCCTATGACACCATGATGGTTTTTATTTATTATATTATGTTACTGATTTATTTATTTTACTATTTATTTTACTGATTTTTGACATAAACAAGGTAAATTTTAACCTCTCATTTGACCTTCAGCACAGATTGCATCTTAATATCTTGTCTTTTAAGCAATGGAAGGGTAGAGGGAGAACAATTCTTGAGTTGTGCTAAGGGCATTAGTTGGCCTTCAATAGGTTTGAAGTGGGGCTTATTAGTCTAAAATTACTGCAATCGATTTTGACTCCCTTTTGATGGACTGGTGTTACATTTGCAGCTTTTCAATGATCATTAGATGCTTCTCTCATCTGAAGTGACTCCTGGAATATGCCACACTGGATTAGCCATGAAGCAAAATAATCATGTGCTTAGGGCATCAAGATAAGGGGGCACCACAGAGTTTTATGACATAGCTATCATGTCTGTAACTTTCTTTCTTTTTTTTTTTTTTTTTTTACAGATACACTTACTTGCCTTTCGGCCTTATCTGCCATGTTCAGCTTTAATCTGCATTGTTAAAAAAGCTTCTTTTTTGACATGATGAATAATTAAAATTTAAATGTTTGGTTTAAAGGGGTCATCAGATATCACATTTGCTTATGTCTTGTGGAGTAACAGTTTTACATAGATAGATAGATAGATAGATAGATAGATAGATAGATAGATAGATA
>JANRMT010062813.1:16206906-16232401 GCA_026402145.1 Polypterus bichir lapradei | reverse complement strand
ATATATATATATATATAATATATCAAAAAGGTTTCAGCTGATCTGAGCTGTGGTCCCGTCCTCACATGACTGCCATGTTGTTAGTATTCCCCTCGTTGCATCTAAATGGGGGACAAAAAGGCAAAATGGCGTATTGGAGAAGATATTGCTGGTTTTCATTAATGTTAATCAGTTTCTACTTAATTTTCTGTGTGTTTTAACAAATTTGTGTTTTCATGTGTACTAATTCTGTATGTAGCAATTTGTAAAATCTACATTTTCATTTTCCCTGAGAACTTGTCACAGCACTCTACACCTGCACTTAGTGAAGAGCGCTATACAAAAATAAACAGAATTGAATCGGTGAAGGCCTTGGACTATTCACCTTCAAAGCTGCTTGCTTAGCTCCTACCTGTGGCTCACAGTGTGACCCTGAGCAAGTCACTAAACCTGCCTGTGCTACCACTATGAAAAATATCTTGAAACAGTTTTAATGTGCTGGGAACTTGTAGGTTCCCTTGAATAAAGGCATGGAAAGCATACATAATGAATGATAAAGCAAGCAGCACTTCAAGAGGGGGGCCTGAAAAAGAATCTAGATTCTTATTTACTGTAAATAATAAGAGTTGAGGCCATATTGTTTAGAAGTCTCTGTGTATGCTCAAGGGGCATAATATTATTTTTCTCTGTTTTAAGTCTCTGTTTTATTGTGCCAATGAGAAAAAAAATGATTATTATTTTCCCATTATCTTTTAAAATGCAAACCCACCCTTAAATCACATTACAATAATTTCTTTAGATATAAGGCCTCCTTATTAAGCAGACATTTGTCCAATTCCCTTTTCTTGCCCAGCTTTCCAACACCCACAAGTAAGCACATTATTTCAAAATTGCTCCTCTTTTGAAATAACCACCTAGCTGATCACAAGATGCAGACTTGGTTAAAGGCTTTTGTACATGACGGTACATCCCATTGAAAAATGTCAACCAGCACACAAAAGGTGTTTAAAGGTCTGAATCCTGCACAATGAGGCAGAGCAGGCAGGACAAAGCAGGATTTCAGGATCTTTTATAACATCCACCACCCTCTGACACTATCTTTCTTTATAGTGAAATGTATCCGGTGAAAAGAGATCTTGATTGCCAAGTCGAGTGCCTATCAAATCCCAAGGTCACAAAGAAAACTTTACACATTCCTTCATTTTGTAACCATCTTATTTAGCTTAGGGCGATAGGAGGGCAGTGCTTCTCCCAGGGGCACAAGATAGGAGCCAACCTTGCATAAGGTGCCAGTTTAGTGAACATTATCCTGTATTACAGTATGCATTTCATATCAGTACAAAAACCTCAAACCTGCTTAATCCAATTTAAAGATGCAGGCAGCTGGAGCCTCTCCTAGAAACACAGATTTCCAACATAGGCAACTCTTTTTTTAACCTGCTAAAAATCAGCACATTCATTATTTTTATTTACTTATTTGTGTCACATCTTCATCCAAGGCAACTTACACCATTTGAGATACAACTGGTTACATTTCTTTAGTTTGTGAAAAGCACAGGCTGATGGAGTGACTTGCTTATGGTCACACAGTGTCAGTAGCAGGGCTTTGGATTTCAAGTCCAAATTCTTAACCACTATGCCACACTGCCTGCCAGTATTTAGTGTATGCATTTCATATTATATTTGATTTGTTAGGTTAACCACAGCCTTAAACACAAACATTATAAACAAGTGGCAGTGTGTAGATGTGCTTCTTTGGCTGTTGACTAGCTGCCCGTCCTGAGATGGTTTCTTTCCTGCACCTGATGCTGTTATGGTGGCCTCTGGCCACTGCAGCACTTAGTTGTGTTTAGTGGGTTTAATAAATGTAAGTTTGCTTGCCTATTTGAACATGAGCACACAATAATCAGTTTTTTAATAATAATTATCCATTGTAGGGTCATGATGGAGCCAGAGATGATCCCAGCAGAAGCTTCCCCTAAATGACCACACTAACGCCCTCACATTTGTTGCTCATGTAATCATGTAATGAGTTTATTTAGCCTCACCAGTAAAATAAAGAATAGCAAGGGAAAGCCAGAGCTTATCAAGTCCAGGCAATATTGGAGAACACATATGTGAACCCAGGTACAATTTGTCAAATGTTGCACCATTCAGCTATACTGCCTGCTAAGACAGAAATACTGCACTGTATGCTGATAGGCTCCTGGCCCCCAGCACTCCTAACTGGATTAAGCAGAACTGAAAATATTATGTCTGTCTGCAAATTGATGTACAAGGGGAATGAACATAACAACTGGGAGAAAATGGGAGGTCTGAAAATCAAAAAGTACACCTTATGAGAAGGATTTAGGAGTTGTAGTGGACTCGACACTATCAGCTCCCAGACAGTGCTGAGAAGCCATTAACAAGGCTAACAGAATGTCAGGTTATACCAGCACGATGTGTGGAGTACAAGTCCAAGGAGGTTATGCTCAAGCTTTATAATGCACTGGCGAGACCTCATCTGGAATACTGTGTGCAGTTTTGGTCTCCAGGCTACAGAAAAGGACACAATAGGACTAGAAAAGGTCCAGAAAAGAGTGATTGGGCGGATTCCAGGGACAGAGGGGATGATTTTTGAGTAAAGATTAAAAGAGCTGAGTCTTTTCAGTTTAAGCTGATGAAGATTAAGAGGAGACATGGTTGAAGTATTCAAAATCATGAAGGGAACCAGTAACGGCATACTGCATAATAATGTGCAGTGACTACACTTCACTTATAATTTTCATCCTCTTTCTCTGTATGTTTAGCATTCGTTTGCTCAGAGGTTGATGTGCTTGCTGCTTCGTGAGCAGCTCTTCTTTTCTCCCACTTCTTCTCTTCTTTTGTTGGCATCTTTTCGCGTTAAAACTGATTAAGTCAGTTTTTGTGTTGCAATTACTTTGTACGTTTTCCTTAATTTTTCACTTAAGCTGGCACTTAAGTCTTCAATCTGCCTCAAGAATGATTTAAGATATGAAGAGGTAAGGGAAGTGACGGCAAAGCTGGTAGGGATGAGAGCGGTGCCCATACAGTACGCATGCGCCACATGGCCACCCTGCTGACCGCTGCCGAGAGTTGATTCTACAATAAAGAAAAATAAAAGGAATAATAAAAATCATCTCCCTGAAAGCAGATAGTAGATGTCACATAGTATATGTGTACCAAATTTCAGGTCAATAGTTCAAACGGTTTGCGAGCTACAGGTGATTTACAATCCTGAACAGACAAATGAACAGCCACGGTAGCGTATTATATAAGAAGATTAGTACAGTGGATCAAGACAAGTTCAGCAAAAACATGAGGACACAGTTGGAAACTTGTTAAGAGAAAATGTTATACAAACATTAGAGACTTTTTCTTTACACAGAGTACCATAGACACTTGGAATAAGCTATCAAATAGCATGGTAGACAGTAGGACTTTAGGGATTTTCAAAACTCGACTTTATGTTATTTAAGAAGAATTAAGTGGACAAGACTGACAAGCTTGTTGTGCTGAATGACCTGTTCTCGTCTAGATTGTTCTACTGTGCTAATTATAATTTAACTTTTTTTTTTCTCGATCTTTACTATTATTGTATTAAACTCAAAATGAGGCAACTCAGGAAGCTGCAATGATTACTGAGCCATTAACAGCCACTACTTCCTGAGTCTGACACTATGCTTGGCCACTATCTTTGTGGAGTTTGCAACTTCTTCTCATATATTTGTGGGTGTACAAGGATTAATCAACATTCACACTGACCTGTGATGAGAGGCTGGCTTGGAGACACTAGCACAAATCCTGCCTTGTGTCCAGTGCTGCTGAGGACAGTCTCCGATACCCTATTAGCCAAATGGAATGAACAGATTGGAGAATGTTGTTATAATATTTCTGACTGCATATGGAATCATTTTGTTGACATTAAGGGAAATGTTCTTCTGTGACCAAGACCAAGATAATAGAGTCAGATAAAGAAGGGATGGATGAGAATGTGAGGGATGGCCATGAACCTTCTCCAGCCAGGATGCCTCCATATTGGAAGGACCTGGGGGGAGAGCAGGAGCAGGGCATTATCTCCCCATGGAGTGCTAGATGGCAGTCCTGCAGCGTTGCAGCTGCACCATGGTTTTCCACAGGGCTTCATGGGAATTGGAGTTCGGTGACTCTGACTTGTTGGGTGCTGCCGGGTCAAGCCTTCAGGACACTGGAAGTACTTCCAAGAATCAAATAAAAGGAGCTACCTGCCACTGCTCGAGGAGCCAGAGTTAGGAGGAAGAAGGATGAAGCTTGCCAGAGGAGGAGTGAAGGCAGAAAGACAAAGGAGAAAAGAAGAACAGTGCTGTGCTTATTTGACTGTGCTTTGTTCTGTCACTGTGCTGTGCAGGCGGGAAGAGAGTGAAAGCGTTTGCCCCCTTGAAAATGAAACGTGTGTGTTGCAGAGACTCGTGCCTGGTGTCTGTCTGTGTTGGGTTTGGGGAGCTTGTGCGCCCTCTGGTGGCCACAGGGTAAATGACAAAAGAATTACAAACGTCACTTTTTTCTTTATTATTATTATTATTATTATAGTCATTATTAAATATAAGAATGAACGTGTACACTCTTAAAAATAATTGCGCCAAAGCGGTTCTTCATAGCAATGTCACAAGAGCCACACAAAGAAGGTTCAAGAAAATACTTTTATTTATTCCGATCCATTATATGTTCCATAAATATAACCACGAACAGATGATAAATTTGTGAAATATAAAAGGATTCCTCGTTTTTAAAAGGATTCTTACTGCATTAAGTAACTAAAGCTAAGCTAGGATTTTCTTGATCTGTTAGTAGCCTGCTTCATTCAACTATACCTGCATATTAAAGATTCCTGTTTTGTCCAGAGGAATGTTTTCAAAGCCTAAAGAACCAATTCCACATGCAAAGAGGTCATTCAAGAATGAAATGGTTAACAGTCAACCAAACGTTCTTTGAGGAACTGCACAAATCAGTTAAGCGCCATGTTAGAGACAATATCTGTAGGAGTGGAGGGTAATTTAGTGGCACAGTGGTCAATTCTGCAACCTCATAGATGGGATATGGGTAAAATAGGCACTGGCCGGGGGCCCAGGACCATAGGGGCCCACGATATTTCTGATGTCCATGTATGTTTCTGTTTTGCTATCAAAAAAGGTGTCCCTACTTTGCCTGGGAGCCTATGATGCTGTTAAGATTGCCCTGTTCTAAAGAATTTTTAATGGAAAAAGATTCAGAAAAGAGGTGGATGGATATATGTGTTAAAAAAAAAGATAAACCTTACAAGATACTTTTTGGAATTTAATTTCCTTCTAGACCAAGAAACTGAAGGTTTCTGCAGCAGGATACCGAACAGCGAGTGGTAAGCCATGAATTATTTAAAACTAAGAAACACTCCAAAATGTCTGGGGAGTGTAGTAATGCTGACAGTGTGTTCGGAGCGCCACACTCACGGAAGTAACGTTGCCAGAAGCAGAAAAACAGATAAAGTCGTTCAATGTTTCTTCCAGAAGTGCTTGTAAACGAGTATTTCCCAACACGACGAGGGTGTGTACGTGAATGTCCGGGATTGTTTCCTGCCTTTCGCGTCCCGCAGCGAGGGTTACTTGGACCCAGAGGCTTAGAAAATGGACGGGTTCCTCTTTAGACTAATATTTAAGGCCTCAAGAATACTTCAGCAAATCACAGAGGTGGGCAACGGAATGGCAGAAATTGAGAATTAATCAGGCACCTACCTGCTCTGCGTCACGTCTAGACGGCGCACTGCTCAGACCCCTTTGGGAGTTCTCCAGGACACAAGTGGAGTTAATTAAGAATTCCCTAAGGAAACCAAATCCGAGACTTGGAACTCATAAGGGAATTAATTATCCATTAAATATATTTTTTTATCCTGTTTGACAGTGGCATGAAAAAAAATTAACTTTGCATTAACTAATAGAGCCAACATTCTCCTCGGGGTGGGTTATTTGTCTAATTTATTTAATAGTTTTAATTGCACTGTGCACACAAAATCTGCTTCCTGTGGTTAAACACTGACAAAGGCAAAAAATAAGTTTATCATCTAAGCTAGAAAAAAATAATAATAAAAATGCCTCATTAAAAATCCTGCTGAAATACACGCGCGGCGAGCTAAGACAATAAACGAAGCGACGGCTGAGATTGCTATAATGTATGGAGATTCTTATTCAGCGCATCTATAATTGAATTGCTCTCCTTCTGCTATCATGGAGGTGTTAAAGTATCAGTCTGGCAGCTTTATGAAATGGGGTTCCACCAGCGGTGAAAGTTAGCGGAGGAAGTGTTGGCGGTGAGAAAACTGACAATATGAAGTTGCAGTTTTCCGTGCTAACATCATTTTTTGCCCCCTGACCAGTGTATCAATCCACCACAAAACGTATTGGATAACAGCCGGCTGTCACTCACTATTTTTCCTTGGGGAATCATCAGGCGCAAAGAGCAGAACCCTTTTGCTCCTTTGGGGGATTCAACCACGCCAGGTCACTTAATAATACCCAGCCATTTATTGGGCCAAGTATACTGAGAAAAGCCAACCCTTAGTAGTGACAGCGATTTGTTCGTAAAACCTGAGAGGGGAGGCAGCAACGGTAATCTAGCGGGAAAGGTGATTTACTGTATAATATACCGCGTAACCCAGAATGAGGAGGGGGCGGAGTCTGAAGCTTATCCCAGCAAGCACAGGGCGCAAGGCAGGAATAAACCCGCAGGGCGGCAGGCGACCGCAGGGTACTGGTGAGAAATCAGTTAGTAAAAAAAGAATAAGCAGCAACGGGCTTGCAAGACGATGGCTAACTCCGCAATTAAAGCTACTGGGACAAATCTCTAGATACTGTGAGCATACAATGGAGTTATCTCTTTACACACACACACACACACACACACACACACACATACATACATACATACATACATACATACATACATACATACATACATACATATATAATCATATTATAATCATATTCGCTTGCCGCCGCTGTCAAAAACGTTTAGAACAACGCGTGCGGTTTGTTCCCTTTCAAGGTGTCTCACATCTACCTGTGGTATTGATTTACACACTTTATTTCCATCTCATACATAAATTAACAGGAAAGATCTATTTGTGGCTGAAGATTGTCAACTCGCTCAATGCTCTGTTTAAAAAGGGCACGGCAAACAAAAAGGAGAGTAATAAATATTGGTAGTGGTGGGAGGCACGGGATTTAGGCAGCGGTACAAATTTAACGCGTACATTAAACGACAATCCGATCTGTGGAGTTTTGGAACAAAATAATGCTTGATTGAAATCAAAGTCTGGGGTACAGTGGGGGTCACAGTAGGAACTAAAGGTCACAGAAGGTTGGAATGACTGGAATCAGCGACTTCTTGGAAACGCAAGGACATCAAGTGGTGTTAAAAGATGCTAAAATAAAAGACTATTAAGAAATCTCTTTTAGACATAAAGATACACCATGTTGTGAATGCATATCATGCCGGATATTTAGCTCCCAGATCTGTTGGGATTCTGGTGGTTTGCCAACCTTGCTAAATATAAAAGATGCTGATGAAGACCAGAAATGAATAAGCTGTGATAGGGCTCTGTTATTATTCCACACAATCCCTTAATCAGAATAGAATTCCAATTAGGGGTATTTTGACAACTTTAACACCAGTCATAGGGCTTTGTTATTTCATTATATTATTTTAAACAGATGAGTGAGAACTGAGGAGCAAATCATATTTATTTAAGCCAGCAGTCATACCACATGCACTTCAGAACAGGTCATCCATCTTATGTTAAGCATGTTTGGGCATGACCAGTACTTGGACGGGAGACCATCTAGGAAAAGCTTGGGTGACTGTTGAAAGAGGTGTTGGAGGGCCAACAGCGGGCACTTGCCTTGTAGTTTGTAGGTGGGATGGGACAAAGTACTGTAAAAATGGTGCTGTCCTTTATTTGAGATGTAAAAATGATGTCCTGACAACTCTATCCTTATTAAAAATCTCTGAGCATCCTTTGAAAAGTGTAGGGTGTATCCCGATGACCTTATTAAGTTGCCTTCCATGGCCTAACCATGCTGGTGCCCTAATCCTCCCCTGTCTCTAATGGCTCTACTCAATAAGGGTACGCACAAAAAGGCGAGCTTCAAAAGGGCGACCTAAATTGAGCGCGGTGAATAAAAGCGTTCGTAGATAATTTAATTCAAATGGCTCTGGAATATGTGAAGAGCAACAATAATAATAAATTTTCTGTAATAATTTTGTTGCGTTTGCCTTTATTCGCTGCGCCCAATTGAGGTCGCCTTTTTGAAGCTCGTCTTTATTTACGCACCCTTATTGAAGGATACCTTAATATGTGGGGAGTATACTCACACAAAATGGCTGTCGTCACATGCAGCACATTGGTGGTGGTTGAATTGGCTCCCTACCTCTCTATTTAAAGCACTAAATAAATGTAAAGAATTGTTATTATTTTATTATTATTAATATTGAATCAGCCATTCCCTTCATTTCCAGTGTATCAACTGTAACAAGCTTCTTTCTCAAGCAGTGATTTAGGAAGATATTTTGTCTTGTGTTTACCTTCATGTCCTGATCGTGTAAACCATTTTGATAACGTATTTTTGCAACATGAATATATGAAGCGTATTCAGTGCCAGTGCTAAGTTATTTTGCGCCCTATGCCAGGCTTATTAGTGCACCAAATGAATGTTCAGTAGAAAACCTGTGCGGCTGCGTCTCCAAACCCCCCTCTCCCATGATATGTGCTCTGAGCAAATGCTTGATTTGTCTTAATGGTGGTGTATTTATGAATGGAAATAATAAGTTTATACTTCCAGCTAATATATTTCTATTTCTTTAGACATTTTGAAGCCTTGCCTGGTTTCACTTGCTTTGGTGCTGACACATGTGTTGTGAGATTTGGGTAAGGAAGGCAGAAATTTAAAGTTAAGGCTGTCACATTTGCTAATCATGAGAGTGAAGACGTATTGCATGATGATGGACACATGCAAATAAGAACTTCACTGTACTCAGTACATATGAAAATAATGACCCTATAAACCTATAATATAAATTGCAACCAAAATGAAAACAAGCAAACTAATGAAGCAAGTGCAATAGAATGATAAATCGGATCATAATATTTGTATATCTGCTAATCCATTTTAGGGTTACAGTTGCCAGGTTTTATCCTGGTAGGAAACATTCCTGGTCAGAGTGCCAGTGTATCACAAGACCCAATCATGGGCACACCTACCTTTGTCCAATTTGTAACAGCCAATTCACCTAACCAATGGGTCTTTAGAGATGTGGAAGGAAAACTGAAATACTTGGAGATATCCCACCAGTAACATGGGAAGAGCACACAGAATTGACACAAAAAAATAACCGATTAAAACTCAGGACAATGGACCCATGATGCAGCAGCGCTAACCATTTCACCACAGTGCTCTTCTAATTATGAAATCAATCGATATTTATAAATAGCATGTTTCACAATGCATATATAAAGATGCATGGTGCTTTCCATGGTGACTCAAATTTGTAATAAATCAATGAGAAATGAACAAGTGCTAAGAAGAGGTGTCGAAGAAATGAGTTGAAGGTTCAGAAGATTGGACAGATGGTACAACAGAATCAGTACACGTATGGTAGAAAGAGTTCATTTAAAAATAAAATGCAGGGATAGATGAATGAAAAGTAAAAGATAGAATAAGTGTTTTCTATTACAACTTGAATATGCTAACCAACAAAGTAATAAAAACTAAACAGCATGAAGAGACTAACAATTTCACAAAGGGATGAATTTCTTACTAAAGTGAAACAAATGTGGACAGACATGTCATGCAGTGGTTGGCACTAGTGCCACACAGCTCTTGGGACCCGAGTTTAAATACCAGGCCTGGCACAGTTTCAGTGTTCAGGTTGGCTTATTTTCTTCCAACAGTTTATGTTGACTGTTAACTCTGAACTGGCCTTAGAAGAAAGTATTCTTTCACCTAACAGGTCTAAATGCTAAGATAGTATTTTTACAGGAGACCCACTTACTAAGCAAGGATCACTTTTGGCTGCACAAAGACTGGACTGGCAAAATGTTCCATTCCAACTTTACAAAGAAAACTAGAGGTGTGGGAATTCTTATACATAGAACAATCTCATTTGTAGTATCAGATGTGGTATCTGATCCTGAAAGGAGATATGTGATTGAACTGGCCTTGGGTGCGAGAAGTTGAAAGTGTCAGGCACTGGGGTGATATCCCATCTACATTTGGTTAATGCATTATGCCTTATGCAGTTTCCATGGCACTATTTAGGACAAAGCAATTTACTGAAATCACTTGATGGATATTTCATACATTATGGAAAAACAATTTCATTACAAGTTCAGCTCAGGGCAGGAATGACATTAGATTTAGAAATGTATTTGAATGAGGGAAAATGCATTCCCAAACAAAGATAAATAATGTCATTTCCATGGGCATATTGACTCACTGGTATGGTGCTACAATTCCCGTTAATACAGCCTCCAAAGTCAGCCTCTTTTCAAATACTGTGCCTATAAATCTTTTTTTTTTTTTTTTTTTTTTATTCTCTAAAGTTACCAAGTAGATTTCAAACACATGCTCTGTTCAGCTTCTCCATGGTACCAAACAAAGACAACACTCAAGTTCACCATTTCAGCCAGAAGACAAAGGACTGATGTCAAGTCAACTATCACAGACCAGCACATCTGCGTCCACACATTTGTGGACCTGCATTGTCCATCAAGATCACAGAGAACAAAGCATACCCTGCCAGTAAAGATTCTTCATTACTGATAGAACAGCTCTTGAGGAAAATTAAATCCAAACAAATTAGCTAAGTGTGGTAAAAGTAGCATTCTAGTTTTCCAATTCATAGTGTAATTCTCTGTTTCTTTTTTATTCTTTATGAAATGTACATTAAAATACACAGAATGAGGCATTACGAATGTACCGGCCACTTTAATGTAGATGATCCTTTTGATTGCACAACTTTTCAGGAACTCTTTAGTCTGTCACTCATGGGCAGTGCATGGTTCACACTTTTTATGGCCCTGCCCTGTTGTGCCAAGCTGCCCGATTTATGACAAATGACACAAGAATGGCTTGAGTGTCACTCTGTGATGGGCTGGTGCCACTTCCAGGGTTTGCTCCTGTCATGTACTCTATGATAGTTTGGACAGGCTCCAGCCTCCCACCCCATGACCCTGGTCTGGATTAAGTGGGTTAGAAAATGACATGACTAGAGTCTGCATAAATATATGGTATACATCATGAGTTTTGTAAGTTGTCATACTGAAATGTTCTCCGTGTGAAACTAATGGAGGATGCTAAGGTGAGCACTGCTGTTCTATTGCATTACATTACATTCAGTTTCCACCGTTGTTGTGGAGTGTGTAACTTTATTGTTTGATACTGATAATACAAAATTGTTATAATAAAGAAAGAAAACCCACAATTCTAATGCTGAGTTTAGACTGACTGCTCATTATTCACAAATTTTCTAAACCTGAATTGTGACAAATCTGAGCCGATCCCAACAGTATCAGCCACAAGGCAAAAGCCCATCCTGGATGGGATGTCTGTTCATTACAGGGCACACTCCAACCCACAGATACTCCATCATTCATGCCAGGCCAATTTAGAAATACAAATCAGTTTGATCTACAGGTCTTTGGGATACAGGTGGAAGTCAGAATACCCAGAAAAAATCCACCCAAACTCAGTACGAATGTGCCTTCTCCACAAATACAGACACAGCACTAGAACTTGAACCCTGGTCCTGAAGCTGTGAGGCAGCAGATTGCCAGCATTTACTTAATCAGCCATTTCTAATACTGCCACAGATGAATGGTGAAATGAGAACATTTTTTTTAGCTTTTAATAAAACTTGTATGTTTTGTTGGTAAAAAAAAATATATATGTCGTAGATTAAACGTTTTTGCTTTTATGAAATTAGGTTTAATTTTCTACTAACAGCAGTACATATCTCTATACTCCTATAAATCCATTTAACTTGACGAGGTCAGAGTCCTGCTCTACCAGTACAGAAGTGGATAATACTTTAGCTAAAGTGGTATCAGTTTAGCACAGTGGTTTGTATTGCCACTTTGTGGATTTGGTAACCTTGGTTTGAACCCTGCGCACAGACATTATTCACATGGAGACAGCATGCTCTCACCAGGTCTGTGTGGATTTTCCTCCCATGTCCTCAAAGACATTCAAGTTAGGTTACTTGGTGACTCCAAAATGACCCAGTGTAGAGGTAGGGCTGCGCAAGAGTGAGCCCTGTGATGGGCTGGTGGACCGTCTGGTACCTGCCTTGCTAACAGAAGGCTCCCCTCCTGCCCTGAAAATGGACAAGCAGGTTTTAAAGTTTTAGGTTAAGTTTAAATGGAAGTCTTTGTACACTCTTAAAAATAAAGGTGTCAGAATGGTTCTTCAGAGTGATCTCATAGTGCTGGTCTATTCAAATGGCAGCCTGCAGGCCACATGCAGCCTGGAAGAAATCTCCGAGTGGCCCAGCCCGTGGTCCAGCCAGAAACGCACAGAAAAACACATTTCGTGAGGCTTCAGAAATTCCTACAGTAGTACAGATTATGAATGCAACACCCCGTGCAGCCAAGCAACATTCAGCCCCACAATGCAGTGTGTTGCTGTGTGTCTACAAGTGGAGGTAGTAGTCTATGATACTGTGACAACCTGTTGAAGAAGCCACTTCTCCTGCTCTTTTACCATTGGCTCCCTTCTCACCCGGATCTTGTCACTCAGCTCTCTTTAGGGAGGCGCCCTGAGCCAAGACTCCACCCCCAAAGCCCACGCAGTAGTGAGATGCGTCACAATATCAACCAACACACATGTGGGGATTTAAAACAAACCTGGGTTCACTCAGAGGGCTGTATAGACGTTTGATTCACGTGCGTTAGTTACTGTTATCACTTGTTGGGTTTATGCACTGACAACATTCATGGCTGTTTTTTATTCTGTTAATTGCACTTTATTATGGGCCTGGGTCATAAATATGCAGTTGTGCAACTCCATTAAAATGATCATGGGTTCGCATCCTGCGTGGGGCGCAAAGCGTTTTAAGTAGTGAAAAAAACTCCATGTAAATATAAAGATTCATTATTATATGACCAAAATATTTATTTTATTTCAAAAGGGAAACAAATCCATCCATCCAGTATACAACCCGCTATATCCCAACTACAGGGTCACGAGGGTCTGCTGGAGCCAATCCCAGCCAACACAGGGCACAAGGCAGGAAACAAACCCCAGGCAGGGTGCCAGCCCACCACAGAGGGAAACAAATGTTATTGCTAATACTGTGCATTTTTTTTTGATGTACCTGGATCATATGTGAGCAAAATTTTTATTTTATTTCAAAAGGGAAACAAATGTTATTGCTGATACTGTGTGCAATTTTTTTTAAGCAATTTGAGATGTGCTTATGTCAGTTATGACCAAAATATTTATGTTTTTATTTCCAAAGTGGAAAAAAGTATTGCTACTACCTCAGATTCTGTTTAGCTACAGCTTTTTAAATGTTTTTATACACTTTTTGATGTGCCTGTGTCAGTTGTGACCAAATTGTAAAGGGAAATAATGAATAAACATCATTTGTTTTTCAATACACCCATTTGTGTTGGTTTAAAATTTGTTATTACCTGCTGCTTACTGGCCATTGTAAATGTCTGACTCAGCTAAAATTTCTTGGTTTGAAAATCTGGCCCAACTGATTTTGTAATTGAATTGTTCTGCCATACGGGAACAACTTGTGGTACCCAAAAGACCCAACCATGTGAAGGTTCCAGAACGACTCTTTATTTATTAAGATCTGTAACAAGTGCCATACAGTAAATAACCATGAAGAGATGGTAACAGATTTGTGAAATACCAGTGGCTCATGACTTTAAAATGCATACAATCACACAGGCTAAGTTTAGGTTTATTAATCTGCTAGTGTCCTCCTATAGGTGGCCTACCATGCTTGAAATATTTCACATGTTTTTTGTTTCTGCAAATGAAGACGTTTTACAAAGGACAAACAGCCAACTTCATATGCAGAGAACCTTCTCAGAATGAAATGGTGATCTGTCAAGCAATGTGGATCTATGAGGAACCACACAACCCAGTAAAGAACCATTAAGTGCCATTAAAGAAGCATTCGTTTTCAGAGTGTAGTTTACTGACCCAGTAATTACTAGATAGCCGGCCATTACCCATTGGATATCAAAGGTATTGGTATACTCTACTTTGTACCTTTGGTTACACAATGAAAAGCATTTAAGATATTATCATTTCACATCAATAGAAATATATTTAGTATTAAGTTATGTCCCTGTTAAGATTTGAAAAGTGGGGAAAAATAACGTGACAACCATCTCAGAAGAGTTATCTTTATGGCAGTAAAATCAAATAGACACAATTAAATAATTAACAAGCAGGTAGAACACTGAATTAAACAAGTCTTTCAAACAAAAGTGAAAATGTTTGCAGCTATTATTTAAAATGAAAGGTATGTGAATGGGCAATTTATAATCCACTTCACCCACTGGCTTTCCAGTAGTGGCCATCACTAAAGCAAGTCCCATCCCATGAAAAAATAATATTTAAATGAACAACACACCAGCTTGCTGGCTTTCAATATTTTTTCAGTAATACGTTTTATTTATATAGCGCCTTCATGGGCTATTTATATCAAACTCTTATAAAGTCACCTTAACATAAAGTATAAAATTTCATTAATCATTACAGACACATAAAAATAAAATGGTTTTAATGTCTTCGTGTATCTCAAGGCCAATACAAAGGAAAATAAGGTTTTAATGCAACAAACTGCAAAGACAACCCATTAATCGCATGTAAAGCAGCTCGTTAACAGTGTCAACTTGTTAACCAGGAACGTTGACCGTAACACTTAATAACTAATATAATCGAAATGAAACATCTTTCGCAAAGAGTTTAGTTGGAGACATTTTTCTTACCTTGGGTGAGAGTTCCTGTGACGAAGCGATAAAAGTAACGGGCTACTTTGGTCAGCTGTCGTTTACACCGTCTTTGGCACCGACTCATCTTGAAAGGTTGTTCTTATAAGGTTTCGACAAGCTCCCCACGAGTAAAAGTTAAAAAAAAAAAGAAAGAAAGAAATGAAAAATCCAAAAAAGAAAAAATGCTACAGATGGCAAAGACCGGGGCGCCCGGGATAAAAGAAAGCAGAGCTCCGGGCGTCCGGCTTGCGGATCTCAAGTTTCGCACTGAGCTCCGCGGACTGCGAGATTACTTTAGTGCTTCTTAAGCTGTAGCGTGTAGTGTGATAGGCGGGTAGGTGAAAGGGGAAAAAATCAGCCTCTTCCCTTGGATTAATATTTAAAGATTTATCTCTGACGTTCTCAGGGGAGACAGGTATAATGCGTTTTACCCCTCCGACTCTTTAAAGTCAAGGGAATATATGATGGAAGTAACAGATGAGAGAGGGGAACATATACGATGAAGGTGAAACAGGACAGTTTTTCTTGTCACTCGGAGACGAAAATTAAAAGTGCATTGTGGCTTCATCTACGGAACATCCCACGAGTTCGGAGTTTCTTAAAAACCGTTGATTACCTGACAGCCTGCTAGGGGCGGGGCTCATGGATCTGTTCAGCCCCCTCGAGTTTCGTGTAGGGCTGGAAACTCAACGAGCCGAAAAACCAGGGCAACACGTCCCCAGAACCACTCGAAATAATCTTAAACAACGTCTCTGTCTTTCGTTCATTTGCCCTTCCTCCCCAGAGATCCGCAGTTTTAGGTCAGATCGCAGCTACTTCTCCCACCACTTGCCCCTATTCCAGTCCTGCATTTTAAACAGTTTATCTTCGGTCGAAAAGAGGGTGAGAAAAAGTTGATCAGTATTGAAGTGTTTTTAATAAAAATCAATTTATCAAGGTCCCCCTAAACTGCCGTGTTCCCATCATTCTTAAAAAGGTTTACTTCTTAAGTGTCTCCGCGTGTTCATTTTTCTCCTCGAAGTAGTGAAAACGAAAAACAAAAGCATCTCAGTCATATCGAGTCTTGCTTTGCAAACCCCTTGAAGAAAAGTATCGTGAGCCCGGCCATCAGCCCCTTGCAGATCTGGTCAAGGTGAGCTGAATATCACTCTTCCCTCCTTACTCCCTCTCTTCATTCTGTTTAATCCCCCCGACCTCCCTCTATCTATCACTCACTCACTCACTCACTCGCTCTCTCGCCTGCTTTGCTGGATGCTGTGAATTAGAGGTGATTATGGTCACCCCGGCAACCACAGACTCCATGGGTTCCGCCCAGCCAATCAGAGGCAACCACCTTCCCCTTCCACTCTCACCCTCCCAATAAATAAATTAATAAATAAATTCAACACTTCATCCAGCACCGCCACGAACAACAAAAAAAGATAAAATATTCCTACACGTTGGGAAGCAGCTGATAATTTCTATCTGAAGAGCAAGATGAAGGCAAGGAGTCAAAGCTGCTGAGCACAGGAAGCTTTATCATTATCAAAAATGATGCTGGTCGGTGTGTTATTTATTTATTTCTTTCTTTGGTCTTTATTTCTAAATTAATCAGAAGGCTGCTCCTTAGGTCTGTATCTTTTAATCTGCTAGTGATTACTTATGGGATTTAGATTACAGAAATAAATGTCACTGGGTGTATGCAGCAAAAGACAGAAAGTGGGTTGAGAGCCCAAGCTGGGGTCCTTATATGAAATCACACTCAAAGAGAAGCTTTGTAAGTGTATGCTGGCAGTGTATATTTTCATTAATTAATTCAAGAAATTTAGCACCCTGGACTTGGTGCTGTGTGTGCTCTTGGCCAGGGTAGCACCATGCATTGGTAGCAAATGTCTTCAAAACTTTCATGTGGAAGTCTCATGTAGATATCCATTGAAAGACAAAATTTTAAATTGCATCACACAACCCAGCACTTTCATTTGTAATTATGCTGTTTTGGAGTGAATCAGAGTCATTTTGGATTCCAAAGTGGGATACTTGATGTAGGATTGAAGGGGTAAAACCCAATGCTCTTTGCGTGGGTAGGGGGTGTCGTCACTAGCGCAAGTCACTTAGCTGGTTTGTGCCAGGCAATGACCCTGCAAGAACAGATTGTTATAGTAACATCTAAGAGTCACGCTGTGATAGTCCACAGTATTCTAATGCCACATGCTGCTCATCCCAGTCACTGTCTGTGTGGTGTTGGCATGTTCTCTCCATGTCCATGTGTGTTATTGTCCACATCCCTAGCAGAAGTGTGTTAGCTTGGACTACTCCGTTTGCCTTGTCTGAGTGCTTCAGCGAGTGTGCACTCAGTCTGAGAGGCAAATCGTCTATGGTTGGTTCCTTCCCAGTGCTGCTGGTTTAGATTCTTCTCCACCTTGGCCCTAAATTAGATTAATCAGGTCATAAAATGGATGGAGACATGGAGATTTTGCCAATTGTCACCTCATGACTGCCAAAATAATTAATTGTTTAGTTATGATGAACAATGAAGCATTTCTGAAATAACCTATTAATTTGTCTTTTCTAAACACAGGCAATGAAAATAAAACAATCCTGCTTTTCTCTGGTTGCTTTTTTGCTTTCTTTCATAGTTAGTTAATTATTATTGGTTTATCTAATACAGTACCGCAGAGAATTGAACTTTAATAAGAAGTGATAAAATACATCATTAAAATTTCAAAACATTACGAAACAGCTTGGCATCAAATGTGTTGTGTGGAGATATCAGAATTAACCTTGGGGCCATTAACTTCCATTATAAATGAATTAGCTTTGGACTACGGCACACCTTCAAAACCCTAAACAAGGCTCAAATGTGTTGTTGCTTTTTGGCCATAGATCATTTTTATGGCAGATAAATAATTTAGTCAATTTGAAATTTGTCCAGTTTGTCCTTGATTGAGATGATTGTGGAAAACATGGAAGCAGTGCACACCACTGTACAACCATGAAGCAAAGATGGAGAACTTTGAAAACTTTAAATTTCTCTGCATTTATATTAGTGACGTCCCACAACAATATTCACTTGATAATGATACTTCCTAAGAAGCTTAAAAAAATGGCATTTCAGCTAGAATCCTTGGTAGCTTTTATGGGGGCACTGCTGAGGGCATTCTTACCAATGCCCTCACACTCTGGTTTGAAAACTGCTTTGCACTGAACCACAAAGCCCTACATCCTGTGGTCAGAACTGCACACACCATTTCAGGAACAGCTCTTCCATCTCTGGATGCCAATTTCTATGCCAGGGGTCATCAGGATGGCTCACGGCATTTTAAAGGACATCACCCACCCTCAACACATTCTGTTCATATTCCAACAATGCTATAGGAGCGTGAAAGCATGGACTACAAAACTACAAAGCAGTGTTTTAATCACAGGCAAATTAGACTTGTGAATGAATGATTGTGGTCTATTACCTCTTCTTCTCACAATGAGAATTTTTTGTGCCACATGGGTCCATCTAGTAATTTACCTAATCTATTCGCCATTTGAATTATGATATGTGCATTACAGACATATATTTTACATTTCAGTCCCACTGTCTGACTTGTACGTTTATGTAATACTCCTAGTATTTGCACTATATATGCTTACATTGAACTGCTGTATTCATTGTGGAATTTTTTTCCCTTATCTATTGCCTATTAGAACAATAATTACATTGTCTTGTGTTTAATTTGCATATAATGGTGGCAGTAAAAGCATGCAGAGTAAGATTTTGATTGTACAATGTGACTGAGTACTGTGTGTATAACAATAAATTCTCATCTCATCTTTGAATCAAGATTATAATTATCAGAAGGAGTCCTAACACTCCAAGGTAACTTCTCACAGGTGCCAATGAAGGAGTTCACTTTTGCGGGTGTTCTTCAAACACACTGGCACAGCTTCACGTTTCCCTCCACCTGGGTTCAGATCTTGGTCTTTACTGCATTTGCAGTTCACTCTCCTTTCGTCATTTCTCACCTTAAAGATATGCCTGTTTGGTCCACTGGTGACTCTAAATTCAACCAGTAAAAGTGAATAGGGATCAATGGATAAGTGTGCTCTAAACTTACTGCTCATCTGGGGTTGGGTTCCTTTCTGTATCTGAAGCTGCTCTGTCTCCCCATGAGTATGTATTAGCTTAAGCTGCTTCACAACAACAAAAATCACACAAGAAAATGGAAGCTTAACATTATGAAGTAATAAATGTCAGCTGTGATTCTGAGTGAGTTCTACAATGAAATATGACTAGCATCCCATCCAGCCTTGCTCGTGATGCTGCTGAGGTAGGCTCAATCTCCCCTATACAGAATGAGCAGTTTCAGACAATTGACTGAATATGACAGGCCTTTATAGATGGTAGTTAGTGAGCACACTAAACAGAAGCCCAAAACGACCCGTCTCCTTTAGGAATTCCACGGACTGTCTACAGGATAGTCGGCTATGCACTGAAGAGAAAGTCTAAAGCCGGGCAAGAAAGGTGAGAAGAATTTCAAATACAAATAGATTATATCAAAGCTGAGTTTGAAGTGGGGCAAGTCGGCAACCCACCTGCACTCTATGCTGTAGTAGGCCCAGTCCAGTGGTTAGACTGAATGCCAACCGTGTGACCTGAGCTGCATAAGTGGTTCTGAAAATGTAAAGGGATAAAGCAGTGTTATATAAAGACAAAATCATTTCCTGCATCTTGAACCCAGATTTGAATCTCCATGGACCTTAAGTGAAGTAGCACAACAAAAGCTGATCCATAAAATAAAGCTAAAGTAACTGCATTCTGTTTCTTGACTAAAGACCAGCATGTCTAGCCCTTAGTGTAATGTAAGGCAGTGTACAGAATGAAAATCAAGCGTGTTGTGTATCTTAACCCAAGATAGACATCTGCTTAAATTAAGAAAAGCATTGTTTCTTGTCTGCTGCTAAAAGATCTCCACATGCACAGACCTGAAGAAGCAGAATGTTAGACAATATAACATAATATGACACTCACAAAGCTGCTTAATCCAATCTAGACTCACATTTGGCAAGACAGAAGGCACAAGACAGAAACCAACCCAGGACAGGAAGCCAGTTATCTAACAGGAACAATCAAGACTGGATTAAGACTCCACAGGCCTCCGGGTATTAATACTCACAAGGCCCCCCGCCTTACCTCACGTCATTACCCCATTAGGCACATGCATACACTGACACTCTACACTCTAGGAAATCATCAAGTGACCGCTTAGCCAATTCTTAAATAAATGCATGGTTGCAAGGTAAACATTTCAATTTTATGATATTGTTAAACTTTCCGAACTGCAGACATTGAAACATTTTGTGGACATAATAATATTAGTAATTACTTCAACTTACTATTGTACGTACACTTCATTAATTCTCAAAAATTATGTTGTGGTAACTTTATCAAGTTGGTTGGATGACGTGATTTCTCTCCACCTAAATTTTGAAACAGGATGTGTAAGTTGCTTAATTAGCCCTAAACATGGGTTGCGTTAAGCGTTTAACTCCACCCATAATCTACAGGCGTCACACCCCATTCAGCATACCGGTAGTGTCAGTTGTCAGGCTGCAGTGCCATACCCCTAGTTACACTATGATTAAGATTAGGGTCATGGAAAGTGTACCTGATGCAAATAATGGCAAATGTGGAGTCAACAATATTACGTAAATTAGCCATTTTCATCATTTGTATGCAAGTCACGTCTTTCTCGTCTAGTGTGGAGCTCGGCAGGACCCAAACTCGTGGCATCTACCTGTATGAATTATAGGCGTAGTTAAATGTTTAACTCAGCACACGTTTAGGCACACCCCTTTCCGTATGCTGCAGCGAGGTCCACCTCAAGTTCATGACACGTTACCTGCCTGCTGAACGATGCTGTCTGTAGTGCAGAAACACTCACTTAGAGGTTCTTTATTTACAAAACTATTGTTAGGATCAAAGTGATGTTAGGATACAGGCTTTGTTTTGTGATATAACAGATAATGTTCTTTTATGTTGATGTCACAAGTTAACTTGATAATGCTGACAAATGATGATATTGAAATTATTTCAATCATAAATGTGTGAGACGTCAAATTAAAAACTTATATCCCTACTTATGTTTGCTAAGTACATTATATTGTACATAAAAAGAAGGCACCGTAGCATGGTGGTAGCGTTGCTGCCTTACACTGAGAACATAAGGGCTCACATCCAGGAGGAACTGATTATGATTTGAGCACTTTGAACATTTTAATTATTTTTGGTAACTAACTTAAAAGCTTGGGTATTTACTACTAATTATAAAGTACATAGTAATTCAAAATTTTTGAAATGTAAAGTAAAAGCTAAATCACCTTACTTTTTGAAGTGTATCCTGTCTACTAAATGTAAACAAAAGAAAGCATAACTCAAGCTTGTTGCTAAATGTTGCGTTACTTTATTTGTTGTTGTTGTTGTTGTTGAACTGAAACAATTGTTTTTAGAGTGTATAAACATCACTTAAGTTGATAATAAATCAAGTACAGGGATTTAAGCAAAAAAAAAAATCCACGTAATCCCATTCACTTGTAGCGCCTTTCTGGTTGACCTGCTCCCTTATGTATACTCAACCTAATGGAAATAAAATTAAAATTCACAAAGCAACACATAAAATTCTTTTCTCACATAAGATAATCCCCTTTGAGATCAGGACCCCAGGGAGCACACCCATTTCATCCTAATGGTACATCTGACCATGTGAACCGCACATGCCCACTGAGCCAATTTAGGGTCATTAATTAGTCTAGCATGCATGTCTTAGGGAACTTCTTCTTCTTCTTTCGGCTGCTCCCACTAGAGGTTACCACAGCGGATCATCTTCTTCCATATCTTTCTGTCCTCTGAATCTTGCTCTATTCCACCCATCACCTGCATGTCCTCTCTCGCCGCATCCATAAACCTTCTCTTAGGCTTTCCTGTTTTCCTCTTGCGTGGCAGCTCTATCTTTAACATCTTTCTCCCAATATATCCAGCATCTCTCCTCTCCACATGTCCAAACCTACACAATCTCGCCTCACGTGAATCTACATTGCATGGGGCCTGAACCCTAGAATGTTGGACACTTAAGGCAGTGTTACTAACCATTTAGCCAATGCCCAAGAAACTTTAGTCAATATTTGGTATAAAAATTTGTAGACGTCTGTGTCTCAGCACAGTGAAATACATTATACTGGAGAAGAGCAAAGTATATTGTATGGTGCAAGATAAAAGTTAAAAACGAATGACTTAAGTGAGGCTGATCAATTGTTCCTTGATTTTAGCTCCAGTAATAGCACAATTTTCATACCAAAAATGCCACTGGTTCTTCCTTGCTAATCACTGAATTAAAGCGGTGCCTAGAATTGTATTAAAGATTGCAGCTAGGAAGAACTTCTTTACTCAAAGAGTTGTGGGAATCTCAAACAAAGTACTGAATCATGTAATTGAAGCTTGTACAACCTTCAAGAAACATCTGGATAAGATATTGGGACAGGTTAGTTATTAGCTAAACAAACAGGCAGGATGGACTGAATGGTCTCCTCTTGTTCTTCCTACTTCTTCTGTTATTATGTGTAAATGCCAATTCATACCTTATGCATAAGGTGATCAGAATTTGTTCACGTGGACATATTAGCATCTCTCATTCAGAGAGCAGTCAGTGCACTTCCATTTTTGTGTCATTGTGGACTTCTTCATATTGTCTGTGGATTTTCACAACATTAAGGTTTATAGGGTTATTATTATTATTACAGTACAGAATACAGTAAAAATTTTATTTGCATGTAACATGTAACACATAACCATACTCTGACTCCATGATTAGTGAGTATAGCTGTCTTACCTCAAAACATCTGTCTTCCTTAGTTTAAAAATCTCAGAATAGAATTTCCAACACTTTCTACCACCGACAAAAAGGATTGAATTTATCTCTGCAAATAAACACATAGAGCAATGTACCACAAATCATGAGGTAGTATAAGTATAACAGCTGTTACACTAGGCATTGTGAACAAAAGAGATCCCAGGTACAAAAGTCTCAAAAATACCCATTACAGGGGGCAATTCCATCAAACTCCAGCTAGTTACCAAAGAGAGCAAAGAAGAGTTTTTTGTAAATTAACAGATTTATTTTAACAAAAGCTCTGTTACAAAACAGTGAACTCAGAGGAACACAAAGGCACAGAAGGCAATGCCTTCAAAATAAGCACAGAGGCAAACACTGTCCAAACCCAAGAGAACTCACCACAACACAAGCGTATTCACATTGAACTGCAAGCGACTGTGGGTCTTCCTCAGCTTTTATAGAGCTGAGGGCTGTCCCCTGCTTTGATGGGCAGGTGGCCCCGGGTCTTGGGAACCACCCATAAAACACAAGGAACATAACAGGATACATGTCAACACAAGAAAGCTAAATAATCAATAATAGTACCATAAAACATGAACTGAATATTCAAAAATGAGACATTTGAACTCCCCTGGCTAAGACAGAAAAACATGAGTCTGGTTAGTATAGTAGTAAAGCAGTGCTATGTAAGGTGCATTAAAAAAATCAGTGGGAGACTGTATAATGATCTACAAAGAATAAAAGATCTGTTTTTTCCAAAATCCATGGATTTCAGTAGGATTGTGCAAAGGGGCTATATAAAGGGAAAAAATGGATTCACTGTATCTTATTTATTAGATAAATAGTTGAAATGCACTTCTGAGGAGTTCATCATCTTAAAAATTTAAAAGTAGTTGACTTTCTGCAGAGTTCTCTGCTGTAGCCAAAAATTCCTTCCCCTTGCCTCACGTTAGTGGAGGGGTGCACTTGCTTAAAATTCCGTGAGCGAGTTCAGAAAGTGAATGTGAAGTTTTGAACAATCCTATAACCCAAGATGAAGCTGGTGCAGTACAAGATGAAGCACTTCTAGATATCGATTTCAGTTCATTTTTGGACAGCCTGTCCTTCAAAGGCTGGAAGCTGTGGTTTTAAGATGATGCCCCACAAATGGATTTTTTTTTAATCCACGCCTCCCACTGACTGTGTTCATAGAGATCAAAAGCGGGTCTCTAAATGGATGACGACGGGTGGACTGGCATTTTTAAGGATTATTGAGCTGATGTCTTTTGTTTTCTCAATCCCCTACTTAGGCCTTTTCATTCTGTGCATTTTAAAATTATATTATCCATACTTGTCTATTTATAGGTTGATTTTTAGAGCGCCACAGGAAGCATCTGCAAGCCGCACTCTTTTTTAAATTGCATCCCCACTGTCACGAGAAACTACATGGCTGCTCCCTGGTTTTCCTTTCTTGTTCAAAGTTTTGTAGGAAAGTTTATAGTAGTACTTAAAAATGCAAGTGGTCAACTGGATAAAGCAGTGGACCTGAAGACATAGTATTGTAGTCAAAATCGCAACACAGGCTTACCTGTCGGTATTCAGAGTGCATAAAACTAGGAAGCACATTTAAAAGGAAAATAGAAGGCACTTCTGCATACAGAGGGTTGTCTGAATTTAAAACTACAGAGTCACAAACCTTAAGGGGAGCCCACCAAGAAAAGCGCAGTCCACCTTAATAAAAAGGACAAGTGTACAAATGTGCGTCTGTGTATCTGTGTGTCCGTCAGGTTGCTATTTTTCTTTTATGCGGCATTTGGTATGGGATTCATAAAAAAACATTGGTAATGTGATGCACCATCTGTTGGAATGAAAATTGCAATAGATTTTATTACTGCATGCATTACAAAATACATTCCAATCGATGGTGCACTGCAAACATTAATACGTCCAACAGAGAGCAACTGCCAAATGGACAGAAATCAGCTTATCTACCTTAATAAAAGAAAAACTGTCTGTGTGTGTGTCTGTGTATCTGTGTGTCAGTCCAGTTGCTACGTCTCTGTTATATGCCATTTGGTATGTAATTTCGAAAAACAAGGCTAATGTTTGTGATATGCTATCTGTTGGAATGAAAAATGCAATGTATTTTATTACTACAAGCGTCTGTAATGTGTTATTCGTTGGAATGAAAACTGTAATGGATTTTATTACTGCATGCATTATAAAATACATTGAAATAGATGGAGCACTGCAAAAATTAACGTTGAATGTGTCCAACAGAGAGCAACCTCCAGGTGGACAGAAATCACCTTATCCAACCCTAAAAAAATGACAAGTATCTCTGTGTGTGTTTGTGTATGTATCTGTGTGTTAGTCCAGTTACTATGTCTCTGTTATATGCCATTTGGTATGGGTTTCATAAATGCTAATGTTTGTGATGCACCACCTGTAGGAATAAAAAACACAATGCATTTTGTTATTATAAATGTTTGTGATGTGTTATCTGCTGGAATGAAAAATACAATGGATTATTATTACTGAATGTATTACAAAAAAAAAATTCCAAAAGATGGTACACTTCAAACATTAATGCTGAACATGTCCAACAGAGATAGATAGATAGATAGATAGATAGATAGATAGATAGATAGATAGA
>JANRMT010062813.1:16190051-16206896 GCA_026402145.1 Polypterus bichir lapradei | reverse complement strand
AGATAGATAGATAGATAGATAGATAGATAGATAGATAGATAGATAGATAGATGTACTTTATTTGTCCCTAAGGAAAAATTAGATGAACAAAAATGTGCGTGTGCCCATCTGGTTGTTAGGGTTAAGAAGAAAACTTTAAAATAGACAAAACATGTAGAAGAAACATCAAAAGATCAATAATGGCAATAAAAATAGAAAATATATGCTATTATACAGCAGCAACGGCAGTGTGGCTGTAGCTCTTTTGCACCCGCCTGGGCAAAAGAACGAGGTTCATAGCACCAATGCTAATGACTGTTAACTTTGCATGGTATACAATAAATGAGTGAAAATAACGATAATTTGATGCACTTATTGGGGAACCAAAGGTCTGACATGACTAGGCTAGAATCACTAAACCTGGCCAATGTAGTAGCGACCACCGCTGCATTTTCCCAGCAAAACACTTTGACTATAAGAGTGGTCAGTTTAACAAACGATGCTGAGAAGAAGCAGCAAAAACAGGAGTCTCTATACGAAGATAAAGATAACACCGTGAGGGAAAGGGATTGGGTGTGTATTATTATATCAGACCAAACAGACAACCTATGTATCAAATAACAAAACATGACATCTAAGTTCGTTACTTAGATTTCAACCCATCTTAGACAGGTAGCAAGCACAACTAGTCTTTTATAATGGTGACACATTCATTTCATTCACTTGTAGCTCCTTTCTAGATGACCTGTTCCCTTATGTACACTTAATCAAATGGAAATAAAATTTAAATTCACAAAGTAAAACACACCGTTCTGAAGCCCACCTAAATCTTTTTAGCATCATGGAAGTCTACAGCCTATCATAACGGCACTGGGGGCAAATCCTGGATGGGTAACCATTCTGTCACAGGACCCACATATTCACACACCCACACAAAGCTAAAGCAAGACAGGGAGCAACACAAAAAAGCGGGGGCAAAGAAACAAGGAAGTAAAAACAAAGTGACAGCTGAATAGTACCATGACACTGTGAAAAGTGAAAGTACCTTGACAGACACAACACCAGTGAAAGAATGAAATCCATTTGCCGGCAGCCAAGCTGACACTCCATTCACATCAAGCAGACAGGTCTGAATCAAAGGAATGATGATTCTGAAATCAGGGGATGGAGGAAAAAGGCAAAGACAGCTTTTCTTCCTCAGAGGATGTGGCACAGGTAAGCAGAATATTCTTTCCTGATAGTCTGTTCATCTCTAGGGGGAAGCTGCTACAAAGCCAGAAACATTTTTGAAGTAATTACTACAAAGCTTAATATGTCTCTCTGCCAATGTCCTCTAGAAATCCTGGACATGCCGTACTGCTGCAAACATTTATTCATGGAATGAGTTTTGTTACACTTCTCTAGTGAATGGCATGTGTTACTGCAATTGTTATGTCTCTTTACTGGTGGTCAGTTAATTGTACAATCAACATGAAATGCCTCCTTTTCACTAATAAAGCTGAGAATGGTAATTGCTTTTTATTATGTTGAATATATCAATACTCACTAATGTCTACAGATATAGCCCATATGTCTTGGGTTCCGCCCCTCAGCCCCTCCCCTCATTTCCTTCTTACCCTATAGCACCTCCCATCTTGCTATGCCAATCATGGGATAGGAGGGATCACATGTAATGGACTGTCCCTTTCCTACTGTCTGAGCTCCCCTTTAGCATGCCAAGCACACTTTCCTGAAGCCAGTCTATGCTATGTCGATCCTCATCTTCATGACTCCAACCTGCAGGGAAAACTTGGGGGTTGGTGGCAGTATTGGCACTCCAGCTACTATAAAAAAGCTCACACTGTTCAGTGTGGTGGTGAGGTGTCAACCGTTGCACAGCTACACTCAGATCTCAATCCAAGTGGTTTGCCGTGTGATGGGTGCAGCAACGCATTGTGATCAGCACATGTCTTCTTAGAACCATTTAAGATTCTTCCTACCTAAAGGAGACATAAAGCCCTAAGGCAGGACTATGAATAAATGTGGTGGGTCCTGAAAAGAGCAAACTGAATACACAGAAAAGGAGATGAATGAGCAAAAGGGCAAAGCAATAACAGAGTTAGAAAACTAGTGGGTGTTCATTACTTACCAAGATAAAAAGATACAAAACAACCAAACCTAAAATTAGACACAAAATTAGAATATTAAAATTGAAGATTAAAACTGTTGCTAGAAAGACGTTCCGTAATTCAAATTAAAGCAGAAGCAGTTGTTTGTCTTTGTTTATATCCAAAGCACATGTCAAACTTACATTTACGTTTAATTGCTTAGCAGTTGTTTTTATCCACAGGGGTTTACAAAAACGGTCAACATAACTGAGTAAAAACATTCAAGGGGACTGTGTAGGAACAAGATTTACAGGACAAGTTTAACAGACAAGTGAAGAGCTTGGATGCAAGCTACTTACAGTTCGTAGGTTACAAAACCTAACATCTAATATCAGTTAGACAGAAATTTACTAAGCAAAGGAGTCTATAAATGCAACTTAATCACATTGAGGAAAACTTGTGTGTCGCCATCTTAAATAGTGATTGGTAACTAACATTGTTCACCGTAAAGCCACATGTCCATAAGTGGGGGGCACTTGTTATAAACAGCATGTCTGCTAGAAACCAAAACCACCAAAAAAATTCAAAACAAACACAAACTGAAATGGAAGAAAATAAATTCTTGATAGTAAAATGGTATGTATAGTATTAACATGTTTTTGTGCTTTAGTGTTGTGTTTGTTGACTTTGTATAATTATATTTCATTTTTTCATGTTATTTCTGTTAATTTTAGTTATAATTGGTTATGATTGGTTATTTGTGTACTGTCTCTTTAGTTTTTCCTATGTTCATTTTTCTTTGTGGGTGAAGCTCCAGGAGGCGGGGCCACCGTCACATCTCCACTCCTAAGCCCTCCATCTGGCTATTTCAGTCAGCTCAGAAGGCTCAGGAGCAGGAGATGACTTCATTTGTTGAGGAGTATTTGTGAGTATTGATTTTTTTTTTACTGTTTTTTAGGATATTCATGCTTCTGCTTTACAGTTCTGATTTCCGGATAGTGTTTTTGGATTTGTTTGCTGTGGGTTGTTTAGGCAACTTTTTTTGTATCATTTCCTGTGTTGAGCATTTTCCTGTATGTTTCTATTTTTATTAAATAAATCCATTTATAAAGGTTCCTTGTTGCAATTTCTGTTTACAAACTGAAGGGTTGATAGTTGTCCTTCCTCTTTTGTGGCTTTTTGATATATTTATGCACATTTATGTACATTTTTCCCCCATTTTTTGGGGCCTGCTCCACTTGAAGCCAACAGGTAGTATTTGGGTCTGACTGAGTTTAGGTGAGCCTTTTCTTGGCAGGTTAGTGAGGTACCTGGGCAGCTACTTGGCCTACTTTTGGAATTTCCACATTCATTTTGCATTTTTAAAGACTTTATTTCATTTTACGTGGCTATCCAATAAAGAGGCTTGGTTACACAAAATAGCGTGGACACTTTTCCATCAGCAATGAGGCCACTTGTGAGGCAAGGCTGTTGATGGCATTATCAAAGGAAGTTTTCAGATTTGGGTGAATAACAGGCAGAGAATGAGGACTGTGATAGATGGCCAGAAATGACTGGAGGAAGGACGGACCGGAAGAGCGGCACTATTCTTCCCTGGGTGTCTGGACGGTCCTTGAACCCTGGAGGACACTGCTTCTGGTACACCAGGAATGGTGTATGCCTGGAGTGCTTCCGGGTGCAAGGGCAGCACTTCCGCCACACTGGGGAGTGCTGCCGGAAGGTCGTCATCATGCACCTGAAGCACATCCGGGGCAAGTTAAAAGGGGCCACCTCACTCGAATCGGGAAGCTGGAGTCGGGTGGAAGAGGACAGGAGTGGAGGCGGCCAAAGGAACTAGGACTGAGCAATTTGTAAATATTGTTAATAGCGTGTGGAATAAATGTGTGTGTGTTTTGGACATTCTGGGGTCGTATCTCTCTGTGGCCGGGCTATCTTTGACAGGACTTATGGTCATTATTTGAAAATGTCAGTAAATGATTGGCAGGAAAAGGAGAAGAAGATGTAGTCAATTGTGCATCAAGTCTAAATTAACATACTATAGTATGACATATTTGAAAAAAGTGAAAAACAGCACTGAAATAAAAAGCATCGGTGACCAAATGATACAGCAAAGAGAGAAGGTCAGGAATCTCATTAAATGCACAAAAATGGCAAAATTGCTTCAGGTAAAAACATGGCAAAAACTATTAGACATGGCTGGAGCAGGGTGCAAAAGGTGGGCGGAACTAAAGGCGGTTTAATATTAGCAAAGACAATTTATTGCGGCATTGAAAACGAAGTGAATGGCCACATCAGGTAGCAGTCAGGTTAACCTTTCAGTATAGTTAGTCTTGAATAAGGCTGTCTGGAATTTGTTGCGATGTTATATTATTTAATTTATTCCCACTGTAATCATTTTAAAAATGCACTTTCTTAATAAAGCATAATTGCCTCTAAATGGCTTCCTTTGTAAATGAAAATCAACAAACAGCAGGCACAAGTGTATATGACAATCTGGCCGAAAGAGGAGAAGCACCTTCAGGTTCACTTAGCTCATAATAAGACAAGAATTTAAAGTCTGCATTTTTAATACAAAATTAAATACATGGTTTTATACTAAAATTTTTATACATTCTGATTAGGTGTTTCTGGGTTGACAAAAAAGAAACTGGAAAAGATGACCACATCCAAATTAATGAAGAGTCTGTTAAGAGGCAGGATTTGACAGCTAGTTAATAAAACTGTATGAATGAAAGCAAAACATGAAGACCATTGTGCCACCAATGCTTGAGGTCATACGCTAATTGGTTCACTGGAACATGCTCATTTATTGCTCCAGCACATACTCTAGTAACTAGCACTGGAAAACTGGAAGGAACCGATAATTAGTCCTCTTCAGACCCAGAGAAAAACTTCAATTTCTTGGTCCTGATTAGTTTTCTATTGTCTCTCTATTTGGGCTTCTTCCACTCTTGTTTTAAATGCACTGAACACTTTTAAGTTTTTCGTTATTTTCATTCCTTGTCTTGGGCCCACTGCAGACACACAGCAAAGTATGAGGCACCTCATGGTGAAGTCAGAGTCCAGAAACAAAATGTACATTCTGCGTTTTTATCAATCATTCATTCGTTGTTCCATATAGTGCCTTTCATAGAAAGAGCCCCAGCAAAAGTGCATCACAAAGAAAACTAGAGGCAATACAGTGTTTACTGCATCAGGGGACAGCACAAAGTGTAGTGAAACATAAAACACCTCCAATCACTAAAGGTGAAAAATGAACTCATGTTTAATACTTTATTAGGACCTGTCATGCCCAGTTTTCTCGTTCTGTATACTTAAAGTATTTTACAACAGAAGCTCACAAAGTATGTTGTACAACAAACTCATTTTCACTGTTGGTTTTCATTCCAACGAAGAGATCAGCCTGAAGTTTTGTCTGTATTTGCATAAATTTCACACCTTTTGTTGCTAACCAGGATCTAATATAATACTTTTCATGAATTTGAAAGTGGAAGAATGCAAAAGCCAAAAACAGGAAAATTTATAGGCAAAAAGAAAGATTTATAAAACCTGGAGTATGCACATTTCTACACAATTTAGCTTTATAGATCACAATCATCTTGTACATATGAGCACGTGAACGCGCCTCGAATACCGCTTGGTTATCACCCTGAAACAACCATACATATCCTATGCTAATCAGCCTCATACATATGTAATCACAATGCTGCAGAAGAAGAAGAAGAATAAGAATGCCTTTAATGTCACTGTATTTAGATACAACGAAATTGGAAACCCTCTCCAATATGGTGCCTCAATGCAAAACACTTTAGTTTAATACACTCACCCTTCCCCATCATACAATGCAAACACACCTACCCATCAAAACTGCCCAATAACCCATCTTTCTATTATAAAAAAAATCTTGGAAGGAGACGAGATGTGACTTTCTCAGAAAGACACTTTCACGTCCCGCGAGTTGAGTCTTTGTGCCGAGAGATTTAACCATGCCTGGGGCCAGAAATAAAAGACAAAGAGTAGATGATAAAGTAGAACGTCGTAAAGAATTCAAAAACGTACACATGCAGAGCAGGTTAGAGATAATGGAAATATGAAAATTCGAAAGTGTCAAAAAAAGGGTAGTAAAGATCACATTATTGCAAACAAATGGAAATTATTAATCAGTGAAATAATGGGACAGCGAAAAGAGATCAAATATATTGTTCAGATTTAAACTTTAAGTCGGAGACTTGTAGATTGTCTAATTCGTGATGCCATCAGAGGAAAAAAAAGTAGTGTTTCTTCCCAATGTACAGGAGTATCCACGAGAATTAAAAGATTCCAAAAACTTTGGCATGGTACACATTCAGAGCAGGTTAGAGATAATGGAAGTAAAAAAATTTAAAAGTCTCAAAAAGAGGATAGTAAAAATCACATTTGCGCAAACAAACGGAAATTGTTACTCAGTGAAATAACGGAAAAGCGAAAAGAGATTGAATATATTGTTCGATTTAAACTTTAAGTCGGAAACTTGTAGATTGTCTAATTCGTGTTGCCAGCGAGAATTAAAAGATTCCAAAAACACTGCCTTGGTATGAAGTCCCATGAAACGGAGATTTTTAACATGAGATTCTTTCAAGTCACGCCATACTTACAACCTTTGGAAGCAAGTCCCACGAGACAGTGACATTTGCCATTAGATTCTCTTAAGTCACACCCTACTTACAACCATTTTCAAACAAGACCACGGTCATCTAACCTCAGTCGTGTGAATGCTTTTGTCAGACACACTTCCTGTGCTCTCAGCTTATAAATTTTATCAGGACAATAATTTTATATGTTCTAGATCAGTGTTTCCCAGCCTCGGTCCTGAGGGCACACTGTGGCTGCAGGTTTTTGATCCAACCAACTTCTGTTTTTAATTGGACTCCTGGGCTAATTAAGTGATGTGTTATTTCCCAAGATCTGTGCTTTGGGAACAATATATAATTAGAAAATAAAGTTTGGTTAAAAAAAATATATACAGTGATCCCTCGCTATATCGCGCTTCGACTTTCGCGGCTTCACTCTACCGCGGATTTTAAATGTAAACATATCTAAATATATATCACAGATTTTTCACTGGTTTGCGGATTTCTGCGAACAATGGGTCTTTTAATTTATGGTACATGCTTCCTCAGTTGCTTTGCCCAGTTGATTTCATACAAGGGACGCTATTGCAAGATGGCTGAGAAGCTACCCAATCAGAACACGTATTACATATTAAATAAAACTCCTCAAAGATGTACGATATGCTTCCTGTGCGGTGCTTCACATACTTGAAAGCCCAAACAGCACGTATTGATTTTTGATTGTTTGCTTCTCTCTCTCTCTCTCTCTCTCTGACATTCTCTGCTCCTGACAGAGGGGATGTGAGCAGAGGGGCTGTTCACAAACTGGCCTAGAGGATACAGACGCTCCTCTAAAAAATGCTGAAAGATTACCTTCACATTGCTGCCTTCCTTGCAGCTGCTTTGTCCAGCGGTGCCTTGCATACTTAACACTAGAATTACCAGAGCCTACGAAAAAACTCGTAGATCCGTCCCACCTTAAATCGCTTCTTGAATCCATCCTCACCTCTTCGCCAGCGTCTTTTGTCCTGTTAATGTTCAGATTAAGAGCAGCAAGCAACCGACTATTCCATCCCCCACTGTCGCAAAACATGCACGAACTCCTCCCAGCTCATGCCTTGATTGATTATCTGGGAGTGAAGTGGAGTTTTAGAGTGGAAATAATAGATATTTTTGGAATACACGCGTTTCATGTGTGTTCCATTTCTACAGTGATCTGTATAAACACATTGTTAAAACAGAAACTTTTTCATATTTTAGTAATAAATATTACAAAATGTAGGCATAAACTATAGAATATATGAAGCCTGATTTCCAAAGATCAAATAAACACTTTCACAAAAGGTTCAAGAATGAACTGTGAGAAGTCTGTGCATGTTCTGTGACGGTGGGGGATGGAATAGCCGGCTGCTTGCTGCACTTAATCTGCACATTAACAGGACAAAAGACGCTGGGAGAGGTGCAGATAGATTTAAGTAGCGATTTAAGGTGGGACGGATCTACGAGTTTTTTCCTAGGCTCTGGTAATTCTAGTGTTAAAAGCCCAAACAGCCCTATTGATTTTTGATTGTTTGCTTTTCTCGCTCTCTCTCTCTCTGACATTCTCTGCTCCTGACGCACACTTCTTTGAAGAGGAAGATATGTTTGCATTCTTTTAATTGTGAGACGGAACTGTCTGTCTTGTCATGGAGCACAGTTTAAACTTTTGACTAAAGGGTGTTATTTCATGTCTAGAGGGCTCTAATAATGTTAGAAAATGTATTTAGAAGGTCGTAAACAGGTTTTCTATGCTCTAACTGTGAAAATATTCGATTTATAAATAAAGAATCCTACTTAGCGGAAATTAATTTATCGCGGCAGAATCTGGAATGGATTAACCGTGATAAACAAGGATTGACTGTGTATATATATTAAAATGTACCAAGCAGTTATATGGGAATTAAGTATTTTTTTTCTTTTTAACAATATTTCATCTTGATTTTCATTCTGCTTTTCTAGGTGTTCTAATTGTTTAATTAATCTATTATTTACTCATTAGTGGGTCTGATGCTAAAGTAGTTGCAGCCTTTGATTATTCAGTGTTGCTTGCCAGTGTGTCTGCTCTGCTAATTTGGCATTAATAAGATACAATGAAGGGGAAAAACTGCACTGAGAAAGGGCAAAATATAATGAAATCAACAAAAGAGAGTTAATCATTTAAATCTATAGCAAAAGCAGAAATATTTCTAAATGTCTTATAAATGTAAAACTCATGCTGCTGTACTTTTCTGAATGTAGAATAAAAGAAAAATAATACCAGCTAGTTAAATAAGATCAGTGTTATCAGGTGTTGTCACTGATTAGGAATCTGGATGGAACAAAAACCTGCAGTCACAGTGTGTCCTCAGGACCGAGGTTGGGAAACACTGTTCTAGATGACACGTCAATGACTAAGCGAAGAAGAAAGAACATGGACAAACATTTGAAAAAGTTGTTTTATTTATTAGAGGGAAAAAAATGATATTCACTCACAGGCAGTTATACGTTGCGTTGTCACGATGTAAGTCCAAACACGGAATCAAAATTCAATGCGACACACCTAATTACACCACTCATACATCCTTATGTGAACACACACATACCGTAAAACAAAGACACTATAAATAATATAGATAGTGTGATTGGATTCAGTTTGTACTGTATATTCAGAAAGTTTAGCAGCATTTAGGATTGATATTGCTTTAAGAAAACAAATATTCCTGAATCTACTAGTCCTTGTTTTGAAACATCTGTAATGCCTTCTTGAGGGCAAAAGTTCAAACAGGGAGCGACCAGGATGAAAACCGTCTTGTGTGATCTTAATTGCTCTAGAGAGCAGTCTAGAGTTGGCAATCTCCTCTATAGAGGGCAGAGGACAGCCGGCAATCTTTTGAGCAGTATTAATCACACTCTGTATTGCTTTTTTATCTGCTGAAGAGCAACCAGCATACCACACAGTCACAAGGTACACCATGATGCTCTATATGGTCGCACGATAGAAAAGCACCAGCAGCCTTGCACACAAGTTGCATTTCCTAAGAAGTCTGAGGAAATATAGGCGCTGCTGTGCCTTCTTTAATGTAGCCATGGTTTTGTCTGCCCATGTGAGTCTGTCTGAGATGAGGGTTCCCAAGAATTTAAAGCTGTGAACCCTTTCCACACAATTACCATTGATGGTCAGAGGGACGGGGTCAACTTCATTGGCTGATGGAGCACCGTTCTTCCTGAGGCTTTGAGACCCCATCATCTGCATTCAAGAGTGTCTGGATGCTGACCGTGGAAGATCATGCTCTTCATTGTAGCACTGCAATTCTGGGGTCCAGGAAATGGGTAAGGTGTCAGTGTCTAAGCGGGTAAGCTCTATTACCTGGCACATGTAATGACATCTTTGCGGTTACAATGCATCACATGAAAATAACTAAGGGTCCAGCCAGTTATCTTACCAATATGCCAGCCACCATGTACAGCACCATCACGTCTGTCAATGCTAATTTGCCTCAATATAACTTAATCATGGATTGATCCAGGCCACCGAGGCACGACATTTGTCAGTCTCATCTTCACATCACAGATGGCTTGTGCATTAATGGATTGTCACTGCTCATGGTTAAGAAAAGCAGCTTCATTCTCGCCAAGTGCCTTTATTGCAGTATGAGTGCAGTAAAGTGCTCTAGTTATGTAAGGACAACCCAACACTGGTGCAAATTGTCTTTTTATGTTGCCAAGAACATATTATTTTTAATGTATGTGTACCCATACCATATGAAAACTGGATGTAGTGCAGTGCCAATTGATAAATAGCTTCCAGCACAGTGGGCATGATGGAGTGCAGTTTGGCCAAGATATCTCTGACCTGTCAGTCACTCAGTTATCAAAAAAGTGACAGGTAGGTCATATAAAGTGACAAAAAACAAAAAAAGGTTCTTCAGTACAAATATATAGCATTGGTCTTCTTAAAAGGGAACTAAAATAGAGTCTGTACATCATATTCGTCACTTTTGAAGAGTAATTTGTTTTTCATGTCAATACACATTGTAATAACAGCCTGATGATATGTATTATTATGTATGAAAGTCGTCACTTAGCTGGTTTGGCTGTATTTCCCTGCTTTATCAAGGGTGTTATCATTTCCCAGTTTCCCGAGGTGGGTCTAATTGCAGCCTGCAATACCTATGGCATAGGTCAGGTAATGTCTGAGTCAAATAACCCTCATACAACCCTAATCTCAACCATAGTGTTATGGGCATGTAATGGCATATTATGACTGGTGTTGCAGGTGGTTTGTGAGGTTGGGGCATTACGTGAGTTGGCACTGCGGGCCAGGGGTATAGCAAAGATCATGTACCTAAGTCTTCTCTGTTGGCCACTTCCTCTCGATCCATGTCTGTCACACATCCTTTTCATTCCAGGATTTGAGAGACGTTACACTTTTTCCCATGCTGTGAGCTGCATTTACACTCTGTTGGGAGTTTTTCTTAAATGTTCAAGAATCACGGGTTAAACATGGGCGTATTTAAATGCCTTTGGTCCTGCCCACCGGTTCGGTTGCTACGTTTGGGTGGAAAGCTGCATATCCATACTTCGAGCAACTTTTTATGCGTGTATGCAGTCTTTACAAATGATGCCCCTGGTCTGTTTAGGTCTAACTGTATATGTCTGCTTTACCTTGCAGAGAAATTTAGAAACATCCAGTCCAAGACATTAAATTACACTTCTGATCCATGACGCTTAACAGGTTAATTTCACAGCTGCCAAGGGCTGAAGATGCAAGGTCATTGGAGGAAAAATCCAAACAGCGCAGAGGGATTGGACCCAGGAGGTTCAATGCATGTAAAATGCCATCTGTGAACTCAGGATAGAGGGACTGCTTTGAATTGCAAATGGGCATAACGTCACCCTGTGAATAAGGTCGTTCAGACAGGAGGAAACAGGCAAGCTGCTCTCAAACTGGTAAAGGCTCTGTCCAAAGAGATGAAACACTGTCACACAGTTCAGGCGCAGCAGGTCAATAATGACGCCGTTCTCTCAAAAGATGAATGGAAAAAGAAGAGAGACAGACAGTATTTTCCTTCGTCTTGTGCATTACAGGGAGGTACCTAGAGACATAAAGTGGACAAAAAAGTATTTTCAAAAAGTAGAACGAAGACATTAATCACACTATGCGGCTAATATAACGAAGCCGCTCCATTTGTGAGAGATGGATGACGTCGCGCATTCTACATCTCCTGCCGACTCGATTATGGGTTTTTGGATCAGCCTTTAATTGACCGATCTGCTGTTCCCGAGAGCCGGGCAAGCACATGTGCCGGCGTGACGTCATCCCCGGACCGGACACCTGCTGCGTGAGAAATGCTGCTCATTATACAGGAGGAAACGGCCAGCTGCTGGCATCTCCTTCGTTCTGAAAGAATGGAGCCGCAGCTCAACAGCGATTACTTATTACAGATGGGCATCCGCTACCCGTGCCTGGTTACTTATTACAAATTGTCTGGCACTGCCCGCCAGTAAATCCTTTCATCCGTGACCATTTTCTTTTTACAATTCGAGTCGCGGAAAGCCAGAATCGATGGAGGTGCGGCAAAAATGTAAGCAAGTGGAAATCGCTAGCTGGTGGAAAACTCTGCGCATGCGTACACTCGCCGCTCCCCTGTCGTGTATCTGAAAGCGGCTTCGCTAGGCGGTCAAGTGAGTAAATGGAAAGCAACGCTGCATGGTATCTCTGCCCATGGCAACGTAAGGCACGCTCGCGTACATTGGGCTAATTTAGGTTTACTAAATAAAACTGAGAGCATGTCGTTAGAATGTGCGCGAAAATGGGAATGTAGAAGTGCCTGTGTTTCAATTATTAATTAAATAAGGGGCTCAGATGGAGCCGGTTGCTTCCCGCACTCCTCGTTTATACACTCGTTCGTTTTTACTTTTCACAGAACTGTCGTCTCCGACAATATCATATGTTATGAGGAACAGCTTACTGTTTTTCCGATAAAGAAAATTAGGAGCAGGGGAGGTGACTACAGGTGAACTGGGGGCGTGCAGTGCTTTTCCCTTATTTTGGCATATATTTTCCTTTCCAACATGTCCAAATATCCAACCCTATGTGACATTCTAGTAACGCCACTGTAAAATGTATTATTACAAGTCTTGTTGCATCTGAATGTACCATTTGAACCTCTTAGTTGCGCGCCTTAATATCCCAGGCTCTTCCCCACGTCGTTTTTGGAACGGCGACAAATCCACCTATTATGCTACAACCTCTGCACTGTACATTATTAGACATATCATTATCATGCAAGACCATTTAAATATATTAAAAAAAATAGTTGTAATAGTTAAAAAGAGTTCATTACGTGCAGAATGAGAGGCAATACACACGGGGCAACAATATTCATTCTATGAAATCCACTACACCCAGGTTCAAATACCCTTTGTGACTCCGATTTAGTTTTAATGTTTGTTCGCTGGTCAGCGAGACTAGTCTACAAGGATATCAGATGTTATCCCATATATCGATTTACACAGTGGTCTTCATAAAAGCTACAATAACGACATTTTTACAAGTTACCGGTTAATGGACGACAAGGCAGCAGGAGAAGCGAATGGCTGTAAGAGAAAATAACAAAATGATCAAGCTGAGAATCAGTTTCGCGCTTGTGCACGCAAGACAGCACAGCAGGAAACTAATAAGAAACCTCATAGGTGTTAGAGGGTAAGCCGTATGGTGATCAGAGGTGCAAGAAGATCATCATCCGAGGACTTGATGCAGGTTAATTATTTTAGACTGATTAGAGCTCAGTTAGGTCAACGCTTAACAACACTCCTAAAATACCAAGAGTATCATCGTCTCCTTCCGCTTTGTGTTGCTGACCACAATGTCAGACCTGCAGTTCCCGAGATGCACATACTGAAGTCTGTCTGTAAGATGGTCCACGATCCATGCCACCAGGTATGAATCTACTCCCATCTCTGTCAGCTTGTCCCTAAGGAGCAGAGGTTGGATGGTGTTGAAGGCGCTAGAGAAGTCAAGAAACATAATTCTTACAGCACCACTGCCTCTGTCCAAGTGGGAGAGGGATCGGTGTAGCATATAGATGATGGCATCCTCCGCTCCCACCTTCTCCTGGTATGCGAACTGCAGAGGGTCGAGGGTGTGGTGCACCTGTGGCCTCAGGTGGTGAAGCAGCAGCCGCTCCATGGTCTTCACCACATGTGACATCAGAGCGACAGGCTGGAAGTCATTCAGCTCACTAGGACGTGATACCTTTGAGACTGGATGACTTCCGGAGAAACAGTCATATACCGTCTGCTTTCTCAATCTTCATACCAAAGCTTTTCCTTTTTGGTACTGGCGTTATAAACATAAGTGTCTCGAACCCATGTAAACCACTGGTGAACAATAGATAGATTGATAGATAGATAGATAATATTGGACACAAGGGAGCGATTCTTCAGTATGATGCTATTGTGGAACCATTTTTGATACCCAAAAGACTCAGCCACATGAAGGTTTTCAGAAAATACCTTTATATATTGAGATTCGTAACAGACTCCATACAGTTAGTAACCATGAATAGATTAGACATATTTTTGAAATACCAATTAAAAGAACTGATGCTGCAAACACTGGCTAACTCCAGGTTTTGTTAAATGTGTTAGTGTCCTGCGGTAGCCTATCATACTTTAAAGATTTTTTTCTACATATTAGGCACAAAAAAACAACTTAATATGCAAAGAACCCTCCCCAGAAAGCAATGGTTCTATGAGGAACCACACAACCCAGTAAAGAACCATAAAATGCAATTAACCAGTATGTTTAAGAGTGTGGGACTCACTCACATCTGCTGCCACACTAACATTTCATTTTGGTTCATTTGATATATGTGTATCTTTGTGGATATGAAGGACATCCTTGCACGATCGGAGAGATCATGCAGATTCCAAACTAATAAGACGTGTTTTGAATCAGTGGCTGATTTAGGTATGGGAAGGTATCTTTCCGGGGGGGTGTATATACTATATAAAAGTCAATGTATGTATGTATGTATGTTCCAGCATCACGTCCGAACGGCTGGAGCGATTTTCATGAAACTTGGTATACGTTTCTCAATGGTCGACTAAAAATACCGTAGGGTGAAATCAGCCCTAACCCACCCCCTTCTGGGTAGGGTGGGGGGTGATCTTGCGGTCTTGTATGCATGTTATCATCCAGTTGACACTCGGAACGACCACCAGAGGGCGAACTGGAGGTGATTGCCAGCATTCCTTATTTTTGCGCACCACCACGCCCATATTGCTTTTGAAATTAAATAAGAGTTCTGCGCGTGGAAGTGTGTGTGTCTGTCCGGCCCGGAAGTGAGATGTTGAGTTGGGGTGAGGGCTCCAGCTCTGAGGATACACAAGCGAAGCCAGCACACCGGCAAAATGAAACCTCCTAAGAAAGACAGTCGCTTAGCTGCTAATGCACAAACGATACCAGCACGTGGCCAACATGAATCCTCATAGCAGAGAGATGCCCAGAGTAGTTCTGACGATTTAAATACTTTCTATGATCCTGTGCTTTTAACAGCATGGGCTTACACAGTTAGTATATACCAGGCGACTGCCAGCATTCTTTATGTTTAAGCAGCACCGCTCCCCTGGTGCTTTTCAAATTAAATAGAGTTGGCCGGTTCCGAGCTTCAACTGGATGATAACATACAGTAAATACATGACCGCAAGACAAGGACATTACTGAGTCTTTATTGTTTGTTAATTTATTTTTATTTTTAAAGTTGTGTTTTTTTATTATGTTTTTCTCAAACAATTAAAAAAAAAACATTTTATTTTCCTCCCGGGCAACGCTGGGTATTTCAGCTAGTATATATATATAGAGAGAGAGAGAGAGAGAAAGAGAGAGAGATCGTAAAGTTAAGGGGTGGTCTCTGTAAAGTGCGCAGTATGTACACAGAGGGACGGTGCTTATGTTGATCAAGGGGTGTGCTTTAGACACAAAGGGGGGCTAAGTCGTCAATAGTACAGTGTGCCCACTGTGGACCCAGAGGAACACCACTAACCCACCTCTGTCCAGGCTTTCAAGTGGACTTCAACCCGCACTTTCTTAAATTAGCTCTCAGTGCTAACCACTGCGCCATCGTGTCGTTGGATAAAGTTCAAAATTTTTTAGAATGTGGTGCTATATACACTCTTAAAATATAGGCTCCTTAATGAAAGACCTTTAATCGTTGGTGTGGCTCCTCATACAACCATTGCATGACAAAGATCAATTTCTTTCTGAGAATTTTTTTTTTCATATGAATTTTTTACTTTGAGCTTTGAAAAATTTTCCATAGAAACGTTTAACATGTAGTAGGCTAACTGGAGGATAATGACTAATGAAGAAAACCTGAATTTATATTATCGTATCCAGCAAGAGGCCTTTTTGAAATCCGGAACCCGTTGTTATTTTTTAAATCAGTTAGCATCTATTCATAGTCGTTCATGGAAACCCAGATCCAAAGTAAATGTTCTTTCTGGAAGCTTCATGTTGATAGAGGACCAACAAATGGTTCTGCTTTGACATTGCACTGAAGAACCACTTTGGCACCCTTATTTTTAAGAGTATAGAATGGACCATCAATTAACTCTATTTCCTCACAGTACCCGGAATCAGGTTTGTGTGTGTGTGTGTGCTTGTTCAGGGCTTGCATGTTATCCCCGTGCCTTTTTCCCTATCGATACGCTAGTTTTCTTCCACAAAAATGCTCTGGCTGGATGACCCGGCAACTCAACACTCGTCCCCTTTGATGGACTGTTGGTGTAAATGTGACGGTGCCCTGAGATGAGCTTGCGCCGTTAGGAGTTGCGGCAGTGATAGGCATCGGCACGCAAGACTGGACTGGTTTAAGTGGAGTTGAAAATGGATGGATGGAGTATCTGAGCTTTTCTTTTGTTTTTAAAGATATGCTTCCCCTGCATCCACACACACACACACACACACACACACATACATAAATCTTTAATCGGTGTGAACTTTACTTCTGATGTCTAAGAGAGCATGTTAACTCTTGAAGGAGTCCTTCACCGGGAAGGTACACGTTAAAATGAAAGGCACGATTTGACTCATGAAAGACAATCTAAGTGATAAGACATGATAGATAGATAGATAGATAGATAGATAGATAGATAGATAGATAGAT
>JANRMT010062813.1:16166645-16183184 GCA_026402145.1 Polypterus bichir lapradei | reverse complement strand
ATAGATAGATAGATAGATAGATAGATAGATAGATAGATAGATAGATACTTTATTAATCCCAAGTGGAAATTGACATACTTCAGCAGCAGCATACTGATAAAGAACAATATTAAATTAAAGAGTGATAACAATGAAGGTATAACAGACAGACAATAATTTTGTGTGATATTAACGTTTACCCCGTTTAAGAGTCGCATAGTGTGGGTGAGGAACGATCTCCTCAGTCTGTCAGTGGAGCAGGACAGTGACAGCAGTCTGTCGCTGAAGCTGCTCCTCTGTCTGGAGATGATACTGTTCAGTGGATGCAGTGGATTTTCCATTATTGACAGGAGCCTGTTCAGCGCCCGTCACTCTGCCACGGATGTCAAAATGTCCAGCTCCGTGTCTACAATAGAGCCTGCCTTCCTCATCAGTTTGTCCAGGTGTGAGGTATCCCTCTTCTTTATGATGCCCACTACAGTGTAGAAGAGGGCGCTCGACACAACCATTTGATAGAACATCTGCCACATCTTATTGCAGATGTTGAAGGATGCCAGCCTTCTAAGGAAGTATAGTCGGCTCTGTCCTTTCTTACACAGAGAATCAGTATTGGCAGTCCAGTCCAATTTATCATCCTGCTGCACTCCCAGGTATTTATAGGTCTGCACCCTCTGCACACAGTCACCTCTGATGATCACGGGGTCCATGAGGGGCCTGGGCCTCCTAAAATCCACCACCAGCTCCTTGGTTTTGCTGGTGTTCAGTTGTAACACTAACACCCACTCCTGCGTTGGTTATGCTCTGTCTCTGTGGTCCTGAACTTGCATTAGTCATTTTGAAAAAATGTGTTTGAATGTCAATATCTCACAGGTCTATACACCTGGATTTAGTTTCTGTCCAAGGTTTATTAAGATTTTTCTTTGGCAACGTCTCCCACATCTTAACACTGTAGTCGTTACATTAATGAATTGCACTAAATTGCACAAAATTAGCCAGGGGCGGCACGGTGGTGCACTGGTAGCGTTGCTGCAGTTAGGAGACCTGGGTTCGCTTCCTGGGTGTCTGCGTGGGTTTCCTCCAGGTGCTCCGGTTTCCTCCCACAGTCCAAAGACATGCAGGTTAGGTGCATTGGCAATTCTAAATTGTCCCTAGTGTGTGCTTGGTGTGTTGGTGTGTGGGTGTGTGGGTGTGCCCTGTGGTAGGCTTGCACCCTGCCCGGGATTTGTTCCTGCCTTGTGCCCTGTGCTGGCTGGAATTGGCTCCAGCAGACCCCCATGACCCTGTGTTAGGGTATAGCAGGTTGGATAATGACTGACTGGCTGACTAAATTAGCCAGGTGTGAGTAAGGTGCCCTGTAATAGACTGCCATTTGATCCATGATGTATTTCTGTCTTGCTGCTTGTGTAGCCTTTGGCTCCCAACAATCTTGTAACTGAGAATGGATATGTTTTTTTATTTCATTTTTTATTTTCATCTTAATGTATCTTGCCCATGTGGTCTAATTGCTCTGAAGGGTCTTGCTGACTATAATGACCTCTCCTGCTTCTTGTAATTATCTTCAGTGATTTGCTAATTCAGTACACCATTACTAAAGCATTAGTCACCATCTTGAAACTAATTGCTGCACAGTTTTTCATGGCTAGTGGGCCTTTAGTGCTCAGCTGGTACACTATATGGAGTGGCACTGGCCCAATTTAATTTGCTTAAATACCCAGTTCATCTCTCCTGGCTTTAGGTGTCTTCTACTGGATCACCACAGTTTGTGAGTTTAGCTCTTTTTTTTAATTTATTTTTTATTGATTTAATTAGAAGCAGATAACATTCCATTCAATCAAGTCAAATTAAACAATGCAAAATTCAGCCCCCACCCAAGAGAAAGAGAGGAGAGCCAACAACCAAAGCTAAATTTTAAAACCAGCAAGAAAAGAAGAGTATCCTTTTCCCCCAAAATGGAAGCTTATTCTAGAATGTCATTGATTAAATCCTGCCATATTAAAAGAAAAAGTTTTGCTCTGAGTGAGAATTTGATTTTGCCCAATTTCAAATAGTATAGAACATCAGTTACCCACTGACTTGAAACTGGTGGGGTGGGAATCTTCCAGTTGAGCAAGATAAGTCTCCACTTTCAGGCCGTCTGGGAGTCCACCAAACACAGCTGTTAATGGGTCTGAAGTGGCTGTGACGCCAAGGCTGTCTGATAAGTATTCAAAGATTTTTGTCCAAAATGTTGTTAATTTTGTGCACAGAACACGTGGCCCAGTAAAGCTGGAGCTAGACTGCAATATTCACAGGTTGAATCTTGCCCTGGAAACATTTTGGACAATTTTAAACAAGACAAATGCACTCAATAAAAGGTTTTAAGTTGAATGATTGAGTGCTTTGCACATATGGAGCTGAGAGTATACAGTATTGTGTACATGGCTGCCTTCTACTCCTTTTCTGAAATGTTAATTGAAAAATCCTTTCCCCATTGTGCCTTGGGATCTTAGAAAGGGAGGTACTTAATTTTTTTTTCATAAATTGTAGAGATACTATCTAAGTCTTCAAGACTGATTAATATTTTTTCTGGAATAAAACTAGGTGGTAAGTGAGAAACATTGAGCTGGTTCTGTTCAGCAAAGTTTCTAGTTTGAAAGTAGTGGAAGAATTGTGTTGATTAGAGGTTATATTTGAAGCTTAATTGTTCATAGGATGCAAAGACATTATCCATGTACAAGTCTCTGAGTGCTTTAACCCCGGACATTTTCCATACATTAAATGCTATATATATTTCAGAGTGTGGAAAAAGGTGGTTCTCATGTAAAGGTGCAACAGAAAAAAGCTTCTCTGCCTTAAAGTGCTTCCTACATAGGTTCAATATTCTGAGAGAATGAAGGACAATTGGATTATTAGTGTAATGACAATAATTTATATGTACTGGGGCACAGAACAGGGATTATAAATAAGTACTGCAAGATTTTATTTCTATTGCAGACCAGGCTTGTGTATATTCATTGATTTGTGTAGATGTCCTCATCTTTATAGTTTGTATATTTGCCGTTAAGTAATACAATTTAAAGTTAGGTAGTGCCATGCCACCTTCTGCTTTAGGTCACTGTAGAATTGCCCTTTGAATGAATGGATGTTTCAAATTCCAAATAATTGAGGCAATGATTGAATTTAATTTGTTAAAAATAATTTGTTATTGTATATGGGGATGGTTTGAAATGGTAAAAGAAGCATGAGAAGGATGGTCATCTTAACAATATTGATTCTCCCTGCTAAGTACATAGCAGTGCTAGAAAAGTTCCAGAGAAGAGCGACTAGGCTGATTCCAGGGTTATAGGGGTTGAATTATGAGGAAACATTAAAAGAGCTGAGCCTATACAGTTTAAGCAAAAGAAGATTAAGAGGTGACATGATTGAAGTGTTTAAAATTATGAAGGGAATCAGTACAGTGAATCGAGACTGTTATATTAAAATGAGTTCATCAAGAACACGGGGACAAAGTTGGAAACTTGTTAAAGGTAAATTTTGCACAAACATTAGGAAGTTTTTCTTTACACAAAGAACGATAGACACTTGGAATAAGCTACCAAGGAGTGTGGTAGACAGTAAGACGTTAGGGACTTTCAAACCTCGACTTGATGTTTTTTTGAAAGAAATAAGTGGATAGGAGTGGTGAGCTTTGGTGGGTTGACTGGCCTGTTCTCGTCTAGAGTGTTCTAATGTTCTAATGTAAAATGTAGGGTAGACCATCTATTCACATCTTGTTTAATTTTTTCCATGAAGACAGGACAATTTAGTTGAAAACGAGGTTTATATTTACTTGTGATATTTATCCCTCATTATTTAAACTGATTTGATAAGCTAAATGGGAAGGTGTTCAGTTTAATATTTGTGTTAGAGCAGCTGGGGGTACGTGGCGGACCGGTTGGGGGTACGCCAAAATATTGGTAATGGCGGAAAACACCAAAAAAAGGAGTTAAAATAAAAACACAAAAACAAAGTTATCACTAGAATTATTACTAGAACGTGAAAGTTGTCACTAGACCCGCACACCACTAGTCATACCTTGCAATTGCTCATGTGTCCTCTCCCTCTTTGCCAAAACTGTCACTATGATTGAAAGCGATCCATCATTTTAGTGTTCAATTGGGCATCAAGTGATTGTATCAATAGGCCTAGATTATTCCTTTTTTATGAGTGCTTAATTTGAAGTATTTATTATTTTGAGTGACTTTCTATTGATATTGTTTTTTGCCCCAAAATGGATAAGTGGTTGAAAACTGTAACTCTTAAGAGAGCTGCAGTTAGCATTGAAATTCAACCTGCTGATTCGGCAGCTGCAAGTACTTCGAAGCAGTCTGATGATTTACAAGTGTAAGGGGACCAGGGTAGGCCTGATAGGCCTGTTCTTGCAAGAGATGCTGTTTTTATTTGTTTTGATGTTATGTTATGCTATTATAAAAAATTTAAATACACTGTAAAATGTAAAATCAAAAATTAAAAGCCTATAAATGTCATTAGGTTAATTTGAGTTGTTTGATTATTTAGCTAACCTAAGAAAATTAAAAACCTTTTTGTGGGATGGGTGGGGGTAATGAAGAGAAGGGGTACTCATAAATGGAAAGCCTAATCAAGGGGTATGGGAGAAAAAAAAGGTTGGCCTCCCAGAGACTGACCCTAAAACATTCAGGTGAAGGTACAGACCTGCCAAGACCCTACCCTGCAGCATCGGCTTCAACCAAGAGCGTTAGTGGGAGCGAAACTGCAACCGAGAAGGGCAAAGAGTATTCGTCGATACCAGGAGGACTATTTAAGCTGAGCATGGCCTTTTCATCCCCACTATCAACATCCCAACAGCTAACACACCCCTGCGAGTCTGCCACAATATGACCCACTGGACTCACAACTCTGTCTATGGAGCAGAGGGAAGATCGATAAACACTGTCTCAGCTGAAGGTAATGATTGCCACACACTGGGATCGAGGATATAAATGATATAAAGAAAGATATAAAGAAGGACAATAGGGATATAAGGGATATATAGAAAGAAATAAAGGGCCTAAATGAGAATGAGAAACAGCTTCAGGAAATAAAGGACCCGGAGATGCATTTAAGTACTAAGTTTACTACAACTTTTACAGAAATGCTATGAGAAATTGATGAAAAAATACAGGAAAATATGAGTAAGTTAGAGAGTAAAATTAGAGTATTTACTGCTCAGCTTGAAGATTATAAGTAAATGTTTATGTCTTGTATTGAAACAGTTGAACAATCGAGTTCCTCTGAGGATGAAAAACTAACGCCTGTAAAATAAGAATGCAAAGTACTCGCTGACAAACAGGCTGCGCTGGAAGATAGACATGGAAGGAACAACAATTGAAGGTCTTCTTGAAAAACGGGAAAGTAAAAATCCAGTGAAATTCATACCTAAACTATTCTCTAAAATAACAGGAGAAGACTTTGGTCGGACATTGAGATCCCAGCAGCCAACTGTATATGTGGAGCGAATGCCTCCAAACTGAAAAACCTGATTGTCCATTTCGACAAACTACAGGCCAAAGGAAACTTGACTTCTCTTTTCAGATTGATGGAGGAGATTATATTTGAAAATAAATGCATTTGAATTTCCCAGTTTTCTCCACTGCAACAGCTGGTAAATGCACCACATTATATAGCATTAAACAGTGCCTATGTAGACCTGAAATCAGATACAGCCTCTTGTACCCTGACAAACTGAAAGTGGTTAATGAAGATCAGTTTTACATTTTTAGTTCTCTGGGTGAAGCAGATAAAGAGCTAACAAGACTGATTCCGACATTCATTTGAAACACGATCATGAGTCACACCATGTTCTGGCAAGGCAAAGAAGATACTTGAAGCTTACAACCTTGACCATTTGTAATGACACATTTGCTGTGACTATATATTATATTCTAATTCATTTTTGGGCATCCCTTTCCTCTTTTTTTAAGCTTCAGTTATTATATTGATATCTCTTTCATTAATTATATGTAGAGTTTGACTACTTATGGCTACATTTGACTAATGATCTGTATGTTTTGGCTACCACAAAGTAACAGTTTTTTTTATTGTGCAAGCTTCAGTTATTATATGGATATTTCTTCCATTAATTATATGTACATTTTGGCTACCACAAAAGTAACCAGCTGTTGACTTTTTGTTAAACTTTAATTATTATATTGAAATTTCTTCCATCAAGGCTACGACAAAGCAACTGGCTTGGTTTATTGTATTGGGACTGTTTAAAACCATATCCTAGATTGATTGTATTTGGACTGTACCTTCACAAGAGATCTCAATTTTAACCTTCTCTGCACCTCTGCTGGGAGGTTCATTTCATTCTGGACTTGCTGTCTCTTGGAATGTCAGGGGTTGGTTGAGGATTGTGTGTGTTGGATTTAGCAATGCTATTTCTTATTAATCTCTTCTACCCCAATAACCTAAGTGGCAACATAACAATAGGCTCCATAGCCTTAACACCTGGCAATAATATGAAATCTATGTCAAAGCTATGATATGTATGGCCATTACCATTGGAGTGATAGGTGGCTTAGTTTATAGTTTTATTTTTTGATTCCACACCTTTCACCTTGTTGGCTTCTCTAATTGCTCATTAATGTGAATATGCAGTAATTTTGCCAGTCTTAGTAACCTTTTGCATCCTGCATTTAAGGTGTGGCTATTATGTCTTGCATTTTTATATACCCCCTGATGTTTCACACATTATGGGTTTTCTTTTATTAATTTTCATGAATGGGGTTTGTCCTGCGGTATTAGTTCTTCCTAGTAGGTGCATGTCAATTTAACACAATCTTTCGTATTTTACATACAGAGTTTTGCCACTGTGGTTTTCTCTAAACCTGTGTCTTGCAATCAAAAGGATAAAGAAAAAACAATCCTATACAACAATATCATTAATGACAGGCTGCTAGTTGGAAAAGGGGAGCACAAGTTGGGTGCAGTATGTTGTAAATAAGCCAGAAAACCACAGCTGCATTGGAAGTGTTTCTTATCATGCCAGTGAAGCTGGAAGGTCACTTTACTGTGTTTGAATGATATGCCCAGACAGTGGCAACAATGAAAGAGAGAAATAGAAAGAGAGAAGCACAGCATGAAAGGAATAAATTAATGTTTCTGTAGGCCAACCATCAAATGACAGAGGTGTAAAGAGGGACAGAGAGAAAGAGAGAGATATAGAGAGAGCAAGAGGAATGCCAGGCAGAGCTGGCAAATGTCAAAATACCACCTGGCTGACAGGGGGCAGTGTGGGGGCCCACCATAGAAGCAGGTCCATGTCACTGTTTTAAAGCTGTGATCAGAGGCTGTCCATTACCATTCACGCTGTAAGCTAGTGTCATGGTTCTGGCAAGGTTATTTCATTGGCTCAAATGCTTTTTCAGTTTATTTAACTTTTTTGTTGTTTTTCAAAATTTATTTTGTATATTTTGTTATTAGTTCTATCTGTGGTAGTGCTCTGTATATGTGATGTTCATGTAATATTGTGTTTTTATTCATAATTTTAACATTTTATGTTATGAGCATAAGCAGTTTTATTTGTTATTTTCCATGCCTTCAAGTTCTAAAGCCCAAGGAGGGAGGGCCACCTGATTATGGGGTACTGCACCCAGCAATATAGATGGAGAAGTAAAAGCTGCATTTGAGGATTGACTGGGTTAGGGTGAGAGGCTTTTCTGGACAGGCCAGTGGGAATTCTGCCCTTCTTTGGTGATCAATTGGAGGTCTCATCCTCCTTTTCGTAACGTTCTTTTCTTCTTCTCACAACAAAAAGTTGCTGTTTTCACATCAGCTTCAGCATTAATTTGATTGGATTACTATGAGTTTTGTTTATGATTGCGATTTTTTGATTTCTTGTTTTTTGACACGTGCATTTTGTTGCAATATTTGGATTTGTTTGCTTTAAGGCAAAACCTCTTTTTTGCTGTTCTTTCTGCTTTTCTTTTATTATTGAATTTATCTTTAATAAATTGTTAAATGTTCAAGGAGCCTTGTTTTTGCATGACCAGAGCTGTTTTTTACCATTTTCCCTCTGTCATTTTTGTTATTGTGAACATCTGAACATTTTATGAACTTTAAAGATGTCTCAGTTCAGTTTTTGGGCCTAGCAATCCAGTGAGTCCAAACCAGAAAATAGGACAGGGTTGACCTGTTGTATGGATTTTTTGAAGGCCTGCTGGTTTTTTTTAGCTTTTTTTTGTGACAGATATTCACTACAGATGGCAGCAAAATGTATGTCCACTAAGTGGAAAGACAGTCCAGCATGTATCTGGGTGTTACAAAATGTGAAGGGGTGCAGCACTGCCAGGTGGCCCAGCTCCTCTATTACTTTATAGACCCACTACAATGCTAGAAATGGTTCAGGCTTAGCCAGAAATGAGGAGGTGAGTACGGACGAGGGCTCACTGGTGTCAGGAGAAGAGGCCATGTTAATTAGAGAGTGAGAGTTTTTGAGACAGAAGAGAGGTGAAAAAGGGAGTGTTTGGTGGTCCTTAGAGGTGGGAAGGTAGAAAGGTTGACTCTTCACCTATGAAGGTAGTTACAAAGATGGTGGATTTTTCATTTTGGTTATTTGGCATTTTTTGTGTTGTCCTTGTATTCATCCCCCCATTGTTTTTAATTCTTAATTTTTCATGAATTGCTTTCATTCAACACTGTCAGAATTCTTAATGTAATAAGTGTGAATAGTACCTTTCACACCTCAAACCCCCTCACATGATTTCTCCTTCCAGGTTACTAATCACATAGAACCTGGTTGCCCATCATCTACCTGCTTTCCCTTTTGTCTTTCTAAACTTAAGCCACTTCTTACCAATTTTGACTCACTTCTCTCGCACACAATAAATATCTGGTGTCATGTAGCAGAGTTTATGGGCCCAACTCCCGTACAGCACAATCATACCCTGATTATTAATAATGAAGCTCTCCAAATTTGAGGACACACAATTTCATGCTGTACTTGGGCTAACAGGGAAGTGGCCACCCTTGGTGATATTTTTTGATTATATGAGACTTCAGAAATTCCAGTCATTGAAAACTGCCTTCCTTCTCTTTTTACTTCTGCCTTAATTAGATTCTCAAACCACTGTTTCAATATGTTTTCTCTTTCTCTCTCACCTTTAAAAAATAATTCTCTTTATGCAATGAGAAACACCCAGCATTCTATAAAGACATTCCTATGAATTGAATACGGCAATGAGATCTTCCTCATGAAATCACATTTTTAAAAATATCATTTCAGCATCTTTATGTCCTAATTATCAACTCAATTTGATGTTCAATTACATATCACTCCCTCAAACATTTTACTATGGGTCTCTCTCCCGACCCTTTGTGGAGCTGCCCATCCACTTCTCTTTACTTCTCTTCCATCAGTTCTGCCCATTAGAATTCCTTTTTGCTCTTCATATGTACGCGTATCTCCTTCTAGTGCAGTGATTCTTAACCTTTTTTGAGTCACAGACCCCTTTAAGAATCTGATGAAAGCTATGGACCCCTTCCCCAGAAATATTCACATAAACACAACTTTGCAAGCAATGTATATAATGTATTTTATTTATCGAGATTTGATTGTCTCATACATACAGTATATGACATACACGAAGTATTATTAAACAATCTGTACAAGTAATGTAAACAATCTAAACAAGTAATGGCCACTTATTATAATTATGAAATACAATCCTCTTATGAAAATTAATACAGATCTACTATTACTACTACTACTACATCTACTCTAAATCAACAGTACCGGCCTGCATAATGAATATAAATGTTAATTTTTATCTGACTCTCACGGACCCCCTGAAACCCATCCATGGAGCCCTCATGGACCTCAGGTTAAGAACCTGAGTTCTAGACCATCCCTTCTCTCTCTGTCTCTCAGTATTTCTCTCACCTCTATCAGACCATCTTTCATTTGCATACTATTGCTGTTAGGCTGATTCCTCATCTTTGAACCTTTGGTAATCCTTTTACAAACATTTAGAACTGTCAGCCATGAGAATCAACAGCAATATTAAGAACTGTTCTCTGCTGTAAACCACATCTAGAACTGGATGTTTCTAACAGTATCGACAGCACAGTTATTTTTGTAGCACTCGCCATGCTGTTTTTGTTTTCTTGAATTTATGATTTTATATTTAAAACAAGTCTTGTTTATGTGCAAATGTTTGCTCTCAATGTTCTATTTTTTATTCCTTTAATGACAAGAAAAGCAAACACTACGCCATCTGTCCATTTTCTGGGCCCGTTTATTTAAAAGGAACCAGAGTGTCAGCCTGTTTGAGCAATAAAAGTTGCAAATCAGGGAATATCTTTCAAATGGTTCTTTTTAAACTATTAGAAAAATGGTCAGAACTTGGAATAATAAAAACATAAAGTACAAAGTAATTCATGAAGTATCAGTAACAATGACAATGTGGGATGAGCTATCATAATGTTAATTACCACCCTGGTATCATCGGCCTCAAGCCAGAAACCAGCCCTGGACAGGGTGTTAGTGCATTGTGCGTCCCACTCATGGACACATGCACATACATGGCCCATCTTAAATTGCCTGTTGGATCATGAATTTAGTCTGTTTTGAGATTAACTGGTCTATCTTCATGTAAGGGTCCTTCTGGGTTCTCTTTCTGTAAGCGTCCTTCCAAGGTATCCAAAATAACATCTCGTGGAGGCTTCTCCATATTTCATAGATCCCAATTGGTGGCTCCATATTGCGTATATGAGGCATTGATACCAATTCCTTTCCCCACCTGAGACTTTTCCCATGAACTTGTGTGGCTCAGCCCAGCAGAGAAATGGGCATGTATCAAGGATAAAGATGTCCTTCAGAAACATATGACATTGGCTTCATGTTGTGTTTCTCCTAAATGTCCATCAGTTTTTTTTTTGTAATGGTTTTATTAACTCTTTTTCAACATACTTGTGAGCCTGGCTGCATTGAACAAAAACTGTGTCCAAGGAAATTTCATTTTCATCTAAATGTTGCAGCAGTGTGGTAGGCTCCTCTAGCCTTGGTTCCAATGAAACTATTACAGCCTTTGTAAAATCATCACATAATGAGATCTGTGCAGCCAAGGTCATAAAATTAGATGGTTTTGAGTGACTGCTCAAATACTTCATTTACCAGATTAAATTCAGAGGGTTATTTTGGCTTGAAACACTGTTCCATGAGGAGACCTTTAGGACTGCATTAGCTATGATTTTAAGAAGACTGATTAAAGTTTTTGGATGTATCCAGGCCAGGGTGATTAGCACATTCATGTTCCCTTAATATCAATGTTGATTGACAGAGACAAAACTGCTAATTGCAGAAAGTGATAACAACATGTCTTCTTCTGAGAAAACTCATTACAGTATGTCACACCAACTTCTTAAAACCTTTATCTCACAACTTGCTAATTTTAACATGTAAAAATGCATTTCTACGATAGAAGGGATGAATACAAGCTAATATGTCACAGCAGCACCAGAACTGTGTTGTCTTAGTGATTATGTCAATATTATGTAAGCACAGTTTACTATCTAGTGGATAATAATGTTGCAGGTATGATATTGTCATGTTCTTACTGGGTCTTGGTCCCTGCTCTATTGTTCTTAATCATTCCTCTTATTGTTTAATTGTTGTTTTCCCTTTAAGATTGAGCCCAAGGGGGGTGTGGCCTCCAATCACCATTAATTACTCAGGTCTGCTGTAATAACCCACCGAGACAAAAGCAGGTTCTGCTGCTAACATTGTCATCTTCTTCATTCCCCATTAGGCCACCCAGTGAGGACATTTGACCCCATCCCTTCTGTCCTGCCGCCATAGCACCCCAAGACTCTTAAAAGGAGGTGTCATTACTGACTCAAGCGACCCACTGGATGGAGCTCTGCTAAAAATGACAAGGCCCACCTTCCTAACAGACTGCCCCAGTATGCCTGCATACAGGACATATACCATAGAGCATTTTTCTTTTCTTTTGTTTTGGCTTTGTCCTCAGACAATAAAAGGAATGACCCCAGGGCCGGCTTAATGTATGGGCACAATGTACACTGGCTATGGGCCCCAGGAGCATAGGGGCTCACAATGTTTCTGATGCCAATGAATGTTTCTGTTTTGCTATCAAAACGGGGCCCCAATGCAATTCTTTGCCCGGGGGCCCATGATACTGTTAAGACGGCGCCCCAAAATTTCTTGGTGTCTCGGAACTGTCGTTCCTGCATCCGGCCTCAAGGTGTATAATTACATATGACAAGAAGCTTTATCCAAAATAGAGAAACAAATTGAAGACTACGGTCAATAACTATTCTCCGAAGAACCCGTAATGTCAAAAATATTCTCTTATAAAAATCTTGACAAGCTCTTGTGCAGAAAGTACATTTTTAGACATATGTAATGGGCAGCTTTGAACAATTAATCCACAGTAGCGAATATTGTGTGATGGCATATTCTTCCAAGGGTTGAAATTCGAAAACAAAATTCTTTGAGAACTATCAGTAAGGGTTTTTGGTTGCACAAGATGTGGGAAGTGATGCTCCTGCCAGTAAATCACTACCACACTTATATAGTCAATGTGTGGCAAAACAAATGACCTTTGTTTGTTAAATATATAAAAAACGATTAATATTCTTGAGGAAATAATTTCATGGAGCAATGTTAGAGGAAAAACAGTACACAAATGGAATTTCCAATATTCCTTTTCTAACATAGGTAGTTCTCTGATGACTATTTGCAGAATGTTTATGCAGCCAAGAAAATCCTAAAGGATTTTTGGTTAAGGGATTTCTGAAACATGGTTCAAAGAGAATATTACAAACTCAGACCCTTTCCAATGGGACCCTCACCTGCTGATTTTTATTTTTAAAGAATTTATAAAAATGTAAAGTTGCTGCAGAACACCATAATTAGTAAAACTCTCTGCGCAGCCTTAATCAAAGAAGGCAAACAAATCCATGCTATCATTAATTTGAACTGTTCATGACAAACTATTAAGAAGAGCTTCGTGATTATGGTGCCATCTCTTCCTAATTCCAGATAATGGACCTGCTTGTTCTTTTCAATTAATTTTGGGCAGCTTGCAATCTTATGTCCTATATCTCTACATTAGCCTTTCTGAAAATCATCTCTCACATTATTCATTAGAACTCTTAAAGCCCTTATTTTAATTACTGATTGAGTCTCTGCTGATTCTCTGTAGCTTTTTCATTACGGCGATTATCTCATCAAAACACTGATCCAAAAGCAGCTCATGGAAATTATGCTGCTCCTAAATTTAGAGTCAAAAATATCCCTCTCTATTTTGGAGGTTCATCAGCTTCTATCCAAGCATTCTATTATTATTTCAAAACTTTAATGTAGCCAAAAAAAAGTCATAAGACAGGCAGGGATCATGTACTGTATACCAGAAAGAGAAAAACAAAGTTGTTAAGCCTGGAGCCACCAACCAATCCCACCGTCAAACAGTATGTGCTCATCGATCCCCCTTGGTTTCTACCTCCTAACTAACAAGAGTGAATGCTATGTATTTCAGAACTGGAATCACCAACCGCAGTGAGCTGCCATTTAATAAGGACAAGGAGTGAAGGCTCAACATGCTAGGTGACCCCATTGCCATGTGAACAGCAATAGGCGTAGTTCCTCTAAAATACATGGCCATAAAATGGCAGCACCCACAAACTATTAACCATCAAAAACAGAAATGTTTTAGGTGTCAATGTTATAACAAAAAAAATAAACCATGCTAGAAATGTTTAAGTAATTTAAAAAAACAGACTGTACAGAATCCCAGGGCTTTAAGATACTGCATTAACCCCTCACAAGGAAATTTCATTATTCACAAACTCGTGGCTCAAGGAGAGGACCAGCACATTGTATCAGTGTCAAGTCAATCCATCCATCCATTATCCAACCCGCTATATCCTAACTAGAGGGTCACGGGGGTCTGCTGGAGCCAATCCCAGCCAACACAGGGAGCAAGGCAGGAAACAAACTCCGGGCAGGGCGCCATCCCACTGCAGGGCACATACACACACACACACACACCAACCATACACTAGGGAGAGACATAGAAAAAGCAGGAATTCTTTTGACAGACGACATGGCAGAAGGGGGCTTCTGACATTAGAACCATCTAGACAAGAACAAGCCATTCAGGCCAACAAACCTTGCCAGTCTTACTCACTTAATTCTGCCAAAATAACATCAAGTCTACTTTTGAAAGTCCCTAAAGTCTGAATTTCTGCCACACAACTATCAAGCAAACACTGCTGTATAAACTGGGATGTAAAGCAAGTAGACTAAAAAGATACACAAGATGCTGAAGCCTGTCCATTCATTGAAGCATTACCTAGTGCATCCATTTGTAAGTTTGCAATCCCCTGATCAGGTATGTGGGGGCTGAAGAACACTAGAAGTAGTGCCAGGCCATCATAGAGCAAGAACTACCTCTTATATTTACAGTCTGCAATGCAAGTTTGTTTGCACTGTTAGAGAAGGACAGGTGCATGCTATGAGTAAGGCAGAATGTTTTGCTCAAAGAGGAGCTACATACTATAAGAATAGAAAATCCTATTTCCTGAGCTTTACTCATTACATAGATTACAGTATTGATTTCTATTGATGTACTGCTGACAATAATCAATAACTTTAAGCCTTAAAAGCAGTTTATATGTCTTTATCTGCATACAGTAAGTAGTCATATATTCATACTGCACTGATTACCTCTGTGCATTTACAGAATTCTCTGATGCACATCACACATTTGTTAGCTAGAGCTTCCTTTAAGAGTTTTAACTGCCAAATGTTAAAGAAAAATGAGGTTATTTAGGCTTTTAAGGCTTCAATTTACAATGTTGCTACCTCACTCCCTAAATGAATACTGCATAGGTTGAAGAAAATCGATGAATGAAAGACTGGACAGTTTTTGGCCTTTTTGAGTAATGTTTTCACTAAACACACTATCCAATGCTTAATGAAGGAGAGGATCGTTGTCACAGTTTAAGAGAAGAGAGCATATCTAAAAAAAGAAAAGCATGAAATGTGTTGCCAACGCACATTGCACACTTTAGAACTGCATGATGTCTAGGTGTAAAGTTTCCTGAGGATGAGTAATACAAAATACTTTAAAAGTGAACCTGAAACAAAGAAACAAACTATCAGCTCTTTTCATGGGAACAATATATTGTTTGTTACAATGAATATTTTTGCAATACTTAATAGCATTTCCTCTTCATTGTTAAACACCCGGCAGACAAGACAATCCAGAGTTGGCCCCTACCTTGTGTCCAGTGCTGCCAGCTCAAGGATTAAGAGAGTTTAAAAATGGTAGGATGGATGGATGAATGAATAGATGGCTAGTTAGACACCAACTATGTCTATGGGACACTACTTCATTACAGCTATAGAATAACAGTGGTCCTCAAGTTCAGTCTCACTATCACCTCAGATTTTCATTCCAGCCCCACTTTCACAATCAGAGACTTATGTTACCTGAAACTGATCTCATTGTTTAACAATCTGATCTTTTTATTCTATTGTTACGCACCCAGAAAAGCACACGCATGCTTATTTACTTGTTAGAAATTTAGAAATGTTTGTATTTTTGTCATTGCTTTAAATACTTAACTCTTGTTTCTTATTTTCCTATTAATTAATCGTCTTATTCATTGGATTTTGCCCCATTGTTAGCATTCTAATGGCTGCAGCTACTTTATTGTCATACTTACTAGCATGCTCATCTTATATATAAACGTCTACACGTGGAAGTGTGTGTGTCTGTCTGGCCCGGAAGTGAGAGGTGGAATTGGGGTAAGGGCTCCACCTCCGAGGAAACAGAAAACTCGCTTAGCCGCTAATAACACAAGCGAGGCGAGCAGATCAGCAAAATGAAACCTCAGGAGAAAAACAAAGTTGCTTAGCTGCTAACATCGTAAAACGGTATCCCTTTTCACTTTTCCTAATACACAAGTGATGCGAGCTCATTGACAAAATGAATCCTCCTAGGAGAGAGATACCCAGAGTAGTTCCTTTCAATTACCTGACATCTCTACATTTCAGTTTTTTTTCAGATGATTTCAATAGTTTCTAGGACCCCAGGCTTTTAACAGCATGGACTTACACAGCTAGTAAGTAAATAATGTCTCAAATAACAGAAACTCTTAGAAAAGAGGAATGAAAATAATGATAATTATCAACATCTTATGTGGAGAGAGTGGCAAACTGCGCAATGGGTGGCAATGAATCTTCATGAATCAAGAGTTTTGAATTTGTATTGACATTGCCTGAGTGAAGTTTGCATGTTATCCCTATGTCTGCATGGATTCTTCCTCTAGATACTATGGTTTTCCTGCCATGTACTAGAAATAGGCAGATTAGATAAACTGGCAGTTTTAATTTAGAAATTGAACTCTTTGTGAGAGTGGGTGTGTGCATGAGTGAACCCTGCACTAGACTGGCATTTCATTCACAGCGATTTCCTACCTTCAACTCAGGATAGATAGATAGATAGATAGATAGATAGATAGATAGATAGATAGATAGATAGATAGATA
>JANRMT010062813.1:16137250-16164086 GCA_026402145.1 Polypterus bichir lapradei | reverse complement strand
TTGACTGTAATCTGAATTTTAAATCGCATATTAATCAGATCACTAGGACAGCATTTTTTCACTTAAGAAACATAAGTAAAGTTAGACCTCTTATATCACTGAAAGATGCTGAGAAATTAGTTCACGCGTTTGTTTTCAGTCGACTAGATTACTGTAACGCACTCCTCTCAGGACTACCCAAGAAAGACATAAATCGTTTGCAACTAGTGCAGAATGCAGCTGCTAGAATCCTAACTAGGAAAAGAAAATCCGAACACATTTCTCCAGTTCTGATGTCACTACACTGGTTACCTGTGTCATTCAGGATTGACTTTAAAATTCTGCTTATGGTTTATAAAGCCTTAAATAATCTCGCCCCTTCTTATATATCGGAGTGTCTGACACGTTATATTCCAAATCGTAACCTCAGATCCTCAAATGAGTGTCTCCTTAGAATTCCAAGAACAAAACTTAAAAGAAGTGGTGAGGCGGCCTTCTGCTGCTATGCACCTAAAATCTGGAATAGCCTGCCAATAGGAATTCGCCAGGCTAATACATTAGAGCACTTTAAAACACTGCTGAAAACATATTACTTTAACATGGCCTTTCTATAACTTCAATTTAACTTAATTTAACTTAATCCTGATACTCTATATGTTCAATTTCCTCATAATAACTATTCAGGGTAGCTCTACAATCCGTACTGACCCCTACTCTCTTTTCTGTTTCTTTTTCCGGTTTCTTTGTGGTGGTGGCCTGCGCCACCTCCACCTACTCAAAGCTTCATGATGCTCCAACAATGATGGATGGACTAAAAGGCAGAATTCTACGTGACCATCATCATCAAGCCTTTCCGTGAGAACCCTAAATCCAAAGAGGACTGTTTCATTTATGTTAGGTAGCATGCCCAGAGGGGACTGGGCGGTCTCATGGTCTGGAATCCCTACAGATTTTATTTTTTTTTCTCCAGCCGTCTGGAGTTTTTGTTTTGTTTTTTCTGTCCCCCCTGGCCATTGGACCTTACTCTTATTCGATGTTAATTAATGCTGATTTATTTTGTTTTCATATTGTGTTTATTTTTCTATTCTTTATTATGTAAAGCACTTTGACCTACTGTTTGTATGAATATGTGCTATATAAATAAATGTTGTTGTTGTTGTTGTTGTTGTTGCTTCTCATGGGTGTTTTTTATCATTATTTCTATATTAAAAAGTAGAAGAAAATGGTCTGATAGACCAATATCAGTGATCTGCTTTATATCAACTTTCAGTCCTTTAGTAATCACTAAGTCTAATGTATGACCTGCTTTATGTGTAGGCTGATTTACGAGCTGCCTCAAATCAAAAGAATCCAGGAGGTTCATAAATTCTTTTACTTTTAGGTCACACTGATTATCTATATGAAAATTAAAGTCGCCAACTATTAGGAGTGTGTCATAGTTAGTAATTAAAATTGACATTAAGTCAGAGAATTCCTCAAAAAAAGACGCGTTGAATTTTGGAGGTCTATACATGGATAATACTAGCAGTCAGCTTGTTGAGTCAGCAGGCCTCTCTGGAAGTGATGTTACCGATTAAGTAAACTACAGAATAGGAAATCACAGTAGCTATCACAGTTATACAAAGGATGTAACTACCCACTTTAAATTTTCCTAAGAAAATAAAGTCTGCTCTATCTACTCAATCTGCGCTACCACCACCCGATCAAGGCACCACGCAGTCCCTACATTGATGGATTGAAGGCCAGATGTCCACATGACCATCATCATCTAATTCTTTTACATGAAGCTTAAAAGCCATGAGGACTGATTAAGATCATTTATGTTAGGTAGAATGTCCAGTTGGGGCTGGGTGGTCTCGTGGCTTCGGAACCCCTGCAGATTTTGTTTTTTTTTTTTTTTTTCTCCAGCCCTCTGGAGTTTTTTTTTTGTTTGTTTTTTTCTGTCCCCCTGGCTATTGGCCCTTACTTTATTCTTTGTTACTTAGTATTGCCTAATCTTATTTTTATATTTTTCTTTTTTTCTTTCTTCATCTTGTAAAGCACTTTGAGCTTCATCATTTGTATGAAAACATGCTATATAAATAAATGTTGTTGTTGTTGTTACTCTGTCCTTTCTTATACAGTTCCTCTGTGTTGTAGCAGTGCACCACTTTCAAATCCACTCCCTGAATACTGACCAGACATTGAGACTCCTTGGTGTGTTGAAAGTCAATAACCAGTTCCTTAGATTTGCACAGTTGTAGACAATTCTCAAAGTTCTCCACCCAACTCCTATATCCTATCTCACCCCTTCCCCTTGTCAATACACCCCATTAATGCAGAACTATCTGAGAATATCTGTGGCATGACCAGATTAGCTCTGTTCTACCATGAATTGAAATAATCAGGTTTGTGAATGAGATGAGATATTATAGAAAAGTGATTGATCAATACTGCCACGTGTCTCCAGAGTTCAAATCCTGTGTAGACTTTACATATCCTCCCTGTGTTCATCTTATTTTTCAATGAGTACTGCACTCTGTTTCCTTTACATATCTTAAACTTGAGACCCGCAACTCTAAATCAGCTCATTATGAATGAAGTCGAGGTAAGTGTGTATACTGTATATAGTACATCTTTCCCAACTGGTGGACTGCAGGCTTGGTCCCATTTTAGTGCTAATGTGATACTGGTAAAACTGAAGAGTGTTTACTACTGTAGATCAGATCAGATTATGGGATGTATGTATTGAATGTAGTACAAAACCAATATACAGTGCTTTAGGAAAAGTATTCACAGCGCATCACTTTTTCCACATTTTGTTATGTTACAGCCTTATTCCAAAATGGATTAAATTCATTTTTTTCCTCAGAATTCTACACACAACACCCCATAATGACAATGTGAAAAAAGTTTACTTGAGGTTTTTGCAAATTTATTAAAAATAAAAATGAGAAATCACATGTACATAAGTATTCACAGCCTTTGCCATGAAGCTCAAAATTGAGCTCAGGTTCATCCTGTTTCCCCTGATCATCCTTGAGATGTTTCTGCAGCTTAATTGGAGTCCACCTGTGGTAAATTCAGTTGATTGGACATGATTTGGAAAGGCACACACCTGTCTATATAAGGTCCCACAGTTGATAGTTCATGTCAGAGCACAAACCAAGCATGAAGTCAAAGGAATTGTCTGTAGACCTCCGAGACAGGATTGTCTCGAGGCACAAATCTGGGGAAGGTTACAGAAAAATTTCTGCTGCTTTGAAGGTCCCAATGAGCACAGTGGCCTCTATCATCTGTAAGAGGAAGAAGTTCAAAACCACCAGGACTCTTCCTAGAGCTGTCCGGCCATCTAAACTGAGCGATCGGGGGAGAAGGGCCTTAGTCAGGCAGGTGACCAAGAACCCGATGGTCACTGTCAGAACTCCAGAGGTCCTCTGTGGAGAGAGGAGAACCTTCCAGAAGGACAACCATCTCTGCAGCAATCCACCAATCAGGCCTGTATGGTAGAGTGGCCAGATGGAAGCGACTCCTTGGTAAAAGGCACATGGCAGCCTGCCCGGAGTTTGCCAAAAGGCACCTGAAGAACTCTCAGACCATGAGAAACAAAATTCTCTGGTCTGATGATACAAAGATTGATCTCTTTGGTGTGAATGCCAGGAGTCACGTTTGGAGGAATCCAGGCACCGCTCATCACCAGGCCAATACCATCCCTACAGTGAAGCATGGTGGTGGCAGCATCATGCTGTGGGGATGTTTTTCAGTGGCAGGAACTGGGAGACTAGTCAGGATAAAGGGAAAGATGACTGCAGCAATGTACAGAGACATCCTGGATGAAAACCTGCTCTAGAGCGCTCTTGACCTCAGACTGGGGTGACGGTTCATCTTTCAGCAGGACAATGACCCTAAGCACACAGCCAAGATATCAAAGGAGTAGGTGTGCCAAGCTTGTGGCATCATATTCAAAAAGACTTGAGGCTGTAATTGCTGCCAAAGGTGCATCGACAGAGTATTGAGCAAAGGCTGTGAATACTTATGTACATGTGATTTCTCAGTTTTTTTTTATTTGTAATAAATTTGTAAAAACCTCAAGTAAACTTTTTTCACGTTGTCATTATGGGGTGTTGTGTGTAGAATTCTGAGGAAAAAAATGAATTTAATCCATTTTGGAATAAGGCTGTAACATAACAAAATGTGGAAAAAGTGCTGCGCTGTGAATACTTTCCAGATGCACTGTATGTCTGAATGTCTGCCTTGGTGGCCTACAGCTCTAAGAGTGTTTATGTCTTTCATCCAGATCTGCCAAGGGAGTACCTTGTAGATGTGAACCTGAGGTATGCCAGTGAGACTGTGTGTGGTTGATAACTCATGAATGGCATTAGATTAAAAGATCTTGCTCTTCTCAACAATCTGCACAGGGACAACTTTAGGACAATTGACATTTTCTATTCTTGTCCTACTTTCATAGTTTGATGGACTGTAATGTTCTGCATATACAGGGTGAGTTAAAATTATGTTAACACTAATGGGACTGCTATGTATATACTTATATACACTTTTTGTGGACAATTTATGTGCCACATATGGTACATAATGGCAAACAGGCATTCCTGTAAATCATCTTTCACATATGAAGTATGTTTTGTGAGTAAATTGTTTCGGCCATTCAAATGTTAACATAATTTTGACACACCCTGTATTAAAGATGTTTATCATTGAGATCAAGGTTGAGCTCTTGTGATATCAACATGACTTTCTTAAGGGAGGGTCAAGAAGAAGGGTAACAACAACCAGTGAAGCTTTGACTACTCTTCATAACTGCAGCAGTTCCCAGAATACATCTGTACCATCTAATCACAGCTTGCACATTAGCAGCCAATCAGACATAGGGCTTTAGTCAAGCAATCCCCCTGTTCAAGCTCTCGTCCCTCATTCAGTCTTCCTTTAATCAACAAAAAAGATTATGTAAATGCCACCTAAATTATTGTAATCTATTTGCAAAGGTGTGTGTTGTTGTCTTCTTTATTTAATTAGAAAAACATGAAGAAATAATTACTTTCTGGTTTAATTAAACTCTCCCTTTGGAACATATGCAGTGAAATGGTTTGCCTCTCATGATGCTAAATAGATTCCTGTTTTTCAGTCACAAAGCAAAATTCTTCTTAGGCAGATGCAGCAAATTCAATTCCTTTGCCTGAGTTTAAATATTTTTGTTAGGGAACTGGCAGTCCACTTCCCATCATCATTCAAGTGGAAACTCTTCTGCAGTATTGATTTCCAACGTGCTTTTTAAAATTCCATTAAGACCTGGTCCAATAACCATTCTTTTAACATACTGTATCTTGATGATTTTCATTGATTCGGCATCTCAAGAAGGTAAAACAGATCAGGCCACTTTCAGCTATCAAAGAGGAGGTTTAGTCAGTGGGGAAGCATAACTAAACCAATAAAACAAGGCACGACTTGGAGCTGACTCATGTTGCAGTTTATTTAATATTTGTTGAGGGTCACATGATAACAGAGTGATGAGCACTGCTGCCTTATTGATTCAACATCATGGGTTCAAAATCTGCGCCTGGTCACTCTTTCTCTGGGAAGCTTGTATGTTTCATTTGTGTCCATATGGGTTTTTCCTCCAAGTATCCAGATTTTCTTCCCACATCTCTGTTAGCTTGATTATTGATTCAAAGGTGGACTTGTGCGGATGTGTGAGTGAGTGCAGGGTTGTTTCCTATCTTGTGCTGTTCCAATTCTCCTGCAACTTTGAACTGGATTATTTGGGTTTGAGAATTTGGTGGTATGTTAGGCTTACTGGGAAACTGTTCACAGTAAAGACCGGACTTGTAGCTCAACATTCATCAGTTCAGTCAATCAATGACCTTTCTTTGAAGGCCATCTGTGTTGTCCCTTGATTTTACTGTATGCATTGGCTTTCATGGAGAGCACCACAAGAAATTTTAGTAAGCATGCATTTCAAAGCAGGATAAGATACCAAGGCGTAATAGAAGAAACTTCCATGACACCCATCCAAGGCACACTTTCTCACAGCGCAGCATTTCCAAGTTGCTAATTACTCTAATCTGCATGTCTTTTGAGTTGTAGGAGGAAACAGCAGTTTAATGCTGAAAATCACAAAGTGCTACATACAGTATGGCCAACAGGAACATTAATTATAAATACATGATGAGAGACTCTGTCCTGCAGGAAGCAACATCTAAAATGTGTTTAGGACTTTATACCTGCACAATGTTCTCATCATCTAAACAATTTGCAGAAGCAATTAAAAGGCAAACAAAATGTTATGTCATAAAAACAGTTGAATTTATACAGAATGGCATTATACTTAAACTATATAATGCACTAGTGAGGCCACATCTGAAGTACTGTATGCAGTTCTGGTCACCACGCTAAAAAAGAAACACATAGCAGCACTTGAAACTGTGCAGTGGAGAGCAACCAAGTGCATCCCAGGACTTAAGAACAGATAAACATCTGACAGACTTGGAGAATTAAACTCATTCAGTTTCAAGCAGAGGAGGCTATGTGGGGACCTAATCCTGGTCCTGAAAATTCTCAAAGACTTTGAGAAATCTTTGAGTTTAAAGGTGGTTCATGTACTCAAGGAAACCAGTGGAAATTAAGTACTGAAACCAGAAAGTACTAATTAACGCAGGAATCTGGAACAGACAATTGAGACATGTACAGTAGGTGAAGTAGAAACCCTGACAACCTTAATGCCTGTGCTTAACTAGCAAGCATTATGAACTGAATGGTCACCTCTCATTTGTCAAATTTCTTATGTTCTTATGAAACCAGAAAATGACACACAGGCTCTTGAAGAAGACATGTAACCAACATGCAGATAGAAACTGGACCAGAATGTGATACCAGGACTCTGGTGTCACTCTGTCAACAACTGCAATGCCCTGTATTATATTATATTATATTATATTATATTATATTATATTATATTATATTATATTATATTATACAAAATCCAATGTCTGTCTGTCTGTATGTCTGTACGCTTTTCACGAGAGAACTACTTATGGATTTAGATCGGGTTTTTTTTATTCAATTTGCTTGAATATTCCGGTTGATTTTGCGACTTCTCTGATCTCTGATGCTTGCAGGAGCGATATATTTGCGCTAATCCAACACAGAGGCTGTGGGCCGAGGGGAGGAGGAAGCATGACGTCAGGAGTAGGGAGCTGGGCCGGGCCCTCCTCACTTTCCTGTTTCACTACTATTATATTATTAGGTTCAGCGGTAGACTGGTGCCCAACACAGGACAGAAATCCTGCCAAAATAACCTCAGCCCCCACCCAATGCTGGATTAAGTGGGTTTCAAAATGCTAGCTTACTTGTATATAATCAAATAATGCATTAGCCAAACTAGCATTTTCCATTACAAGCCCTACTTTCCCCATTGAACACTTAATAAGAACAAGGACATTGCTCATTCCACTGCAAAAGGTACAAGCCAGAAATAATGTCTTGAAGGGGCACGAGTCCATAGCAGGACATACCCTTACACTTTCACTTATAAAGGGACCACTTAGAATCACCAAATGACTTAATGTTATGTTTTTGGACTAGGAGAGTAAAGCAGAATTCTAGAAGAAATTGACACTGGCAGATAATGAACACATATAAATCATATCCCCCCTCCAGTTCTGTGAGGCACAATCACTACCTGACAAATTGACTGACCACACCCTTGTGTGTATTTGTAACATCCTAAATGAGTCTACACTGTGAAAGTGTGAACTTCATTTTCAGTTTTGATTGCAATTTTCAGTTTCTGATAGTGTGCTAGATGAACTACAGGGACTGGTGACACCAACAAATTAGCAATTAAAAACACAAGACAAGATAGCGACAAAGTAGGATTATTTTATCACACTGTTAACAACAGAAACTTGTTAGTGACATGAAGCAGCTACTATGAGTACAACTGCTTTTAAACAAAGACCAAAGGATGGCCATTATCTAACAGGTAGGCAAGAAGGACTGTATTGTATACAGAGACCCTTGCAGAGCGTCCACATGCTTTTAGCTTGATTGTCCTGGTCCTCTCCTTTCATTGACCTGTGTGTATATGTCAAGGTGTGGCCTTCCCAATTTTAGCTACTTCTTTTTGAATGAGTTCTTGGGTTTTCATGGAGTTCTCACAACGTAGACTGGTTCAGGATATTTTTCCACTTTTATGCTATAGGCAAATCAAGCAGGTAACAATACGTTCATAGCACTCCGAACTGATAACAAATAGATGGATGAAATATGGATGTCACATGACTGATGCTGACACAGTGTAAAAGCTGCCATCCCCTCTTCTACCCATCTAGACAGAAAATTTGACGACTTAAAATGAACTAATCACTTGAAGATATTGAGGCATCCTGAAGAGGTTAGGCATATTTAATTAGGAACAATAATAAAAGTCTAAACATGTTTTGGAGAGCTCCTTTAAAAGAAAATTTGTTATTTTTCTAATCAAAAGTGAAAGAGAATGTTTAATTCTCATTGTGCTATGGTAGGTGGTCCTAGCTCTTTTTCAATTGGGTGGGGGTTGATTTGATTTGAACGTAGTTTTGTCAAGTTTGACTTGCTTGTATGAAATTTTATTTGCTTTTAATAAATTCAATAAAATGTTAAAAAAAAGTAATAGTTATAGTAGTGTCTCATGTACAGAATACAGTGAAACTCTTACTTGCATCTACAACCAACATGTAACACATCTCCAATCTCTGGGGCCATGATAAACAAGAACTAATACAGAACTCCATAAGTGAAAGTTGTCATAGTAGATTTTTCGTTAAACATTGACGACCCATGGGATTTTCTCCCAATCATAATGTGGGATGATTACAAATCCTTATCATTTCAATGCAGCTTCTTTAAATGAACATTGTATTCCAATATGTTGTTTATGTGTTTTAGTTGTTCTGCACTCATTAACCTTGTGGTTACTAAATAAACATGATATATGGAACAGGGTTCAATGTTTATTGCAGCATCACTGATTTTCTTGGGCCTGCTGTGTAGATAAGTTCACTCCACCGTGCCATACTCTGGCCATGTGGCATTCTCTGTTGCCTGGCAACAGAACCATGAGAAATGTTACCACTAGAGGATATCACTGAATTCATCAAGCTCATTTAAGAAGGTAAGAATTGCCCATTCAACCAGCAGAGTCACTGCTTCAACTACATGACTTCATGACACTTTGTAATGCCCAGATTAAGCTTTATTAATGTCTTTGATCATTTTGAAGACGTGAAGTAGATTCCAAATAGTGTTTTTAAGGCAAAAGAGGTTTAATTCCTTTAACCTATAAGAGTAGGACATGCCCTTTGGTCCAACAATGCAACTGTTATGACTTTTAAACAGTGTAGTGACTATACATATGCACAAAAGTCAAGCTATGTTCTTACTAGTATAGGTAACAGTATAGGTGACAGTCATGTGACTTTCTGTTTGAAGATTGATGATTGTTTAAAAGAAGTGGTTATACTTTAGCTATGTGTCACTGTCTCATTTTTAGTATTCTTAGTATTATCAAGTCAAGTTGTATTTCTTGTAAACCAAACATTAGGCTTTTGTTTGGACTCATAAATTTAAATTCTTACCAGTCAGTGTAATGAACTCCTTTAGATAATCAGAACTTCATCTGTTTCAGTGTATGTTCTGTCTACGATATAATAAATCTGAGCTGCAGCTTTTGCATAGAAGATTATCAGATTCTTTTTAAAAAGCATTTAAATTATAACTAAATGTATTGTATCTTAACTGTGAAGCTTGCCTGGACATTTTACAATTTTCCTCTTTTTCAGTACAGAGTCTACCCATAATCCAACAAATATCACAGTTTTGTCGTCTTCAATGTGTTGTCATTCTACAGTCCAACAAGATTATGGAAGACATTTCTGCAATATATAAAACCACTTTTATATATAAAACCTTTCAAAGATCCAAGAAGACAGTGGGAAAAGGATCTCTCACTCAACATCTCAGAAAAGGAGTGGAAGGTAGCAATGCAGAGAATTTACCTGAGCTCCATATGCACAAAGCATACAATTACTCAACTCAAAATTATACCTGTATATCGAGCACATCTGTCTTGTTTAAAATTGTCCAAAATGTTTCCAGGGCAAGATCCAACCTGCAAACGCTGCAATCAAGTTCCAGCCTCACTGGGTCACATGTTTTGGGCCTGCACCAAATTAACATCATTCTGGACCAAAATTTTTAAATGCCTTTCAGACAGCCTTGGTGTCACAATCTCTCCTAACCCATTAACAGCTGTGTTTGGTGGGCTCCCAGATGGGCTTAAAGTGGAGAAGGACAAACAAACTGTGATCGCCTTCACTACACTATTGGCATGCAGACTTATTTTGCTCAACTGGAAGAATCCTAACTCTCCCGTTTTAAGTCAGTGGATAACTGATGTTATATACTATTTGAAATTGGAAAAAATCTAATTCTCAGTTAGAGGATCTGTGCAGAACCTTTTCAAAACCTGGCAGGATCTAATCAATAATATTTTAGAAGAAGCTTTTAAAGCACTGAGGAAGCAGATTCTCTTCCCATTTCTTTTTCTTCTCCATTTATCTTTATCCGCTTATTAAACTTATCAATTTACCTATTTTTACTAGCTTTAAGTTTTTCTCTGTTGGCCATGCTGTCTTTCTCAGTGGTGGGGGTTGATTTGTTTTTGTAAAATTTGATCTATTTGTATGGAATGATTACAATAAAGTCAATAAAATTAAAAAAAAAAAAAGATTATGGAAGACTAGCATAGCGAAACACCCATTTATTAAACAGGATTAATGGTACAATGGCACTTTTGCCAGTTTCGATCGCATCTTATATTTATGAAGCTGTGTTTGCAGGATATGCCTTACTTCTCTCTTTCTTTGTGCTTCTTGTTGCTTATCTTCATCAGGCATTCTGGCCCTGTTGTGGATGCCAGGAGACGTGACGTACAAACCTTCACTATTTTATGCCAGCCACTTGCTTTTGATCACTGAACATTGCCACCCTTTTGAGGATGGCAGAAAACATTACATCTGGGCAAGGGCATGGATACCAGGGTCAAAGGAATGTCTTATTGCTAAAATTATGGTTTTGTCGTGTTAATAACTTGTCCATCTAGAATCTAAATAATCTTTCCTTTGGCAAGCAGTATTAAATCTGCACATTTTGGCAAAAGACCTGGATGTCATTTGAACACTGAAGGATCAACCCATGAAAGTGGAAGGCACTGGCATCCAAAACTGAATGACAATATGTCTCACCATGATAAAAGATGGTTCATGTCATCACATATTCTACTTGGTTGTTTTTAAACTGCTCTATTGTACTTTAGCGGCTTGTCTCAAACAAATCGCTTGACAGTGAAGGGAAATATAGAAAGAAATGAACACAATATAAAAAGCTTTGATAAGTCTTCTTATGGCTACTTTTGTCTTGCAGCCTAAGTTAAGATATTCATGTGATGCTCCAAGGATTATTCTGAATGGCAATTGGTTTTGCACTTTTACTGCTTCATTGTGTCTCTGACCAGCTTTGGACTGTTGCATTTACTATTCACAAACAACAGATGGCACTAACTGTTTGGTGACAGTCACACTGAATGCAGTATGGGGGGGCTGCAGCACAGTTTTTCAACTATATATTGTGATGGATGGCCAGCTTCATATTCGGGCCCTTACCCCCAGGCTGCCAGGAGGAGCTCTTCCGACAGCATGGACGGGCCCCGAATTCCAGCAGGGCCTCATGGACTATGTAGTTTTTATGCACAGCCCTGCTGGATACCTTGGGGACCACTGGGAGTCGCTGTCGGGAGGCCAGTGGACTCATTTATGCCCTATAACCCGGAAGTGCGTCATAATCCTGGGACAGGAAGAAACGACGTGCTTCCGGGGTGAAGATAACGACTATTTACCCTGACCCGGAAGGAATAAGGATGGGTCAGGGAGTATAAAAGACAGTGGGAGCTCCCAGACGGCGGGCTGGAGTCGGGTGGAAGAAGGACTAAGCAGAGGAGAGTGGAGGCGGCCTGAAGAGTGGAGGCATTGTGTGTTGGCCAGGACTTTGGGAACTTGGGGTTTGTGTGCACTTTTGGACTTTGTAAATAATAGTGTTGTAAATAAACATGTTTGTGGGTGAAAACAACATGTTTGCCTGTCTGTGCCCAGGTTCCGTTCACAATATACAGTGGTGTGAAAAACTATTTGCCCCCTTCCTGATTTCTTATTCTTTTACATGTTTGTCACACAAAATGTTTCTGATCATCAAACACATGTAACCATTAGTCAAATATAACACAAGTAAACACAAAATGCAGTTTTTAAATGATGGTTTTTATTATTTAGGGAGAAAAAAAAATCCAAACCTACATGGCCCTGTGTGAAAAAGTAATTGCCCCCTTGTTAAAAAATAACCAACTGTGGTGTATCACACCTGAGTTCAATTTCCGTAGCCACCCCCAGGCCTGATTACTGCCACACCTGTTTCAATCAAGAAATCACTTAAATAGGAGCTGCCTGACACAGAGAAGTAGACCAAAAGCACCTCAAAAGCTAGACATCATGCCAAGATCCAAAGAAATTCAGGAACAAATGAGAACAGAAGTAATAGCGAACCACAGTGAGAGCCATTATCCACAAATGGCAAAAACATGGAACAGTGGTGAACCTTCCCAGGAGTGGCCGGCCGACCAAAATTACCCCAAGAGCGCAGAGACGACTCATCCGAGAGGTCACAAAAGACCCCAGGACAACATCTAAAGAACTGCAGGCCTCACTTGCCTCAATTAAGGTCAGTGTTCACGACTCCACCATAAGAAAGAGACTGGGCAAAAACGGCCTGCATGGCAGATTTCCAAGACGCAAACCACTGTTAAGCAAAAAGAACATTAGGGCTCGTCTCAATTTTGCTAAGAAACATCTCAATGATTGCCAAGACTTTTGGGAAAATACCTTGTGGACTGATGAGTCAAAAGTTGAACTTTTTGGAAGGCAAATGTCCCGTTACATCTGGCGTAAAAGGAACACAGCATTTCAGAAAAAGAACATCATACCAACAATAAAATATGGTGGTGGTAGTGTGATGGTCTGGGGGTGTTTTGCTGCTTCAGGACCTGGAAGGCTTGCTGTGATAGATGGAACCATGAATTCTACTGTCTACCAAAAAATCCTGAAGGAGAATGTCTGGCCATCTGTTCGTCAACTCAAGCTGAAGCGATCTTGGGTGCTGCAACAGGACAATGACCCAAAACACACCAGCAAATCCACCTCTGAATGGCTGAAGAAAAACAAAATGAAGACTTTGGAGTGGCCTAGTCAAAGTCCTGACCTGAATCCAATTGAGATGCTATGGCATGACCTTAAAAAGGCGGTTCATGCTAGAAAACCCTCAAATAAAGCTGAATTACAACAATTCTGCAAAGATGAGTGGGCCAAAATTCCTCCAGAGCGCTGTAAAAGACTCATTGCAAGTTATCGCAAACGCTTGATTGCAGTTATTGCTGCTAAGGGTGGCCCAACCAGTTATTAGGTTCAGGGGGCAATTACTTTTTCACACAGGGCCATGTAGGTTTGGATTTTTTTTCTCCCTAAATAATAAAAACCATCATTTAAAAACTGTATTTTGTGTTTACTTGTGTTATATTTGACTAATGGTTACATGTGTTTGATGATCAGAAACATTTTGTGTGACAAACATGCAAAAGAATAAGAAATCAGGAAGGGGGCAAATAGTTTTTCACACCACTATATATATATATTGTCACACACGTGCGCATGGGAGGCAGCTAAAGGGCTTGAGTGAAGGCAGTTCGGAGGCATGCCGGGGTGTGGCAGAGTGCACTGACTCTTTTTCTCCCTTGCCTGTAGACCATTCCCGGGGGATTCCACCTGGCTCTCCTGACATCCCTTCCGGGACCGAGCCAATGGAAGTCGACCACACCAGCTCCAGTCCCTCTGATGTCACGTCCGGCTATGATCCAATGGTGGAAGGCCACGTGCTTGATCCATATGACCTCACTTCCTGTCTTCCCCTTTAAAACCTGCCCCTTTTCCCTTTTTCCTCAGTCTTGTTTTGGACTCAGTTGTATGCACTTCAGTGCTGTTTATTTTTGCTGAAACGACTTTTGCAGCCAGGATACCACATTACACGGGTGGCTGCCCCAAACCTTTATCTGTCCATGTCTCGTTTTTGTGACAATATATATATATGTATATATACCTGCTCTTGTTGAAATTACTTACTTTGACTATAGGAAAAGCCAAGCAAAATGACACCTTTTATTGGCTAACTAAAAAGATTGCAATATGCAAGCTTTCGAGGCAACTCAGGCCCCTTCTTCACGGTACAACACCCTAGTACAACACCCTAGTATTACTTTGACTACAAAGGCTTTTACATTAAGCCTGGCTTTCCTCGTACTGCTTACAAACCTTCTGCCCACGTCCCACTTAAAAATCCACATATTAGTCGAAGGGGTTGTAGAGAGTAACACAGAGAAGAGATTTTAGTAATCTCACTTAGCCATCCAGACAAATGAAAATTCTAATCTGCTACAAGCTCAGATCTGTGAGTGCACATAACAGGGGAGAGGGGAGAAGCCAGTCACTGGTGGTAGTTATTTTTCTTGGTCAATCAAAGAGGTGATTGACAAATTCTCTCCGGTGATTAAGAATGAGGTCTGAGAGTCCTGAGGTAAAAAAAGAATTGGAAGTCGAGTACTTTACTGTTTCACATTATAAGAATACAATAAAAAGGACAGCAAAAGCAACAAATCCCCAATTTTTAACCAACCCAAACCTTTTGTTTCAACCACAGGGAAAACAAAAAGCAGAAAAAAACCCTCATCATGCCAGCACAAGGTGAAGACCCTCATGAACATAATCCATATAGAGAAATGACAAGGGGACACAAGGACTCAAATAATGGAAACAAGAGGATTGCCGGATTATGCAGCATAGAAAGCCATGTAGCCTTGTGATCAAGCCTCTGGCCTGGAAAACTCCAAATTGTTTATTTAGTCCCTGCCTGTGAATCACAATGTGGCGCTGAGAAATTAACTTCATTTGAAAGTGGCTGCAATGTAGGAGTAAAAAGATAGCCATCTTCATACAGTTGAGGAGAAGAGCCAAGAGATGATATTTGGAAGCAGCAGAGCTGGGGCACAAAACCCAGAGCAATGGCCGCTAACAGAATTGATGCCTCGAGAAGAATCCTGTAGAGTTTCTGGTCACATTGAGCCTGGAGGGTCAGAGAGAGAGAAACATCAAGTCAGGGTCTATGGATAGGTTAACCAGTAAGTGACGCACCACCACAGTGTCACAATCTTCAGCTCTTTAAGATTATTATGGTGTGTTATGTTTTTTCTTCTTTAGTTGGATTTTTTTAAGTTTAATTCTCTTTTATACTTCACGTCTGCGTTGTTGATTCCTGAATGACATTATCCATGGCTAATCTCTCGTGGCGAAGCCTATGAGAGCCTATTTCTGACATTTTGGGCGTAATGTTACATACAAATGAAGAGGTGCCCTTTTCTTTTCTGAGAGACATTCTTGTTTGTCACACAGACAGTACAATCGGTCCCTCCATAGTAGTGTACCTCCGACCAGTGAAAGGTGAAGCCTTCTAGTACTGGGCTCACTATGGGGCAGTTGCCACTTTACTTCTGCTGTAGTGTAGGCTGTGGAGCTCTTGTAAATGCTTTTTCAGGGGGAAAGAGATGATTGGGGTAGAAGTGGGAGAGAGAAAGAGGAACATGGGATATCAATTTTGAGAATCTCAGTATGCCAGTGGTGTGTGAAGTACACGCTGGTCCACAATTGAAATCTTTTAAGAGTTCATAGAATGTTTCATAGCAACATGTTCAGTAAATGCCTGGGAACGGAGAAACCAACACACATTAAGTTTAGCCAACCTGTTAATTTTTAAAGCTATGGAGGACTGAAGGAGGCAAGTTCTATTACTTCAGGCCACACTGTGGAGGTAAGGAAAGAGAGAGCTCACCAAAACAAAGAGTTGGCCACCATGAAGATGTGGTGTGGACTTAGGCCCTTTAAAAGCCATTTATGACCCAGAAGTGTTGTTTCCCTATTGACAGCTTGGTGACATTTTGTAATATTAGTGTTTGGTTTATATGTACCATTTGTCTGTTGTGATTTTTTCACACATGAAGAATCAATTTCTGGCATTACTTTCACATTTTGTCAGAGCTGATCTTCATTACCATTTGGTTTCCTTTTTTATGTGACACTGTGGATTTGATCACATGATCTCATTAATTGTGCTTGTGAGTTCATAAGATGTAAAAATATAAATATGATGGTGATCACACACAGATATTAAACCTCAGTAGGTAAAAGCTCTTAATCATCATAGCAATAGTTAGATTTCTTTGAAGTAAACCTTGGCAGTAGGACTTTGTGTTCTGATCATGACCATTTTTCTGATTCTGATATTTCACTCTGTTTAGATCTTTGTTAGCTGCACTTGACTCCACCAGTATTCTGACCCTCATTTGTCTTTTGATCATAAACCCTCATTTCTCAATTGTCTCGTGGCTTTTCAGCGCTCACAATAATCCTCGGCCACTCTGCATGTCCATATCACAGTTTAACCAGAATACCCCTAAATGTGTTTCAAGGCCTTGGTCTGGAAGTAATGTCAATATGCACCCGCATGCTTGGAGATGAGAGGAGAGTTTTGTAAAAACTCATCAGCAGGTGACCCTGCTGTTATAATCATTTCACTTAAAGCAGGGGTGTTGAACTCTGGGCCTGGAGGGCCGCAGTGGCTGCAGGTTTTCATTCTAACCCTTTTCCTAATTAGCGACCAGTTTTCACTGCTAATTAACTCCTTTTTCCTTCATTTTAATAGCTCTGTTTTTAAGGATTCAATCCTCTGAATTGATTCATTTCTTCATTAAATGGCAGCCAAACAAAAATGAGACATGAAACAAGTCAACGAATGACCAGCTAAGTTAGGGCTTCAAACTCCAACCAATTTCACTCCAGCCAGTGTTTTAATTAGAACCTCGTATTTAATTCCATGGCTTGTTGCTGCTCTTATTCCACCATAGCAGACATTTCCAAAACTGTTGATTTTCTGTTTTTTCTAAGAAAAACATCAAAATGTTTTGGTGACCTCAGCAGATTAACCTTACTGAGACCTTCACCTTCCTTTATTTTCAGATACTGTGGTTAGCTGGTCATGTGGCGGCTCATTTTGTGTCTCATTATTGTTTGGCTGCTAATTAAGGAAAAGGGAACAACAAAGGGGCCTGAGTCAAGTTAATTAAAACAGAGTTAAAAAAAAATGAATTAGCAGCAAAAAGTGGTCACTAGTTAAGAAGATGGTTAGAATGAAAACCTGCAGCCACTGCAGCCCACCAGGACCAGAGTTTGACACCCATGACTTAAAGGAACGCCAGATGGAAATTTAAAGGTGACATCCGACACCAAAGCTTTGACTTAAATAGAAGTAGAAGAATAGGGAGCATGCACTGGGAGTAATGGTTCCCTAGTGGGAGTTATAGCAACATATTTTGGGATTGGGAAGCAGGGTAGCAACACCCATGTGAAGCAATCTTGGAGTTCTCAGAAATAAGGAATGAGCTTGAACTCGTGCATGTATACTTTTTGTTTTTTTATTTGCTGATAATTATCTAATACAATAGATAAATGTTGATCACTTCATTAGCCATATACCTCATAGACATCATGATTCTTACAGATTAGTAAATGATATAGTCAGTAAGTAAAGCAATGTGAAAAAGAGCAATATGGTTGCCTAAAACATGCAATACCCAGTGCACCATAAAAAATAAGCGCAATAATCAGTGAAATGTACTTTTTAGTCAATCTTCAAGGCAGTCTTAGATATTCTTGTCAGACTGGAGCTAGGAACAGAGTCCATGCACAATCAGTACAGTATGCAACAGTTGTGAGTTCAGGTTGTCCAAGATCAATTAACCAAAACTTCGAAACAGTCAGCTATTTCTGCTAATGTGAGGTCACTGCATGATTGACAAAGATCCAGGATAAGCTACATAACAAGATGTACTGGGGCAGTGACAAACATTGAGAGCTGCTATAGTATATCAAATAAACCCTGGGCTGCAATTTCTGGGGGTTTGGACCAAATCATATTTGATACAACCAGACATTTGGACATCGGTAAAAACATTTAAGTTACAATTGCAGCATTTTGTGGTTCTGTTATTTGTTTTTTCTGTCATACTGGTTACATGACAGAGACTGCCACTATGGGTGCTGGTTGATATAGCCGCACAGTGTGGGGTGTGTGATGTCACAGCCATATGCTCTTTGGGGTATAAGCCACATCTTTAGGGTATTATTGATGATTTTGACCAAAAATTTATGTTCAAGTTTAGTTTTGCCCTTTCTGTAAGTTGGCTCAGTTCAGATTGTTAGTGCTTCTACCCTTGCTTCTGTATAACTGCTGCTTCCAGCTTGTCCTTAAATCTCTGCCTCTCAGTTTTCATGCTAGTCTCCATTTCAAATAGCCACAGAAGACATGGTTTTAAAAAAGATATGTTTATACCCATACTGTTGTTTTAAAAATTGTCTACAACATTTCAGAGTCATAAACTGAATGCTGTCAGAGATGCCTCAAACCCAACTGGCCACGGACGCGGCAAGCTACCCTATTCTTAGGCATTGATACCCCCTAGTGGAAGAGAGGGCGAACTACAGGAGGCACACTTTCTGCTTTGTACTGAGTTTAACTGAAGGAGCTTGAAAGGCAAGCATCTATTCATCCATCAATTTATTTAATTCGAGAGTTGTGTGTTTTTTAAAGGAGCAGCTACCATGCACCTTATTTTCTCTTTTTCAAAGAATAAGCTCAGTATTTTTCAAACAGAACTTATTTTTTCATTATCTTGGTATATGTGTTAATTGCCCACATGAAATTGTGTTCTAAAGAAAATCATTTCTTATAAATTTTAAAAATCACTTGCCTGATATTGTTCTTTATAATGAAGGTAAAGGACACCATTAAACATGAAAACAAAAGCATTCAAACTTTTTTTAAAGCCAAGAGTGTGATTGAGTACCGATCTGTGCCTTCAGGTTGCACATAATACTCCAAATTAGTGTATCCATTTTAGGAAGAAAAAAAAAAGCAAAAAGGAAAACATTTCTGTGAGAATCTGCCACTTTAAAAGGAGGCCAGCTACAGTATGTGTTTTACTCAGATGCCCGTCTTTCTCCACAGCAGCCTTTAGGGCCTGAGGAATGGATTCACCTCAAAGAATTGTCTCCAAGCACTCTTATTGATATTATTGAACGTTGATGCCCAGATGTGAACTTCCATCTCTGTACTATAAAGAACTAGACAATAATCACTGAAAAAGTCACGCTCTCCTTCACTCACTGTCTTTCACTCTATAGAAAGTTATTCTCGGCAATCCAAAAACAAAAAAATCGTACATGAGCATTAGTAAACTTTGCACCACTGAAACAAAGTTACTCAAACTATTCCATAACATTTCAATAATTATTTACTGCTCTGATGCTGATCTATCTGTTCATAAAATAGGTCATTACAATAGTAATTGATGAGAAGAGTTCATAATTAATTGCAGAATTACGGTATTTGAGGGTAGAGTGCCACATTGTCTTGCACGATTAGGCTCAAAAACTAATCAGCACATCGTTATCTCATACCAGGCTTGAGTTTTGAGTTTGGTATTTTTCTATCCTGACGTTTTAGCTCTAGACCGTCCTCAAGAAACTGTGACACACATATAGACACACACACAGATATACACACCCATTACCGAGATATCAATGTTTTCAGTATCAGGGGACCCTAAAACATCAAAATCCTTTGAAAAACCTGGTTTTGAAATTTTTGTTAAATCTGAAGCTTTCGCTCCTCCCCTATAGACGATAGGATATGGTGGGGGAGGGCGCAAAGCAAAAATGATTGTCCTGTTTCACAATGCACATCATCGTACTGCTGCCGCAAATATCATGCACAAGTGTGTTTCAGTGGTCTATCGAGAGAAAGCTTGAGCAAGCACATGGCATGCAATCAAGTGACAAGAGCTGATAGGCATACATTTAGTTTTAACCGGGCTGAAGTTCAGTAAGATTAGCTCTGATGCTTTAGCATAGGCAGAGTGGTAGATCAGGGCTGTCGTTCCTGTCTCACAGCTCCAAGAAGTTTATATGTTCTCCTCAAATGTTTATGGATTGAATGGTATCAGTGAGTGTCAGTGAGTTTACTCTCTCAAGCACATTGTCCTCACTTCTTTTTTGTTACCATATCCTCGGGTAGAGCTACACAGCATGAGCTATACATGGGGATCATTGGTTTGTGGTGTCTAAATCTGTTCACTATATATACTCACATATAAGGTAGGTCTTGAAACCTGAAAATCAATCATAAAATCAGACCCAACTTATAAGACCGATCAAAAATACAACACTTAAATTTCTTTTTTTTTTTTTTTACATCTCCTTGCCTCCTCCAATCTTGAATCAGTTTCTCAGACGCATCGAATTTTGTTGCGGCAGAGCCGTTACCAATTTCTTTCGCCACTTCAACGGCTTTTAATTTAAAACCAGTTTCATATTTTCTTCTGATCGAACACTCCATCGCAGATAAGGGATGCTCTTACAATACAAGGTGTATGAGGGTGTGAGATACAAAAAACACAAAACAGTGCAAACGTCGCTTTGGAATAGTTTGGGTATTACCATGTGGTCATGTAGGCACAATGCATAGAAAAAAAGGCAGTGTGCTCCGTGGTTACTCTTTCAGGTAGGCGTTAGCATATCATGATCTTTTGGACAAATAGCGTGAGTTTTCCACGTTCGACTTATATAACCGACATTATAAAATACCGGAAATTATACGGTAAAATCAAGTCCCAACATATCTACGGGAGAACTTAAACGCGCGTATATACGGTAATTGTGGTTTTACTCTGTTGCGCACTCTGCCTTTATCATTTGCTCCCTTATTTTTCATTTGCCATGCCTTCACAAAACATGCTACTGGAAGTAATACTCAGCGTTGGTTGAGCAAGAAATCCTTGATGGGATGCAACTCATTCACCCAGCTGTGTTCTACTTTGTTACTATACTTGAGTAGGTTTAGAGAATATTTCTTATATATACCAAATGTTGTGTCTACTTTCACTTTAACGTCAACATTTTTAAACAAAAATGGCCCATTTACACCAAAATATTTTGCTACCCACATTTAGTACAGCAATATTAAAGCAAAAAACAATTAATGATTAATTACCTAAAATAAACACTTCTCCACTTTTCAAACTTGTGCTGCTGGTGCTATCCCTTGGTCATCTACACAGTCTATTCTACGTACACCAAGCTGGAGTTTACAGAATGGGGCGAGGCTGGATGATGTTGACACGTGACATTGATAACACAGCTGTTACGTGTGTTGCTCACATGTCTTCTCACGTTATATTGGGCATCAGGGCTCCAAAACAGGTCATAAACTATTTGGAAAACCACAGGAAAAACTGAAAGGCCAGTCCTTTGAATGTGAAACTGGGAAGTAATAAAATCTAGGTAAAACGCTTAATTAATCATTACTTAATGAAAGGCAAAGGCTTATTAAGATTGTTTTGATCCTTCCTGTCATTATTTAACTAATTTGGCCAATTTTTTATAGTTAGGTGTTATTTGAGCAAAAATAGGGGCCTATTACGGGGCCAGCAGACACCTGATTTAAACGAAAACCAATTCATTGTTCATATTTTGAAAGCTCACTTTACAAAGGGGGTTTCAGAAATAGATTAGGTCTTCAAGGAAGTCTGCATGCCTTTCCTGTTAGAGCCCACGCCACTGAATCAGGATACAATTATTGAGACATCCACACACTTTGAATGTTGTTCCATCAAGTTGCAGTTACATGACTCATACATACTGTCATGGGAGGACCTGCTATGAATCTAATGAAGCGTAAACTTCAGTGCTACTTATCTCAGAAGGGTTCCAGAAGCGACTTAAGTTTTCATCCCTCCATAACTTCAAAACTATAAGGCATAGGAAACCTGTACTAACACCTGTGAATTGACATGTGTAATAATCTAGTACTGCAATTTTAATCAAAATCTGAGATGTAGTGGTTACATTTTTAAAAAAATTTGTGGTGATCTGTCAAGGAACAGACCCACTGAAGAAGATAACAGTGGTTACCCAGACCACATTGTTGGCTGAGAGGGAGCCCTATGACAGCGTGGGCCTACTCCATGCTTCCACTTCCAGCTTTGGAAGCCCTTGAACCCAACACCATTGGTAATGTAACCGGATGAGCTGGTCTGATGGGGACAAATCATACTGAGCAAGGGGATGGTGCAAAAAGTGAATAAGTACTTGTATTAAAAAATACTCAAATAAGCAGTGTCCAAAAAGAAAGTGCAGTGATTCCAAGCTAATAAATGAATAATCTATAGAAACAGGGTGAATAAAAGAGGAGGTTAAAATAATACAAATAAATAAATCCTTTAAAACAAGGTTAAAAACAATGGCTGGAAGCAGTTCCCTTTATAAAAGCCATGTGCCTTCTTTTAGCTGGCAGCTCCCCAGCTTCTCCCATCAGGGACCTGCAACAGAGGAGGGCCTTCAATACTGGTCCGGTAGCCTTCCGTCCCCTGGCTCCGTACGGCCACTTTCCCGGACTGAGACTCAGGTTCCTCAGTGACCAGGGCGCTCACAATGGGGCTCACTCTCCTAAGCCTCACTGACTCTGGTGGTCTTATGCAGCAAGTCAACCACCTTCTTCGTCACTCCAGCTCCTGGAGATTACTCAGACTGCTTCCTGCTGCCCCCACCGAGTGTCCTGCTGAGGGGCTCTCCTCCCAGCTGCCTGCATCCACCAGCAAGCCTGCACTCGCTCGGTCACTTCCTCCCACACCGGCTCTCCGCACTTCCTGCTGCCGCCTTTTACTTCTACTTTTACTTCTACTTCTACTTTTCATTAACCTCTGTTCTCTCTCTTTCTTTCTCCCCTCCGCACTTGTGCTTCTCCTTTTATAATGGGAACATGGCACAGATGTGGCAATTAGCCACTCCCAGCATCAATTATGGACATTGAAGTGCACATGCGTGAACGCCAGTGTGGAAATGCCCATGCCCGTATCACGCCCAGGAACCGCACCTGGCCATACTACCATGCTCCCTCATTAAGCCACGAATGTGGCAATTATTTACTTAAAAACTGGCCATCCATTTTGAGCAGCGGACCTGCTATATCCCAAGCCCCCATAACAGTTCAAGCTTCAGATCCCCAAAAATGTAGTTCTGCCATTGTATCAGCCTGGGGGTATGAGAAATGGTGAGTGGAATTAGTCTCTTATTGGCAAAATTGCTGGTGAGTGGCCCTAAATAGGACTGTTGGCATCTTCAGCACTGTATCTCCCTACTGCAGTGCCACATGCTCCTGGCTGCTTGTCCTTTTGTTCCGTCATGCATGCCTCACCTGAGGTCAGAGGCAATTTATATGTCACATTATTCCCTGGCTCTCTATGAGCCAACCCAAGTCTAGGGTCCAATTCGAGGATCGCTGGTGGTGACACATCTGACCCAATTGGCTTCAGCAGCTGGGAGACGTGTCTGATAGAAGTGCTCTTCTAAGTGCTGTGTCCATGGCCTCTCAGACAGTTCGCTGCCACCTGAAGTCCGGGCCCAGAGCTTGTTACAATACTTTAGTGATTATAATACGACTCGCTCCCGAAAATAAAGTAAATTTTAAGTTTCTAAGAACTTTCTGACTATAAATAAAAGAGAGACTGACCCTACAGTTACTTGTACTTTAGATACTTGAGTACACTTCATATCAGACACTTCAACACTTCTATTGAGTTGTTTTCATTCGGACAGATTTTACTTTTATTTAAGTCATTTTCCAGAAAGGTGTCTTTGCTTTTACTTAACAATGGCTGTTGGGTACTTTAAACAACACTTTCACACTTCCTCCCTCACTCAAACCAGGCCAGTTTAGAGTCTTCAGTCAACCTAACTGGCACGGAATGCAGAGACATACCTTGGATGGGGTGCCAGTCCTTCTCAAAGCACATTCATTATTACTAATTAAATTAAAAGCCAATCAATCTAACATCCACATGTGACAGAAAGCCCCAAGGATAAACCAGGAGGACATATGGGTCAGATTTATCTGTAACTCTGTAATCTGTAAATGGTGTGGTGGGTTTGTGTACCCTGTGATGGACAGTTGGCTCTTGCCTTATGCCCAAAACAGTAGGAATTGGCTCCACCCCTCAGGGCTGTCTTAACAGCATCATAAAACCCCAGGCAAAGTAGTGCGCTGGGGTCCCCGCTTTGATAGCAAAACAGAAACATACACAGGCATCAGAAATATTGTGGGCCCTTATGCTCCTGGGGCCCCTGGTCAGTGCTCATTGTGCCCATACATTAAGTGCGTGACATGGGCCCCAAAAATGTAACAGTACACAACACTTCATGCTCTAACTGATGCTGTGAAATTGACTTCCGGGTGATTAAAAATTAATGTTGTATCAAAGTTTAGGAAGAATGGAATTCAGACATCATGATAAACATGGATGAGAAAAATGTATTACAGTGACAGAAGTGTAATTTCAAAAAAAGGAGGAAAATAGACAAATGGAGGTGGCATCATTCAGTCAGTCAGTCAATCAGTCATTATCCAACCAGCTATATCCTAACACAGGGTCATGGGGGTCTGCTGGGGCCAATCCCAGCCAACACAGGGCGCAAGGCAGGAACAAACCTGGGAAGGGCGCCAGTCCACCGCAGGGCACACACACAGACACACACACACCAAGCACACACTAGGGACAATTTAGGATCGCCAATGAACCTAACCTGCATGTCTTTGGACTGTGGGAGAAAACAGGAGCACCTTTAGGAAACCCACGCAGACACGGGGAGAACATGCAAACTTCACGCAGGGAGGACCCGGGAAGCGAACTCAGGTCTCCTTACTGCGAGGCAGCAGCGCTACCACTGCAGGTGGCATCATTGTTCCTAAAAATCATTAAATATGTTAAAGTTTGTGTGTAGCTTCTTTATAGTTTGGATTATACCACCATCTAGTGGCTTTGCCTGGAAAAGACAATTCCAGATTTTTTTTATGTTTAGTTTTAGGTATCCTGGTGTCTCAAAACTAGAAGCCTGTCTTAATTCACACAAAATGTGTTTGTGTTGAACTGCCCTCCTGGAAAATGTGTACCATACCTGATAATTAGACCCCCTTCATACCTACAATTTAATTTCTGTATTGAAAAAACTGCACAGAATTAAATTTTTATGTCCGATGTCACCTTCCAGGCATAGAATTCAAATAAGCTTACGTACTTATTACAGTATACAGGTATATGAAAGTCTATTGCATTTATACCTGTGTTTAATGTGGACTTTGACATATTGGTACAAATGCAATACAATGCACTATCAAGACCCGTTCACTCTGACTATCACTTCTCCAGTTCTTCTGCGATTATATGTAGTATCTAACTTTCCATTAGTCTGCAATTCCTCATTGCAAAAGAAGCAGACGACATTGTAGAAATGAGAACAGCCAATTGAGTTGTCAGGTTACCTAATAGCTACTTTGAGGCCTTTAAAAGCCAAGGCTCCATCTTTCTCCTGACTGAAGGTGTGCCTTAAAAAGAGATGTCATCTCTGCTCCTGGTTAATTGATTGTAATCATAAAGTACCTTGTGTTTATCTAGCTGTGGGAAAGTTAGGGAATAAGAGTTGCTGATGGAAACAAAGAGAGCTAGAGATAGGAACTGATCTTTGCATGTACAGAAATCTAGGCTAAAAGTAAAATGAGGACTAAGAGACCCTTCAGTTTCTAGTTCATTGTCTTGGCCTTTGAGAGAGGCACAAACTCACAGTGACCAGACTTTGTACTGTATCCTTAGTATCCTAGAACTGTAGCACAGCAAAGTCATGTGAGAATATTCTCCAAAAAATATTAAAAATAGTCCAATATCTCCTTGTTCAAAGATTTATAGGTTGACTAGCTCTGGTACCCATCTAAGATGGGGTGGTTGTGATGCGCCATATTTTGGAATGACAGAAATCTAACAACCAGACTGACACACAGATCTATCTATCTATCTATCTATCTATCTATCTATCTATCTATCTATCTATCTATCTATCTATCTATCTATCTATGATTAGTCACACCTTATCTATCTATCTATTTATTATATAGTGCATTTTGTTTATCTATCTATCTATCTATCTATCTATCTATCTATCTATCTATCTATCTATCTATCTATCTATCTATTAATGCTTGGAAATACAATATAAAAGCAGAATACAAGGTTTCCATGAGGAGAGCAAACCTACCCAAATATTCCACATGGGGGCAGTGTTTCATTAACTGGTAGCACCTGTAAAATATTACTGAATTCATTCAGCTGTTTCAGACTTCATTACTCAGGTAAAAAACATGCCATGTTCCATTGTTAACGAACAAAAGGCTTAGTTTAGTACAAGTGACAAGTCTGAAAGGCCACTGTAAAAATTCAGATTTTAGTAACACCTCACCATCAGCCGCCTTATTCCCCCTCATTAAGACCCCCTATATAAGGAGAACTTCAGCATTGCTCCCTCAGAATGGACTTGTGTGTGCAACATCTGCACACAGCATGTCAGTTGTCAGCCAGCATCTGCTTTGCAGCTCAAAATAAAGTTAGTCTCTGACGCTCTAGAGGACTTGTAATATTTATGAGACATATTAAAAATGCATTGACTTGTTGTTTCAGAGATGGTCCAATAGTTATGAATCATTAATAATAAAGGGAAACTCTGCCAGATGTATGGAG
>JANRMT010062813.1:16083336-16137240 GCA_026402145.1 Polypterus bichir lapradei | reverse complement strand
GATAGATAGATAGATAGATAGATAGATAGATAGATAGATAGATAGATGTGGTTTACAGTAAAACGTGCTTGTTCCAGCAGCATCATAGATCATTAAAACATGCAAAACAGTCAAAAAAAGCAAAGTGCAAACTCTCAAATAGGTGTAACACCAAAAAATGATTATATAATAATATAAAGAAAAGTTGTCTATGTTACAGTTTGTCTATTGTAAGTGGAAAGGCTGAAAACAGATATGGCGTAAGGAGCACAGAAGAGTCCCAATAACACCTTCTAGCACACCATGTCTAAATGGCTAAAGGTCGATATATCATGAAGAGGATGGGCAGCGTTAGTGACGACGGACTCTAATTTCACTATCATCTTCTTAACTTCAGTTGCTTCTAGTGAGTCTACAGTCAGTCTTGCTATGAAATGTGCCCATTTTGATCAGCTTTTTGAGGTGCCTGGCATGCGCTGAGCTGGTGTTACCCCTCCTGCAGACCATAGTCTGTAACAGTAGACTGTCCACTATGGACTGGTAGAACTCCCTAGCTACATGTCACACACAATAGTCCTTAAGTCTCCATTAAAAGAAGACCCTTTTTTTAAGTTATCCACTCAATTTGGTCTGTTATTTAGATAGACCCCCAGATATTTGTAAGTCTGCACTACCTCCATCTATTCTCCCAATATGGAGGCTGATCTTAACAGTTACTGGGGATGTCAGAAATCCAGAACTAACTCCTTTGTCTTGGAAATGTTCTACAGTGCATCTGGAAAGTATTCACAGTGCATCACTTTTTCCACATTTTGTTATGTTACAGCCTTATTCCAAGCTTGTGGCATCATATTAAAAACGACTTGAGGCTGTAATTGCTGCCAAAGGTGCATCAACAAAGTATTGAGCAAAGGCTGTGAATACTTATGTACATGTGATTTCTGTTTTTTTATTTTTAATAAATTTGCAAAAACCGCAAGTAAACTTTTTCCACGTTGTCATTATGGGGTGTTGTGTGTAGAATTCTGAGGAAAAAAATGAATTTAATCCATTTTGGAATAAGGCTGTAACATAACAAAAAGTGGAAAAAGGGATGCGCTGTGAATACTTTCCGGATGCACTGTATTTTAGGTGGTTCTTCCTACACAAGTGACAAAGTCCTCCACCACAAATGCAAATCAAGAAGAGTCTCAGCGAAGCCCCTCCATGCTTTTTAAGAATCAATCCATTGTTTTCTTGCCTATCCTCTCTCACAGTCTGCACCGTCATGTAATGCTACACAAATCCACTTGCAGCAGAAACACTTATACTGTAAAAATGCAATTATAAAGTTTTGTTTAATGTAAAGTCAAAAGTATGGCACCCATTACAGTATGGAGCTATTTAGTGAGAACAACGAAGATGCCCACAATTTCAAGGCACATTTCTTATCAACAGGACTTTCTCAGTGCCGTGAACAGTAAGAGGCATCTTCTTAGCCAGAGGTCAGCAGCTGTCTGATGTTGTTTTGCAGCCCCAACTTTCACATTTTTTTTTTAACTGCTCCAGATTTATAAATCACTAACAGCTGCGTTCACAGCGAGTCTTTCTGCCACATTAGTTTTACTTCCTTGTGACAATGTGACCCTGGATTTAGGGGCGGGAGCAGTGAGGAGTGAGAAAAGCAAGCTGCGCAACTCGAGCAGAGGCAGCCCATGGCCCTGCATCATCACATCCAAGGAGCTCACCGCTCCAACACTTTCAGCTTCTTTTATGTAAACTTTTGTTGTACTATAATATTGCTATTTGTAAAGGACCTTTTGAGAGTACTTGATATAAAGGATGCTATATAAAGTATAGACCAAATAATCAATTAATATCCATCCATTCACTTTTGAACTTGCTTAGTTTACACCAACCACCCACACTCACACATATCGCTGTGCCAGTTTAACATGTCCAGTTATCCTACCATGAAAGACACTGGATGAGACAGCAACAGATATAATGAAGACTGATAAACATGTTGGATTCAAATAGCCATGATTTTGTTTATGACTTTTACATACTAATACTTACTGTATATTTAAGCAAGGAGATGGTAGTTGTCCATTAAGATCTTTAGCTCCTTTGCCTACAGATGATTTGCACACCATCTGACTACTGCACCACCTACCTTGAGACTGTGCACAGATTCAAAGGATGAAGTGTACAGCTGGGCATTGAATGGATGGCACAGAGCCCCTGGGCGTTTTTACAGTTCTATCGGCAGTGCAAGGTTCTTGGACATCAAAGGAAGTCTATGGAAAATGGAGGGTCCTCTGTGTTACGGGGAGCTGATGGTAAGTATCGGGTTTCCAGTACAGATCATCATAACTGGTCTATAGGTAGTAAGGAGCCTCTAATCTGGATACAGAGTCACTGGAGCATTGTGTCTAGACTATAGACAGTACAAGACCTCCCTGCCTTGTGACTAGCACATGCAGAACCCTTTGAGGCATCATTACTGATTAATCAAGTGTAGTCTATGAAGAGTACAATGACAGCATAACTGGTCTAAGGACAGCACCAGGTCTATGAACATTACAGATTTATAGGTCTTTAAGGTTATTATTGTCACGTGTACAGAATACAGTGAGATTTTTAGTTGTATGTGCTGACCAACATGCAACATGTTGCCACTTTTCAGTGCCGTGATTACATTTACATTTATTTGCCTAGCAAATTTCTTTTTTTTATCCAAAGTGACTTACAGAAAAAGTCAACATAATCGAGTAAAGTCTTGGGGGACTGTTTAGGAACACGTGTTACAGGACAAGGTTACAAAATTGATCATCACAAATGAAGAGCTGAGTTATTGCAGTTACAATTCCTAGATTACAAAACATGAGAGCTAATATCACTTAGACAGAAGTTCACCAAACAAGAGAGTCTTCAAATACTTCTTAAACACACTGAGAGAATCCAAAGTGTGAATGGCAGTGGGCAGCTCATTCCACCAGCTATGAGCTACACATGAAAAAAGTCAGAAGTGAGATTTAATACAATGCAGAGGTGGCATCACCAGGCACCATTCATCAGCAGATCTGAGGGGGTGAGAAGAAGCATCTGACATCACAAATGTCTCTATATATATAGGTGCTGACCCACTGACTACTCTGTAGGTAGAAATCAAGGATTTGAACTTAAAATGGACTCCTACTGGAACCAATGTAGTGATCTAAAAAGAGGAGTGGCATGTGCCCATCTCAGTTAGAATAATCTGCAGCAGTTTGGTGACACATGCCAGCAGAGGGCTGCAGTTGTCCAGACGTGACAAGACCAAAGTCCAGAGCAGGAGTTGTGCTGCATCCTCTATCAGAAATGGTCTGATCTTGATTGTTATTGGATTAGTGAGTAATTAGTTAGTAGAACAGCCTTACATTTAAACTTCTGTCTTCCTTACTAAAACAACTGCCTTACTTTGACATTTCTGTCTTCCTTATTGTAGTGAGAAGTCAAGCCAAATGACACCTTTTATTGGCTAACTAAAAAGATTACAATATGCAAGCTTTCAAGGCAACTCAGGCCCCTTCTTCAGGCAAGATGTAATGTCCTCCTTATTAGAAGTCCATGAACAATGCATAACGAATCAACTGATCATAAGGAGTCCACAGGTATTGTATACAAATTGCAGAGAGTAAAGTGCCAATAGACATCATAAATGGTCTTTGGAGTGTGAAGGGTCATGAGTGTCATGGATGGCTTATTAGTAGTATAGTACAGGGTGTCTGGGCATCATTACAAGTCTCTGGGTAGAAAGGTGCCCACTGACATCACAAGTGGTCTGTAGACAGAAAGCAGATTACAGGTAGCAAGATGATTTAAGTACAGTACGTGACCTCTGTACTCAAACTCTTCTATGATCTGTGGTCTGTGGATAATAAAGAATAAATAACTATAATAGTTGATCTGTCATCACAATAAAAAGATCCTGGCTTTATTATTATGGAGTATCAGCCTACCAGTAAAAGAAGTAATTTAGGGACCACTGAGCATTTTAAATAATCTATGGACAGTAGCAGGTCACTGGGACATAGTATGGTGTAGCAGTTTAGGCCTTCGACTCTAAACCACAATGTCGCTGGTTCAATCCTTGTGTCTACCTTACTGGGCGGCCCTGAGCCTATTTACAGCTATAAAAAGCAGACCTGTAAGCTATTGTAACACATGCTAAAGTAACATATATGTAAGATGCCTTGGAGAAATGTGTCAATGAAATATTAAAATATTAAAAAAATACTACACATGCACTGTGGCCATTGCAAACATTCTGTAGCCAGTGTCAGGTCCTTGCACATTGTTATGAATTTTTAGTCAGTAAGGAGACCCCGAGCATCATATTTAGGAATATTGTGAAGAAGGGAGCTTTGCACGCCCCTGGAGGATGGGGTCGCTCCTCTGAAGTCCCCTCTTGAATGCTGTTGCAATGGGAAGAAATACAGTATGCCTCCTCCTTGCTCCATTAGATGCTGGGCTGCTGCTGCTGCTGCTGTGTCGCGTGATATGCTTCTCACTGTCCTTTTTGCTTATTTCCTTGTCTCACTTCTCCCCCTGACATCCTCTGCTTTATGCTTATTATGCTGTTTACGAATAAAGTTTGTTTCTTGAAAAGCTTGAATGAATCTGTGCAATTGTGTAACCCAAGCGTGACAATATAGATATTACATGACTCACATTCATAGTATCACACACGTGTGATTGTTAGGCAGCTAAAGGGCCTGAATAATGGTAGTTCCATGCCAGACCAGGGGGTGGCGAGGTGTACTGAATGTTTTTTTCAATCCTCTGCAGACCATCCATGGGAAATCCCGTATGGTTCCGGTGCCAATGATGATGTCACTTCCAGTTCCACTGCCAATGATGATGTCACTTTCCCCATATCCGGCAAATGTAATGATATCACCTCCAGTGCCGATGACGTCACTTCCATTTCCGCTGCGCATGATGACGTCACTGCTGGTCCAGATGACGTCACTTCAGGTTCAGGTCCCAATGGCATCACTTTACAGCCTTAAATCAGTTCTGTTTTGGACTCTGACCTGTGAACAACTTACAACAAATGGGGTGGCTGCCCCAAACCTTTTTGATGTCTCTGGTTCGTTCTTATGACAATAGGTATGGCAACATGTCTCGAGGACACTGGGATTCCAGGCATTTACATTGATCTATGATGCGTATTGAGTCCCTGTTCATTTTGTGCTATGCCTAGGGGAATTATAGCTGGTCTATGGGTGACATGCATAGAGACCCTTAGAATTTGTTAATAGTCTATAGAGACCATTGGGCCAAAATGCATTATGGCCAGTCTATTGAAATAACTGAATCCCCAGGCACTATGACTAGCCTATCTCAAGCCCTAACCCCAGGTATCATAACTGCGTGTTGCAACTGGACTACAGGCATTAGCTGGTCTCCTCACCTTTTTATGAATTAAAAAAAAATGAAGCAGCCCTAAGCATTGCTACGAGAATATGGACAGGTTAGTTTGCTGGACATCACACCTGACCTATGCACAGTATAGCACTCCTGGTAATCATAACTTTCAAGAAGCAGCACTTGGTCTTTTTTAATTATAATTATTCTATAGACAGTTCCAGATTTGATCCTATGGGCATTCTAACTACTCCATGGGCATTTGAAGGCTCATAGTATGGATAAAGTAAAGAGTTCAATTCAATTGAAATATTGCACTTTGTCCTTATTTTTGAATATAATTTGATTCTTCACACTCACACATTCTCTATGATATATTCATTTCCATCTGTTCCAGTTTTCCTCTTCTAGGAGTCTCTTATTCTTTTGGTATTTGTTTCTCACCTCATGTTGTTTTTTGTAAAGCAGCCAACCCCTACAACTCAGACTTCTTGGACAAGAATTGGTAACACTGAGTGAGTCGAGCCTCGGTTATGTTGCTAAATGGAATGGCAGAGATGGCTGACTGGGAAGATACCTTTATTATCAGGGGGTTTGTGCCACTCTAGCACATTTGCCTTCACCAGACCCACAGCACAATACTCCAGCTCATCTGTTTGAGCATAGGGGTTGCATAAAAAAACGTGTCAGCCATTTGTAAGTTGTCTGTAATGCAAACAAGCCTGAATGTTAGGGGAGAACAATCCCCCGTCAAATGGATCTGATGCACACAATAGCTTTTTATGATTGTATCCTCACTGACTGAATTCATCTGGTAATCTCTAAGTGAAATAACTGTATGGATTTGTTTAGAGTGATGGGTTTGTTAAATCATGTATGTCATAATTGCAGTCAACTAAAAATAAAGAGCATCTTATTATGGGCGGGCTTCATAACACAGATTGAAGAGAAAAACTTTATGATATCTGTCCTGGTTAGTGAAATTAACAGAATACCAACATTCACCCCTGCACTAGTTAGTGACACTGTGTCATGAATCTCGAGGTCCAGTTTCAAATCACACACTCAATTGTTGTAAGTGTGAAGTTTGCACTTTGTCCCCATTTATCTATAGATTTTCCTTCCATAACCCCATAAGATGTACATATTATTGCTCGCTAATTGGTGAATTTGCTGTATATTGGCCCCATTCTCTCTCTGAGTTTGCCCTGTGATGGACTACTGAACTGTCCACAGTTGTTTCCCAGGGTAGGCTTCAATGCCCCATGCCCTGTCCTGAATGGGATTTAGTGATTTTAAGAATGTATGTTTAGAAAAGTTAGACACTCCTTGGATCTCTACTGTATTGGAGCGTTAATAATAAAGGCCATTTTGTCAGTTTAACTTGGTTCCCACACATGCAGTTTACCATTCTTGAGTTCTAATAAATTGGCCAGTTGGGCTCGCCCATTCTCCCAGAAGGGCCACAGTGATTGCTGGCTTTCATTCAAACCAAAGACTACAGTAATTGTAAATGATGTGCTCTCCTAAAAAGGCTGCTGGTTCTTCTAATTATGGACTCTGGACTCACCACAGGGAAAAGTCCTGTCTCCTTTTGTCTTCACTCTGTACACCTCAGACTATAAATATAACACCAGGTCATGTCACTTGCAGAAATTCTCAGATGATTTTGCACTTATGGTGTGTATTGATAAGGGGGGTGAGGCACAGGAGAGGAGTCAGGTGGAGAAGTTTGTTTCTTGGTGCAAAGAGAATCGTCTGCATCTTAATATTGGCAAAACCAAAGGAACTGATTATTGACTTTCACTGCACCAAAGAGCCTCTATGTCCAGTCATTATTCAAGGAGTGGTCCATTTTTACATGTCCACATTAATGACAGGTTACACTGGTCTCGGAACACAGAGGAGCTATAAAAGAAAGAATAGAGCAGGCTCTACTTTTTAGGAGACCTTCTTTTAATGTGGGAAGTGACATCCTTCACATCTTCTACAACTCTATGATGGCCAGTGTGATTTTCTACACTGTGGTGTGATGGGCTGGTAATACTGAATCTACAAGAAAATTAAAATGTCAGGCTCAGTTATGGGACACACTCTGGACTCCAAGAAGAGAGTGAAAACAAAACCAAGTGCCATTATGAACAATGCTGCTCATCCTCTGTTTGACACACTAACACTGAGGACTTTCAGCCAACAAATCATTCAGCAAAAGTGTGTCAAGAAACAATATGGGGGCTCCTTTATACAAACAACAATATGTGTGCATAATATCTCACTCTGACTGGGACTGCCAAGTTAGAAGGTTCCATTTTTAATTTATTTTTTCTTTTTTAGATCAAAATGTGTGTGTATATTTATTTATTTATAGAATTAAGTTTTTATTTATTTTAAGAGCTTCTGTAAAAAGCTGAATTTCCTCATGAGGGCAAATAAAGTTCTATCTGTTTAATACTTTGGTTTAAAATTGTCTTCTGGTGTCTTGCTTCACCAAGATGAATTTACAGGTTTTATTGTACAGTAGAACCTAAAGGCTCTACAGTGGAATTTCTGTTAGTTTTGTTTTCTTTAAATATTTCTCCATGTAGGTTCCCAAAATTTTAGATTAGATGCCAGTCTACTGCAGTCTATTGAGATTTGAGAGAAATAATGTATTACCTGAAATCAGAGGTAAACTCCAAAGATAGACAGATGGAGTTCAGGATTTGAACTCAGGACAGGCACCAACATTCGCCAGCAAGTCACCCTTACAGATCACTCACTTACAATGCCACCACAAACACACAGAGCCTTTAATAAGCCTGATTGATTTGTTAGAACTTTTACAGAATAACGAAGGGACTCTTGTTGAAACAAACCTTATGTGGAAACATAAATGATACCAATAGACATTTTTATGGATTCAGCAAAGCATTTTTGAGCAACAAGAGGCCTAATTAATCAAGCAATTCAGTTAAGGGTGTGAAAGAACCTCAGACTTTATCGTACTGCTGGAACGAAATGTCTGACACCCACTGAGCTTGGAAACTAAGAAATGTGAGGTTTATTTAAGAAAGGATATCAGTTAGAATGTGCTCCTCATTTCACTAAAAAGCAACAGTCACTGCAACTACCCAGGAGCTCAGGTTTCAGATCCCTGCAGTAAGTCACAGGCTATTTGACAAGTAGTGTAGTACATTAGGAAGGCCTTTGAGCTTTAAAATAAGAGGCTGTCAGTTCAGTCCCCACACTGTGTGACCCTGAGCAAGTCACTAAATCTACCTGGACTCCAATAGATAGATAGATAGATGGATAGATACTTTATTAATCCCAAGGGGAAATTCACATAATCCAGCAGCAGTATACTGATACAAAAAACAATATTAAATTAAAGTGTAATAAAAATGCATGTAAAAACAGACAATAACTTTGAATAATATTAGCATTTACTCCCCCGGGTGGAATTGAAGAGTCGCATAGTGTGTGGGGGGGGAACGATCTCCTCAGTCTGTCAGTGGAGCAAGACAGCGACAAAAGTCTGTCACTGAAGCTACTCCTCTGCCTGGAGATGACACTGTTAAGTGGATGCAGTGGATTCTTCATGATTCTTCATGATTGACAATCTCGAATTTCTACACATGTACTTGTTTGTGTAAACAATTGTGAGGTATCTCTGTCTTGGAAGTCACTTTGGATTGAGGTATCTACTGAACATTCAACAACAATGTGAGCAAACAGTTTAGCAAAGCTTATAGTGAGGGATGGCTGGGGCTCTCACCCGACTGGGATGTCTCCACATTGGAAGGACTGGGGGAAAGCGCATGCTCAGGGCATTATCTCCCCAAGTCCTTCTGGTGGTGCACATCAAAGGTAAAAAGGCTGTAAGCTAAGAAACTACCAAGTCAGCTGGGCAATCATGTCCTTCTGCTAATAAAGCCACTAAAGTGCGGAGTGGTCAGTCACCAGTGTGAACCGTCATCCCCAGAGCTAGTAACAGAGAGCCTCCACTGCCCACTTAATCCCTATACACTCCTTTTCAATTATTAAGTAATTACGCTCCCTGGGTAGCAGTTTCCTGCTGAGAAACGTGATGGGGTGCCCCCACGGCATCTAAAGGCCACCCAAGGAAAACGTCTAACCTTACCCACCAGGCTGAGAAGAGATTCTAGTGAAAATGATATAGAAAACGCAGTCCAGGAAATGTGGCATCACTGTTGAGAGGAGGGCAGAGCTCCAACTCAGAAGCCGACTTTACTGTTAAAGTACTAAGAGACATATTCATTTTTTTGTTTTCGCCATTGAACAGCTGTAGGTTTTTTGTTATTACAAGGGGCAATCTGGCTGGTGCCCGAACCTTTTGCCAGCCTGAACTAGTCTGTTTTATATATATATATATATACGTACAGGGAGATTGACTCAAAAGAGGCCCCAAATATTCTGTAATAATTCTTGCTAGAATGAAGCAATCTGAACGAAACAACATGCAATATGCTCCTCGGTATATGGAACTTCGAACAAGCCGGAGCGATGACGTAGGACATGGACTGCCATTGTGACATTTAACCTCCTTTTGCAACTTCTGGATGCATACCGCCTGTCCCCCTTCACTCAGTCACTCGAGTTCTCATCAGGATGATGGTGTGCAGTATTGAGCAGTGTGTCTTCATGGCGCAAACCTATTGGGTCACCAATTCGTCTAAGCGATGTCAGAATCAACTGGATGATCGTGAGTTAAAGGGAGGTTACTTCCAGCAAGATGGAGTAAAGTGTCACACATCGGCAAGGAGCATGGCAGAAACTGAGTCCTTCTTCGGCAACATAGTAATTTCACAGGGGCTTTGGCCATCACGGTCACCGGATCTGACACCACCAGACTTCTTCCTTTGGGGTATGCTCAAAGGAAAAGACTATCGGAACAAGCCTCGCACAGTATAAGATCTGAAGGAAAACATCCAATGTGAAACTGCTGCTATTCCCCCCAATACGTTTTCAAATATGTTCAGGAACATGGAGCGCTGTGTCGAAATGTGTCTGGCAGAAAACAGAAACCACTTCCAGCATCGCATGTAATGCAATCAATTACATATACGTCAAGGTATATAGCGCATTTCTTTGGTTCAGTTTGCTTCATTTTAACAGGATTTACAACAGAATATTTGGAGCCTCTTTTGAGTAAATCTCCCTGTATATACTCTACATATATATATCTATCTATCTATCTATCTATCTATCTATATATATATATATATATATATATATATAACAGGAATGACTTTTCTGCACAGAGCTAAGCCAGCATGACTATTTTTATGGTAAATAGACAGGCAGTGTTTTTTTTAGCAGCAGAACAAGAAGAGTGCCCAGAATACACTGTCATGCATGCGCATTGGAGGACCTCCTCACAGGCTCATTTAAGGTACATGATAGTCCCCTGCAACGGCAGGGTGCAATATCGCTGACTTTGTTTTCTCCTTCTCTCCCTGCAGCTCCAAGAAGCCACCCATTGGGGGCTCTTAACGTCACCCCCTGCAGAATCCATTGGGATAAGAAAACCGGCTGCCCAGAAAGGAGTCGTCATTTGACCCAGTAGCTCTTCATGAGATGGACCTCCTGATTGTCTATCGAAAAGCCACACACTTACACGGAAGTAGCCTTATTAGTGCTGGATCAGCAAGTATCTCTGTTGCCTTTTGTGAACATTTTATTTGTTTCATACTGTTACTAAACTAGACTCCCCAGTTGGTGTCTCAACTATTCATCCATTGTCTCTCTTTCCTTTACCGCGCCCAGCCACAACACTCAAGATCAAATGCTAAGGGACAACAGGATAAATGACTAAAAGCAAAAGGGCAGTAAGAAATCAATGTTGAGGCTGAGCAAGAAATTATAAAGACAGAAAAACCTTAAAAAGGAATTGCAAAGGACAGTAAGTTTTTCAAACCTTTTTCAAAGTCTTATCTATATTTTCAATAAAGTTCAGACACTGAAGCGCATGCAGATCGGTCTTATAAAGATGGCTAAGATGATATACACATAATCATGGCCACTCCACTTGTCATATGCTGCATCACGGCCAGAGGAGGCAAAAAAGTAAAAACTGTACAAATAAGTAGAAACTGCTCCATGTGGAGTTGAGGTTATCAGTGGAATCCCTGTGACGATGCGGGTTCACTGCATGCTCCCATCTGCTGTCCGGGAGCCCTTGAACCCAACACCATCGGTAATGTCACCGATGAGCACAGCAGTGAGGCAACAATAGAGCAAGGGGATGGTGTACAAAAGTGCCAAGTGCTTTTATTTAAAAACAGAAGAACAAAACATTGTCCAAATATATAGTGCAGTGCTTTCCAATAATTAAATAAACAATTCATAAAACAAACATGGAGGTTTAAAAATCAATAAACAGAAAAATAATATTCCTTTAAAAGACGATGAGGTTAAAACGTTGGAAGCAATCTCTTTAAAACACAAAGCCCGGTGTGTTCGTCTAACTAGTGACTCCCCTGCTTCTCCCTATCCAGGCTTTGCAACAAGAGGAGCCACTCTACCTGCAGCTGACCTTCTTTACACTTCAGAACAGGTCTGGAGGCTTCCCGATCCCTGGTTTCGGTCGCGCACTCAACCCAGACCGGGACTTGGCTTTTCTCCAACGGCCAGGACTCTCATGCTGGAGATTATCTTCCTAAGTCTCTCAACTCCCGCTGTCTTCCATGGCGAGTCACTCCCCTCTCAAAATGCTCAGCGGGAGTGGCCACTATCAACTACCCTAGGTGTTGGATAAACACCTCGCTAGGGCCCACAGTCCAACTACACTCGAGCCTACTCTCGCTTGCTCGTTCCCCTTCGCGCTCTCTCTCTCTCTCTCTCTCTCTCTCTCTCTCTCTCTCTCTCTCTCACACCGGCATTCTCCTTGCTGCTTCCCCGCAACCTCCGTCTTTTCCTTTCTTTTCTTTCTTCCCTCTTAACCTCCTTGCGCTTCTATTTAATTAAGAGGACGTGGCAGTCGTGGCCAATCAGTAGCCCCAGGAACAATCATGAACATGGACGATTTCGCACCTGTGCACTATGGCGAGACACACCCACACCACGAATCATCCCGGGACCCTCTTCAGCCACACAACCACTACGCCCCCTCACTAAGCCGCGAGCGTGGCTATTATTTATTTTAAACTGGCTTTGGACGAGAGCTCTGGACCCGCTATACCACAGTCCCTCAGAGGTCTGTCCTGAGATCATTACTTTTTCTGATTTATATTAATGACATCGATTTCGGTATAGTTAGAAAACTTGTGAAATTTGCAAATGAATTTAAAATTGAAGGAATGACAGGCACTGAAGAGCAGGCAAAAATGATTGAAGAAGACTTGGACAAGCTTCAGAACTGGACAAACACTTGGAAAATGCAGTTTAATGTAGAAAAGTGCAAAGTGATGCCCATGGGCAAAAGGAACATCAATTATAAATAAAAGATGGGAGATACCGTCCTACAAGAAGCAAACTCTGAAAAGGATTTAGCGGTTTAGGATTGACACAACATTCTCATTATCTAAGCAAGCAGCAGAAGCTATTAAAAAGGCAAATAAAATGTTACATAAATGAAGGGACTTTGTGCTCACACTAATATAATGCACTAGTGAGAGCATATCCACAGTACTGTGAGCAGGGGCCTCATGTATAAACGGTGCGTACGCACAGAAATGTCCACGTTCAAATTGCGATGTATAAAACCTAAACTTGCCATAAAGCCACACATATTTCCACGGTACCTCATACCCTGTCGTACGCAAGTTCTCCGCTCGGTTTTGCAGTCTGGCGGCACCCAGCGTCAAAGCAGTGCTACTATTCCTGTGTGGTTATCCTTTCTTTTCCTTATAAATACACTGAAATTAACCGCATATTGTTAATTAGTTTAATGCATCTGATTGTAATTAACCAGTAACAATATAATGGTCCACGGAATGGTCAAACTATTCCAAATACCATAGCTGCTTTAACGTTGTTACTCTCACTGCACTTTCTTCTTCTTCTTTCAGCTGCTCCCGTTAGGGGTTGCCACAGCAGATCATCTTTTTCCATATTACTCTCACTGCACCACTCGGAGAAGCTGATCGGAAAGAGAATTATCGGTATGCAGCATCAAGCACGTGCTGCCTCAGCCATGCTTCCAATCTGAACTGTTTCTCACACGGCAAACGCTTCAAACCTTTCCTGTACAGACCTCACGGTTCAGAAAGAGTTTCATCCCAAAAGCTCTAAACGCACTCAATCAAGAGCTCCTTGTAGAACTATCTGTACTTATAAGTAGAATTACCTCACTGTAAACTTGCACTACAGTTATAATATTGCACAACCTGAGCCACTTTATAAAGCGTGTATTTACATATGATGACGATATCATTTTTAAGATGAAATGCAGCAAAATATGTTTATTATATTATACAGATACAACTTTAACTTCATTTAAATAATCTTTATTGTTAATAATTAAAGGTTGTTCCAGCCTTGCAATGTATGTTTCACTGGGACTGGCATGAAGGATAGAATAATTAAACATGTAATACGAAGATACTTCAATGTTCCTTAAAAGTTTTGAAGAATCGCTCTAAGCTTACAGATGACTTAACGTCTATTACAGAGCTGATTGTGTGGCGATCGGTTACTTGGAGAAAGAAAAGGAAGGACAGGAATTGGAGGTTAGTACGTTTGAAAGAGACAGTACTGCAAGGACAGCCCTGTGCAGGTGCACAGTTTGCACCTGCATAGGGCCACCAAATCCCAGGGGCCGCCACGCCAATATATATTGAATATAAAATAGAAAGAGAAAATAACGACACAGCTAAAAACGCAGCGACACATTTTGACAAAAGTTAAACGCTTGTGTCATGAGCACGAGGCAGCTATGCAGTGTCCTCAACGGACGTGGTCATCTGCCGTGCATAAGATACCATATTGACATTGGCGGGCGAAGGGGCCACCTATTCTTTCTCTGCCCAGGGCCGCCACGAGCCTAGAGCCACCCCTGAGTACTGCTGCAATAAATTATTTCATCGAAGGTCGCGCACAATCACTGCGCCCCCATGTTTCCATGTTTAATAACTTGCTTTAACTCCTATCATCATGAAAATGATATCACGGATACATCTCAGTATTTTAGTTATTCAGAGAGCTGTAATATCACAAATGTAATGGATTCTGTGTCCTGTAGGAGAAAGAGAAAGAATGGAAGCACATAGTGATTCACACACATAGAGCACATAGAAGAACAAATACAAAGCAAAGCATTTAACGTGCTACTTTACTTACGATGTGATTTGAGAAACTAGTTAATTAAACGATTTTAAGATGAAGTTTATGATGTTCTACTTTAATGACAAAATAAACTACGTGATTAAAGTGGAAATTTCGAGATTAAAGTTGACATTTCGTGCTTTTTCCCCACTGTGTGCCTTTTTTTTTCTCTGTACCCTAATAAGCTTTCATATGACACTCAGATGGTGGGCTACAACTCGTATTTTCATGGTGACTTTGATATATGACAACTTCTTTTTTATTTCGGGCACTGTGAGACTTAGTGAACTTGAGCTTTCGAGTTTCTCTGACACTCTATGCCACTCGATCAACTTCCTTTTGTTGTTTATACCACTGTTTAAATCAATAAATAGTATGTTTTTCCTTCCCTCCACTTGGTATTCGCTGAAATTCTTCCATTTTCCCTCTTGCTTTTCCCATTGTCTTGTCACAGAATGCTGAGCTTAAGGGCTATTTATATTGATTTGCATATTCAAAGAGGCGTAATTCTGGGAGGAGTTGGGGAGGGACAGCAGACGCGTGCACGAGCGTTACTTTTCACACTTACCGGGATTTATGTAGCGGAAGAACACGGAAGTTGGCGAATGCACAGATTCCTGCATCTGGATTTTTCTGTGCGTAAGCATATTTCGGCTTTTGTGCTTACGTCATGTTATAGTGCAAATTCTACGCATGGCGTAATGCATGGTCACCATAATACCAAAAAGAGATAGCAGCACTCGAAGCTGTGCAGAGGAAAGCAACCGCGTGCATCCCAGGACTTAAGGACATGTCCTACTGTGACAGACTCAGGGAATTAAACCCGTTTCAGTTTTGCCAGTGCATTTAAAACCGAACCAAGGAAGCATTTCTTTATGCAAAGAGTTGTGGGAATCTAGAACAAACTATAAAGACATGTAATTGAAGCAGAAACCTTGACAACCTTTCTGATTATCTGGATGAGATACTAGGACAGCTATTAGGTAAACAAACAAGCCTGATAAGTTAAATGGTCTCCTCTCATTTGTGACATTTCTTATGTTCTTATCATGGAAATTAAAATATGTTCTAAAAATCTGCAAAAAAACTCAAGGAAATCATATCAATTTATAATATTCATTATATTCACAGGTCCAGTGCTGGTGTGGTTGGTGCAAGGGGGGACACCATCCCCTCAGTGTTAGACAAATGATTTTTGAACATTTTCCTTTATATAACTTGCACATGTACTTTCCGGGTGATCAGAAAACTGTACCTCCTGCTAATTTACACCAACAGTGACACGTCGGCACAGAGTAAGCATTTGCCCTGTCATTTTACTCAGACTTTGTACCTTTTTGAAATTCTACAGGCAAGAATAAAAAAGCAGTTTTTGTAATCTTCAGACAACCTTTTGCAATAATTCCTGAATCAGTTATAGGGTAAAGTGCATTTGTGATCATTTTATTTTGGTTTGGAGTCCGTATTGTTTGTTTAGCAAGTGAGTTGAGCTTCCTAATCACAATAAATGAGAATATTCCACATCAAGCGGGCACATTTATCTCACATTAACGTTTAGAAATGCATTGCCCTGAATATCTATGAATCTTTACATGTGGGTGTATGTTAGAGGAAGATACAACAGTTTTGTATTTTGTTTGTGCAGGAGTTATTAATAGGATAATTAAATATCATTTGATTAAACTGCATAATTGATTGATTGTATAATACAAAATTTTAACACTGAAAACAACAGTAAAGATTCACTTGGGTAGTTGCAAAAGCGCTGTTTCAACATAAATGTCAGAAATTCAGAATTTCAGAAACCCCCTAAAGATTATCCTGGCAGCCCTCCTAATCCTTCACTGACACCTTTCTTCATCCAAACTGGAAAATCAATATATTAGGCTGGGGTTTATTCATCAAGTGCTCCGGATGTACGTGTCATCTCTCTTTCTATTATCAAAAGCATTTAACCCCAAAAACATTTCATTATGGATGTATTATATTGTGATTTTTTGATTCAGCATTAAGTTTTTGTGGTCTGTTTTTAACCATACATTAACTGTGTGGAGTGCTCTTGGTGTCTTAATTAAAGCACACTATTAAAGTAGACTGTAAGTTGTTGCCACACACGTGCCTTAGGGACAGCTTAAAGGCTCTGGTGGTGGTAATTCTTCACCAATCCACAAGATGGCACTGTGTACCAACGCCTCTTCTCTTTCTCCTTCTATAGGCAGGATGATTGACAACCCAACCACCTCTAATATCACTTCCGGTGTCCGTCCCCCGTGGACCGCCTCTTCCTACCTGGCCTGTACTTACCTGGAAGTGTCGCCATCTGGGACAGTCTAATTTGAGACTTGTGTCCTTAGTGATGTTTCTTAAGCTGAAAAGCTATCATTTTTTTTCCCTTTATGGTATGAGTGGTGGTGGTGTTGCCTCAACTCTTTATCTTTGTTTGTCCTCTTTTACAATGTCAGTTCAGTTCAAATGAGGTGGCCCATTTTTTAATGCTGGGCTTGAATCACTATCCAGTCACAGTTTGTGTACAGTTGCTATGTCCACCCTCTACTTTTCCTTTTACATCCCAGACAGCTGGGTGCTATATTTATTGGTGACTCCAAACTGGCTCAGTGTTAGTGGATGTGGTGTTCCCTGTAATAAAATGGCAGCATATTTGGGCTTGATTCCATTCTTGAGCACAACGCTAAATTAGATTACCTGAGTTTGAAAAAGAACAGAATCAATCAACTGAATTAAATTATAAAACCAGTTCACAGGTATGCAGCATAATTGCACCTTAGGGATTCTCGCTGCCCACTGTGTTAATTTCAGAAATGCATGTGCATCTCTCTGTTGACTTGAATCAGCAGTAGGCCCATCTATACACAATTCTGAGACCTGACCCAAGTGAACATCATGATAAGTGGCCTTGAAATGCACTGTGGGAGTCTGAGAGTGGATGGATGAACTTTTTATGGTTACTTTACCATGCCTCTTGAATGAAGAGACTGAGACCCTGCACCATTCTGGACTTGGTTGCATTTAGTACTTCTTGGTCTCAGTGTAGCAGTAGAATTGCATGACTAACAGCACAGACCTAACTTTGATTGGTAAACATTTACAGTCAAAGTAAAAAGTATGTGAACCCTTTGGAATTATCTGGTTTACTGCATGAATTGGTGATAAAAAGTGATCTGATCTTCATCTAAGTCACAGGTACTGATATACACAATGAGCTTATGCCAATGACACACAAAAAAAATTCTGCTCTTTAATGTCTTTATTTTACAAACGCATTTAACGTTCACAGTGGTAGTGGAACAAGTAAGTGAACCTTGTGATTTAATAACTGGTTGACCCTCCTTTGGCAGCAATGACCTCAGCCAGGCACTTCCTGTAACTGCAGATCAGACCTGCACATCGTGCGGGGGGAATTTTAGCCCATTCTTCCCTGCAGAACTGCCTTAACTGTTCCATATTCTTGGGTTGTCTTCTGTGTATGGCTCTCTTCAAGTCATTCCACAGCATCTCAATAGGATTGAGATCTGGGCTGTGACTGGGCCACTGCAAAAGTCTGAGTTTGTTCTTCTGAAGCCATTGTGCTGTGGATTTGCTGCAGTGTTTGGGGTCATTGTCCTGTTGCATCACCCAGCCTCTTCTGAGCTTAAGTTGACAGAAAGACACCCTCATATTATTCTGGAGAATTTGTTGATAAACTTGTGAATTCATTTTCCCCTCAATGATGGCAGGCTGTCCAGGCCCTGATACAGCAAAGCAGGCCCAAATCATGATGTTCCCTCCACCATACTTTACTGTAGGGATGACGTTTTGATGTTGATATGCAGTGCCCTTTTTACGCCAACTGAAGTTCTGCTTGTTCCTCTCAAATAGTTCAATTTTGGTTTCATCACTCCACAAAACATTTTCCCAGTGCCGTTGTGGAGTGTCCAAGTGCTCTTTCGCAAACTTCAGGTGTTCAGCAATGTTCTTTTTTGATAGCAGTGGCTTCCTTCTTGGTGTCCTGCCATGGACTCCTTTCTTGTTCAATGTTTTGCGTTTAGTTAACTCATGAGATGTTAGCCAGTTCTAATTACTTCTTCAAGTCCTTTGCTGTCACTGTAAGGGTCTTCTTTACCTCATTGCTGACTTTGTGTTGTGCTCTTGGGGTCATCTTGGCAGGGTGCCCACTTCTAGGCAGAGTATCCACAATACCAAATTGTCTCCATTTATAGACAACTTGCCTAACAGTAGACTGATGAATATCTAAAATCTTTGAGATGACTTTGTAACCCTTTCCAGCCTTAAGTAGATTAACAATTCTCGATCATAGCTCTTCAGACAGCTCTTTTGTGCGAGGCATGATTCCTATCTGGATATGCTTCTTGTCAAAAGCTCAAACTCAAACTTTACCATGTTTTTTATCAATCAAAGTAATTCTAGGTCTGAACAAAGTTATCTACATAGGTGAGATTAGCCCCTCTTACAACAATCTACCTATTTTAATTCATTCCAAAAAAGGCAAATTCTGGAATTCAATGAGAATGGGTCATAAGCAGCACCATGATGACTGTTGACGGAGATTCTCAAATGGGGACCTCCATTGGGATGATTCTGGGTCTTGAAGACACAAAAAGGCCAAAATTGGATCACAAAAAACTTTAAGACTAGTGCTCTACACTGTAAGGTTTATCTGAAGACTGAAATGCGATGCAGTGTAACGGAGTGACTGCTGGACTGTGTATTCCCTGTGATGTCAACCTGCTACTGCCTTAGGCCTACTATATCTGGTTTCCACAGTAGCCTTAATGAGGACCTAAGCTTAGTAATTGGTGAGTGGATGGACATTCTCTGCTTGGTAACATTGCATTACAATGATCACTGCTTCTGTCTCAAAGCTCTGGGACTCAAACTTGGGCCTAGTCAGTGTCTATGCAATGTTCTCCCCATGATAGCACAGGTTTTCTGTGGGTAATCCACCTTCCTCCCAGACACAGTCATATTATGTTTATCGGTGAAGACATCTTGGCCTGGTTTGAGTAAGTGTAGTTGCATCCATAAATTGGCCTTTCTATGAAAAAGCAATCTTTGTTGGTCATGCCCCCTAAAATGTCAGGGTGGGTCTTAGCTCCTCACGACCCTGTGGATGAAAATTGATGGAAATTAAATTCAAATTTATTAGTTTCACAAGCAGCTTTGTACTTTTTATACTGCCTTGTTACAGCCCCAATTCCAATGAAGTTGGGACGTTGTGTAAAACGTAAATAAAAACAGAATACAATGATTTGCAAATCCTTTTAAATCTATATTCAATTGAATACACTACAAAGACAAGATATCGAATGTTCAAACTGATAAACTTTATTGCTGTTTTATAAATCTTCACTCATTTTGAATTTGATGCCTGCAACACGTTCCAAAAAAGCTGGGACAGGGACATGTTTACCACTGTGTTATATCACCTTTCCTTTTAACAACACTCAATAAGCGTTTGGGAACTGAGGACACTAATTGTTGAAGTTGTGTAGGTGGAATTCTTTCCCATTCTTGCTTGATGTACAACTTCAGTTGCTCAACAGTCCGGGGTCTCCGTTGTCGTATTTTGTACTTCATAATGCGCCACACATTTTCAATGGGAGACAGGTCTGGACTGCAGGCAGGCCAGTCTAGTACCCGCACTCTTTTACTATGAAGCCACGCTGTTGTAACACATGCAGAATGTGGCTTTGCATTATCCTGCTGAAATAAGCAGGGACGTCCCTGAAAAATACGTCGCTTGGATGGCAGCATATGTTGCTCAAAAACCTGTATGTACCTTTCAGCATTAATGGTGCTTTCACAGATGTGCAAGTTACCCATGCCATGGGCACTAACACACCCCAATACCATCACAGATGCTGGCTTTTGAACTTTGCGCTGATAACAATCTGGATGGTCCTTTTCCTCTTTGGCCCGGAGGACACGACATCCATGACTTCCAAAAACAATTTGAAATGTGGACTCGTCAGACCACAGCACACTTTTCCACTTTGCGTCAATCCATCTCAGGTGAGCTCGGGCCCAGAGAAGCCGGCGGCGTTTCTGAGTTTTGTTTATATATGGCTTTTGCTTTGCATGGTAGAGTTTTACCTTGCACTTGTAGATGTAGCGACGAACTGTGTTAACTGACAATGGTTTTCTGAAGTATTCCTGAGCCCACGTGGTAATATCCTTTGCAGAATGATGTCGGTTTTTAATGCAGTGCCGCCTGAGGGATCGAAGGTCACGGGCATCCAGTGTTGATATTCGGCCTTGCCGCTTACGTGCAGAGGTTTCTCCAGATTCTCTGAATCGTTTGATGAGATTATGGACAGTAGATGATGAAATCCCTAGATTCCTTGCAATTGTACGTTGAGAAACGTTGTTCTTAAACTACTGGATTATTTGCCCACAAAGTTGTTCACAAAGTGGTGAACCTCGCCCCATCCTTGCTTGTGAACGACTGAGCCTTTTAGGGATGCTCCTTTTAAACCCAATCATGACAAACACCTGTTTCCAATTAACCTGTTCACCTGTGGAATATTCAAAACAGGTGTTTTTTGAACATTCCTCAACTTTCCCAGTCTTTTGCTGCCCCTGTCCCAGCTTTTTTGGAACGTGTTGCAGGCATCAAATTCAAAATGAGTAAAGATTTGCAAAACAACAATAAAGTTTATCAGTTTGAACATTAGATATCTTGTCTTCGTAGTGTATTCAATTGAATATAAGTTGAAAAGGATTTGCAAATCATTGTATTCTGTTTTTATTTACGTCTTACACAACCTCCCAGCTTAATTGGAATTGGGGTTGTAGATTGACCTAACTTTCTAAACCCTATGTATATAAATGATTTAAACAGAAGAGCACAAACTTATACATTGTATACTGTGTGGTATATGCATACAAAGTGTGCAGACATTACTTGAAATCATATCTGAATGTGAAAAGTGCCTGAGGGGTCCAACAGCAGCTGCATAGCTGTTCCATGAATTAGTGGCTTGCCTCTGTGAAAGTGTCCCTTTGTGCCAGTTGTCCTCTGTGGAGACACATTTCAAAAGAGGCAATTTGTTTTTATTATGACAAGATAAATGAACTTCAGACTTGCACGAGAAGATGACAAAAAGCTGGGATAGTCGGTGAGATATTCTTCGGTGGGAGACAATGGAAATGTCTTTTGCTGGCCGCAGTGGCAAATCCTAAGTGATTTCTGCTGTCCATGCTTGCGGTAAGCCTGTACCACGTGCTTCTTTGGTATTGTTTTAAAAAATGCTGCCATGGGAATAGAACCTTCTCTGCATAATCTGCAAAAAAAAAAAAAACCCTCAAGCATAGAAAAGGATCCTGATTTTCTTTCTTTTCAGCTACCAAGCTGCCCGTTTGTCAGACAGAGTGATAACTTGCGCTTGCTGACGCTTTTCAATTTCTCAGCTCCTCTCTGTACTCTGAGCCAAGCTGTCTCTGTCCACCTTCAGGGTGCTGAACAGATGGTCATATTCAGTAAGATATTTTAGTGTTGAAGTTCCCAACTTATTGGTGTAGCATTAATTCACAGTTGCAGCACACGTTATTGGTGATTTGTCGAATTTTTAAAGTAAACTGAAAGTGACTCCACAGAGTTAGGTTTCAGAGTGTCTTTGGGGATTTGAGTAATTGTGCAGTGAATGCACCTAACAAATCTGCTATAGCTAGACATGCCTTGTGGGTTTGCAGAGTCCCTTAGCTGCTGGGTGACTTCAGTTTTTATTATTATTGTCTGTATAGCAGACTTATAAGGTCAGAATTAAATGTGTTGTTTTTTTGGGAGCACAAGTGGGTGAAAAATCCTGCCAAGTATCACACAGTGATGAAAATTAAACCAGAAAACCTTGTGGTTTAAAATCCAATGCCTTAACCACTGCATACTTGTTGAAAATGGGTGAAAAAAATGAAATTAAGAAAACTTGTTCTGGACCCAATGTTAGTTGAGATGGGAATCTAGAGATCAGGGGTGTCAATGCTTTCTATGATGTGTTACAAGGCTATGTCATGCAATGAAACAATAACCGTCAGCCCTTCTAATATGCAGCTGAAAATGTAAACACACTTGAAAGTCAAAGCACAGGGCACTATGGTGGCACAGTGGTTAGCACATTGTATCATACCTTCAGGAATCTTCAATCAAATTCTGGGAGGGGTGATTGTGTGAAATTTGAAAATTGTCTTCTCTATGATCAGAGTAATCAGGGGTTTATCTCAAAAACATACAATCTGAGCTAAAACTGCTAAGGTAAGATAGCAATCTAGAAGAGGTCCTGCTTCACACTCAATGTTTCCATGTTTTTCTTGATCCTCTCCATCACTTTTTCCAGAGTCAGTTCTTGCTCGTTTCTTGCCCCATGCAAAAGTTAAAATATCTCACTCAGACCACAGAGTCTTGAAGACAATTCACTATACATACTGTGTTATTGCAGATCTTAGACAAGGGGAGAGTGATATTCCCCTTTGGTGGGAGTTCTATTTGGGGTTTTGCGCAGTGGGGGCTGGGTGGTCTTGTTGCCTCAGAACCCCTGTAGATTTTGTTTTTTTTTTTCTCCAGGAGCCCTCTGGATTTTTTTTGTTTGTTTTTTCCTGTACTCCTGGCCACAGAACCTTACTTCAATGGTTCTTAACCAGTGGGGTGGGACCCCCTAAGGGGGCGCAAAGTAACAAAAAGGTGAGCGCGAAGATGTGAAAAAAAGAAAACAAGAATTAAAAATATGAAAAAAACATCTGTTGAAACCAAAACAAATTAACTTAAACTACAATCTGATACTAGAACAATAAATATAGAATTAGATAAATGGGGCGGCATGGTGGCGCAGTGGTAGCGCTGCTGCCTCGCAGTTAGGAGACCCGGGTTCGCTTTCCGGGTCCTCCCTGCGTGGAGTTTGCATGTGGGTTTCCTCCGGGCACTCCGGTTTCCTCCCACAGTCCAAAGACATGCAGGTTAGGTGGATTGGCGATTCTAAATTGGCCCTAGTGTGTGCTTGGTGTGTGGGTGTATTTGTGTGTGTCTTGCGGTGGGTTGGCACCCTGCCCGGGATTGGTTCCTGCCTTGTGCCCTGTGTTGGCTGGGATTGGCTCCAGCAGACCCCGGTGACCCTGTGTTCGGATTCAGCGGGTTGGAAAATGGATGGATGGATTAGATAAATGTCGATAAAAGTTAAGTAGGTATAATAAAATATGCATCTACATTTCAAAAAAATGTTAGGGGGTGCGATTAAAACTGTTATGAAAACTCGGGTCGCAGATACTTAAAGGTTGAGAAACGCTGCCTTCCTTTATTCTTTGTTACTTAGTATTGCTTAATCTTTTTCCTTTTTCTTTCTTCATCTTGCAAATAACTTTGAGCTACATGTTTTGTATGAAAACGTGCTATATAAATAAATGTTGTTGTTGTTGATGTAAATCAAAGAGCAAGAGGTGATCACAGAGATTTACGAAACTTGAACATGGATATCATATCGAAGAACGGGGAGGGAGTCCCCTTTGGAGATTCCCATGAGTCACATGAAGATGCTGGGTCGAAGACACTGGGCAGATGTGGCAGGGAAAATCAGGGGAAGATCAACCATAGCCACCAATTCCCAACATGCCCTGCAGGTATTCATATGGTAGTTCCCTCAGTGGGATGCTGCCACCATATGCACTGGGGCAACGCATAATCCCGGTCTGTAGTCACCGTTTGTTCTTCAGAGCAAGCACCCCATCCTAACAAGGAATTAACACCTTCGATAGCCAGTGCACCATTACATCCTCAACCTTCTGTTATGGACTCCCGTCCTGATAAGGAACCATCACTCATCTTGGCCCTACTTTAAGAACAGTTTCTCTTTATTATGCGTTTTATTTAGCATTTAGGATTTTGGTGTACAGTTTATTCATCCCAGTTCTGATGCGTTATTGAATTTTCACAATCTCCAGCTCCTTCAGCCTCTTAGAAAATCTTTACTGTCTCGTTGCATCAGTGCAGCTACAACTGTTCAAAATAGATCAGCAGGGACCAGTAATGTTTGAGGAGTGGATGTATATATATTCAACCATAAATCACACCAAAATGATATGAAAAAATCATGAGAAGCACCGACAACTAAAATCATCATCCTACGCTATGGTCTACGGCCTCCTTCTGGTCAGAAGAAAGAGGAGGTGTGATGGTCTCCTGCCAGTCCTTCATGGTCTCACCTTCACTCTGGTGCCTTTTAAGTACAGTTCATAAATGAAGGGCTTATTTGCAATGATGATGGACAGGTTGACAGAGGAGACTATGATGTTTACCGATGACATTGTGATCTGTAGTGATAGTAGGGAGCAGGTTAAGGAGACCTTGGACCCTAGAGAGGAGAGGAATGAAGGCCAGTAGGAACAAGACAGAATACATGTGTGTAAATGAGAGGGAGGTCAGTGGAATGGTGAGAATGCACAGAGTAGAGTTGGCAAAGGTGGATGAGTTTAAATACTTGGGATCAACAATACAGAGTAATGGAGATTGTGGAAGAGAGGTGAAAAAGAGAGTGCAGGCAGGGTGGAGAAGAGTGTCAGGACTAACTTGTGACAGATGGATATCAGCAAGAGTGAAAGGGAAGGTCTACAGGACGGTAGTGAGACCAGCTATGTTATATGGGTTGGAAACGGTGGCACTGACCAGAAAGCAGGAGACAGAGCTGGAGGTGGCAGAGTTAAAGATGCTAAGATTTGCATTGGGTGTGACGAGGATGGATAGGATTAGAAATGAGGACATTAGAGGGTCAGCTCAAGTTGGACGGTTGGGTGACTAAGTCATAGAGGCGAGATCGCGTTGGTTTGGACATGTGCAGAGAAGAGATGCTGGGTATATTGGGAGAAGTATGCTAAGGATAGAGCTGCCAGGGAAGAGGAAAAGAGGAAGGCCTAAGCAAAGATTTATGGGTGTGGTGAGAGAGGACATGCAGGTGATGGGAGTAACAGAACAAGATGCAGAGGACAGAAAGATATGGAAGATTATGATCCACTGTGGAAACCCCTAACGGGAGCAGCCGAAAGAAGAAGAAGACACTATTTTATTGTTTGGTACTTTGATTTGACCGCTTCTCTGGGGCCACCTTTGTGTTACCTGTCCCCTTGGCAACTCCTTGCCAGCTAAGCCACCTTTTACAAATGTAGACTAAAAGTAGAATCTCTGCAATTGGTAGGCAGACAGAGTGTTATTCTCTGGAGACTCATGTTTGTTATTTATTCTTTATATTCATCAATTTATTTTTCATTATGCATCCATAGCTGTGCACAATTAAAATATTGGAGAGAGCAGACAAGTTACCCAGAAAGCCAACAGTAGACCATAAGGATTTAATCAAAATGAAAGAAAATGTAGGGAGCTCCAGAAACCACAGATTTCCATCCTTTAATAATTCTTGGGTCATCATTGCTCCGTCATTATATATAAGCAAAATGATTATAAAGTAAAAAAAAAATTATATTTAGATGTACATATCTGTGGGAGTTGGAATCTATCTTAATGTCTTAATCCAGCTCCCACACTTAACGGAAAAGCCTTTCATTTTTATAATTGTCACTGTAATTACATTTGATCTGCCGCTAACATGCTGAGATTTCCTAGATTTCTCTTATTGCAACTGATTACATAGTCACTTCTTATAATAGTAACATTAGCATAAGTCCAATTAGAAAAGCAATCAGCTGCGAGGATGTAAGTTAGTGTCGCTTGGAAACATAGTCAGTAAGTGCTTCTCTCCAGCATCACAAAACACTACGGCAGCAGAGCAGTGAGTCCGTCCATCCATTTAATAAACCCACTTCTTCCCTTACAGGGCTATGGGAAGATGAAGCTTACCTTGGCAGAAATGGGTGCAAGGCCAGAACCAGCCCTGCATGTGACGCCAGTCAACTATGTTTCGAACCAGTTTAGACCTTTTCATTAATCTGAGAGTGTGCTGTAGTGGCCGAAGTGCTGGACTGCAAACCATAACGCTACCCTACTGTGTGACACTGGGTGGGCAAGTCACTTAATGTGTTTCTACTCCAATTGCAAAAAATGTCTGTAAACTCTAGTACCATATCCTGGTCTTGCCTAGTATTATAGTCCATCTAGTACATACAGTATACAGTACAGTAGTATATAATACACAAGTTATATAGCAAGTTGTGAAATGATGCAAACAAATCAAAAAATAGGTTTTGGGGCAGCCACCCGTATATTTGAAGTAGGCTGCCAAAAGCGAAGGGTTGTTCAAAAAACAAAGGTTTTAACAGACTTTAGCCTAAACACAGCAATGGCAGGCAGACAAAACATGGAGATTTTAAAGCAGGGGAAATGACATCAACTCGGTAGGAAGCAGAAGTAATGTCATCAAGCCCAAGCAGAATTTCCCATGTTTGGTCTGGAGAGGAATTATCCTTTTTTAAGCCCTTTAGCTGCCTCCCATGTGCTCGTGTGTGACAAAGTACTACAGTATATCCTAGTCTTGCCTGGCACTAAACAATAATACTATATCCTAATCTTGTTAGCCAAATATACATTTTGTCACATACGTGCAATTGGAAGGCAGCTAAAGGGCCTGAATAGTAGTTCCACGCCAGTCCAGGGGGTGGCAAGGTACATTGACTTTCTCTCTCAATCCTCTGCAGACCATCCACGGGAAATCCCGCATGGTTCCGGCACCATTGATGACATCACTTCCGATTCCACCCCGCCAATAATGCTACTTCCGGTCCCGACAACATCACTTCTGGGTCCAGAGCTATTGATGATGTCACTTCTGTTTCCAGCCCCACTGATGATGTCACTTCCGGCCATAAGGACATCACATCCGAGTCCGGTGCCATTGATGATGTCACTTCCAGTTCCAGTCCTGATGACATCACTTCTTGCCTAGGCCTTTAAAGCCGCCATCCTTGCAACCTTAAAATCAGTTCTATTTTGGACACAGAGTTGTGAACGACTCACAAACCATTTGCAACCAGGGCACAATATACGGGTGGCTGCCCCAAACCTTTTTCAATGTCTTTTGACTATTATTGTGACAATTTATAATAACAATAATAATAATGCACAGGAATACCTTATAGATATGTGAGGATATCTAAGCACACCAATTCAGACATGGAGAACACACAAATGTCACAAAGTAAATGGAATAAGTAACACACCATCCTGCCACTCACAATATTTTTAAAAAGGTACCGACCTGCTAAGCTGAACAATATCTGTGCAAAACTGACCTGTTTCTTAAAAAATATATAAATAGTGTTCTGCTTTTAGAGATTATAAATAGGCAGAAGAAAAAAAACAAAAACAAGTGAATTAAAAAGTCAAAGAACATCAAGTAAAGTATGAGAGTGAAGTATCCCATACCTGTGTGCGAGAGCCAAGTGTGTACTACCGGACTAAGTGTGCAGTCAACATACGCGTGAAAGGGCAAATGATGCAAGGCTGAATGCTTTGTAAGTCCTTTTAGTTTTTCCACAGCCTGAGAGCAGGAACAGCCTGGAGGGAAGTTGGATGCAACTCAGCAAGCTTTATTCAGTTTGACAATGTTCTCTAATTTCAACCAGCACAAATTCGAAGGCTTAGCTCTCACACTTTAAAAGCTATAGCTTTATTTCCTGAACTTGTGGTTTGAACCCCACATAACTAAGTGATTTAGTGGGAAAAGAATATGAGGGAACGATAAACCACAGGGAACGTGTGTCAAACACGTGCACATGGGAGATGGTTTACGGGCTCAAGTAATGTTATGTCACAGCCAGACCAATGATTGTCATCTGATGTTTTCTCCTCTTGCCCCTCTGCAGACCAGCAGAAGGACCTAACAATCAATGACCTCATTTCCGGACCCCGAAACACACCCACCAATGAAGTAATTTCCTCTCTCCAGAACCAATTCTGGCCTCCCCTGAACCCACCTCTTCCTGATGCCACCATATTTATACCCTAAATCCACCTATGTTGGTTCTGTTTAGGACTCCTGTCCGTAAAAATGTTCTTATTTTTCCTTCTTTTTTTCAACAATTCTTCAGGTATACGGGGTGGCCACCCCCAAAACTTTGGGCAACTCTCCTGTCCTTATTATGGTGCATACATTGGAACTGAAAAGCATACTAATAGGAGATTCACCAGTGGTGACCATCCTCCCCATATTATCTGTCTGTGATAGTCTGGATATATGCCACCAACTACCATTAGGGCAGGTGTGTGCAAGTGAGCAGAAAAACGAATGTACTGCTATGTGGGAACTAGCACTATGATGCATAAGTGTGTGTAAAATACATTTGTGTGTGTGTGAGGGAAAAGTGTGTGCTAATAACTGATATTTATATGATCTATATATCTGCATTTATATGTGAAGCAGTTCCGTGTATAGTAATTACAATAAGCACAGCGCTCTGTGCCTGCACTCAGTGAAGAGCTCTTTACAAAAAAATATGTATGTTGCATTGATATACTGTAAGACATTTTCAAAGTATTTGGAAGCATGCATAGTGAGCAATCAGAAATTAAATAATTGTGTGTAAGTCAAGAATGTGCTATATATGTGAAAAGCACAGAATATATGCTGTCATGCATGTGTGCGTAGGGAACAGTGTAAGGGCTCTGGTGATGGCAGTTACTCACTGAGCCAGGGACTGGCGCTCTTTGCTAAAGCCTTCTCTCTTCCTCCATCTGCAGAACAGAAGACTGACAGCTCTTTCACCTCTGACATCACTTACGTTTTCGACTCTCCTGGACGTGCACCTTCTTGCCTGGATGTCATATAACCAGCAGTTTGGCCATCCAGGATGTAGTTCTGTTTCAAGTTCGTGTCTGAAAATATGTTTCCGCAACTTGTTTCATGTTTCTTTGTTTTGTGCAGAACTTTACAGGGTGCCCCAACCCTTTTACATTGTTGTGTCTTCTTTTACAATGCATTTACACAAAGTATTTTAGTGCTGTTTGAGCTTAGTGTTTATGATACACTTCATCAAAAGTTAACAACAACAACAACCTGCTTAATCCAGTTTAAGGTCATTGAGGGCTTAAGTGTATCCCAGCAGCATTGTCTGCATTTAAGGCAGGAAACAGATGTATACAGAGTGCCAATCCAATGCAGTAACTAAAAGAAAGTGATAATAATGATTATAATGTTATATACAGTAGTTATTTATACTTTTGTTTTCTATTTGTTAATCTGGGTTACTTTAAATGCTCTGAGCCAATGAGGGAAGTGCTACATTAGATTTAACAGAAACACAATGCGCAATGGGCACTTTTCGGGGGGTCCCAGAAGCATAGGCGCCTATCATGCTGTTAAGACGGTCATGCTAAACAGAACTGAATATTAATAGCAAAATGTAACATTCTCAACAAGAGGAAGGTCATGTTTTATTAACAAGCTGAAATTCTATGAGGAAGCAACAAAAGGATATGATCAAAATGGAGCATACGATATATATGTTGACTTTCAGAAATGTGACGGACGCCGTCCAGCAGCCTTACCCAGATGGGATACCCACATTTTGGAAGGGCTGGGGGAGATAACATGTGCAGGGCTTTGTCTCCCCCGGATCGTTAAACGGCAGCCCCAATGGGTTGTGGCAGAACCACAGATTCCCACATTGCATCATGGGAATTGGAGTTCTTTGGCTCAGCCTTATTGGGTTCAGTGGGTGCTGCCAGGAGGGGCAGAAAGGACTAGCGAGTGCTCCCAGGCCAAACATTTTGGACACTGGTAGTACTCCCAGGCTTCATGTAAAAGAAGGTGCCTGCCTCAACTCCGACAGCCACAGTCAGGAGGAGGAGAACGATGAAGCTTGTTGGGAGGAGTGCAGGAGGCAGTGAGGCAGAGAAAAGGCAAATAATTGCTGTGTGCTGCTTTTGTAACTGTGGTTGTGGCATGGGAAATGCTTTCTAGAAGTATTTCCCACAATAAAAGCTCTTGTTTATTGGCAACTTGTGTCCAAGCCTGTGCGTGTTGGGAGTTTAGGGAGCTGCAACACCCCCTAGAGTAAATATTTGATAAAGTGCCACATGAGAAGTTGGGCATCAAATTAAAAGAAGTGGGAGTTCAGGATTGGCTCAGATACAAGAAGCACAGGGTAATGGTGTGAGGAACCTCATCAGAATTGGCTGATGTTAAGAGTGGTGTTTCACAGGAATCAGTGCTAGGGCCACTGCTATTTTTAATATTTATAAATGATTTGGGTAGGAATTTATGTAACAGGCTAGTTAAGTTTCCAGATGATAGTAAACTATGTGAATTGGTAGAAAATCTTGAATCCGTTGAATCATTACAGAGGGACTTGGACCGTATACAGGCATTGGGCAGATTTGTGGCAGATGAAATTTAATGTCAGAAAATATAAAGTATTACATGTAAGAAGTAAAAATGTTAGGATTGAATACACAATGGGAGGCCTGAAAATTGAAAGTACACCTTATGAGAAGGATTTAGGAGTTGTAGTGGACTCTACACAGGGGAACAGAATGTTAGGTTATATAGCACACTGTGTGGAGTACAAGTCCAAGGAAATTGAGCTTAAGCTTTATAACGCACTGGTGAGGCCTCATCCAAAGCACTGTGTGCAGTTTTGTTTTCCAGGATACATAACGAACATAGAAGTGCTGGAAGAAGTTCAGAGAAGAGCAACTAGGCCAATTCCAGGACTGTAGAGAATGAGCTATTAGGAAAGATTCAAAGAGCCGAGCCTTTTCAGTCTAAGCAAAAGAACATTAAGAGGAGACACGATTGAAATATTTCAAAGGGAATTAGTACACTGGATCAAGTTGGAAACTTGTTAAGCGTAAATTTTACACAAACATTACTAAGTTTATGTTTACACAGAGAACCATAGACACTTGGAATAAGCTACCAAGTAGTGTGGTAGACAGAAGGATATTATTTTGGAAGAATTAAGTGTGTAGTACTGGCAAGCTTTTTTTGGCTAAATGGCTTGTTCTCATCTAAATTGTTTTACTCCTCTAATATAACAAAAGTGACCAATCAGATGCTCTGTGATTTCACAACTCAAGCCTATGTCAATGCGTTGTTTAAATACCCCATCATGGATGCAATCCACAAGTTATTTAATGTAGTGAAACAGAGTCCTTTGACTGAAAACAAGCAGCCTTGCACAACATTTTTAGAAAAAAAATACATTCTGGCTTTGCAAATTATAGTCCAGGCGTCAGTGACACTGATGGCAACATTGCTAAGTGATTATCATATGAAAGTTTACGACTTGTGGTTGACGTGACTTCTTTAATTGTTTGTTTACTTGTTACTTTTGTTTACTTCTGTCAAAAAAGAAGGATATAACTTTTTAGAAAGATGACAGATTAAGGGCTTTCTCACACCCTTGTACCCTCAGACCACTCGTCAGACACCAGATAAAAGTCCCAATAAATAATTTATTATAATAATAAGGTGCACAAAGCACGCTCCTCTCCACAATTCTCCAATAACAATAAACCAATCACAATAAAAATCCTCCAAACTCGCAGATGCTTAGCCACCCTGCCTCCCAACTCAGCTTCAGGGCACCTCTATGCTGCAAGAAGGGCTCCATCTAGCGGCCTGGGGGTATTGGCCGGGATGAATGGCCGGGCATATCTCACAAAAGATAAAGTCATTGTAATCTGCCAAAGATAGCAATCAAATAGATATTGCTATAAAATCCAAAAGCTGACAATACCCAGACAGCAAAAGGTTATTTTTATTTTTGCTGTGTTTTTCTTACCTCTTTCTTACCTTACCTCTTTGATCTGGTTATGGATGTGTTGAATCATGAGATAAAAGACCAGTCCCCCTGGTGCATGCTTTTTGCTGATGACATTGTGTTGTTTAGCACCAGAAAAGAGGAAGTGGAGAGGAAGTTGGAAGAATGGAAAAGAGCTTTGGAAGATAGAGGTCAGGTCAGGTCAGGCTGGGGAGCATGCACTATGGTACAGTGTGTTGCCACACCCACCATATGACGAAACAGCTAAGAATCCTAGTGGGCAAACCCCCAGGCAAACACGCGGCCCTGTCCCACCCCCTGGAAATGACCATCTACCTGCCGCAGCCAGGTGTTATTTGGGCGTCCCCTTAGCCTGGTCCAGCCACTTGACTCCTAAACAATAAGGATCCTGTGATCACATTCGAGGAATTGCACCTCTTGCCATAATTGTTGCTCCTTCACAATGCAGGTAATGTGCCTCATTCGGGACTCCGTGAGAAACCCCTCTTTTGACACAACGTCAAACCAACGGTACCCAAGAATTCACCGAAGGAGTCCAGACTTCATCTCAGGTCACTGGATAGCGTCCATATTTTGCAAGACAGGAAGAACTAGGACTATGAAGACTTTGTCCTTTTGCAAAGATATCAGGATGCCACACACCCCTTTAACAGCAACCTCGTTAATCCCACATGCTCTCCCAATTTGTCTACTGATTTTATATGAAGAGTCAGCAGAGACATGAATGTTGCTGCTGAGAAGACAGAAGGTTGAAGATAAATAGGAAGAAGATAGAATATACAAGGTTTAATGATGATCAGAATTCAGAAGTTAGCCTGCAGGGAGAGCTATTGAGCTATTGAAAAGAGTGGATACATTTAAATATCTAGAATTAGTGGTAGCAGAAGATGGAAAAGTCGATGCAGAGATAACCAATAGAGAGCAGGGTGGATGGAACAATTGGAAGAAGGTATGCTTGAAGAATTAAGGCAAAGGTTAAAGGTAAGGTTTTAAGATAGTAGTCAGATCAGCAACGATGTATGGAGCTGAGAAATGGGCAGTAAAGGGAGTGCAAGAGAAGAAGTTAGATGTGGCAAATGAGAATGTTGAGATGGATGTGTGAAGTTACAAAAAGACAGAATAAGAAATTAGAGATACAACAAAAGTGTGAGGCATTTCTAAGAGAGATTAGGAAAGTTGGCTGATATGCGATATCAGAAGACATTGAATATCTGGGTAAAAGAGGGGTAGAAATTGCAGTAGAGAGGAAAACAAAGCGACAGTGGCCATAGCAGAGGTGGATGGATAAAGTAAAAGAGGATGTGAAGGATAAGGGCTTGATTGGTGCAGGACAGAGTTGTATGAAAAAAGTTGATCAAGCACATCAACCCCACATAAAATGGAAGAAGAAGAAGAAGAATCTGTTTTTTTTTTATTTCTGACATATCCTAATACAGTATATTGTGGTCCATGGCCAGCTTTGTATCCTGGCCAATACCCCCAGGCCACCAGAGGGAGCCCTCCCAGTGGCATGGAAGGTCTTCGAATTCCAGCAGAGCCTCATGGACATTGTAGTTTTTATGGACAGCCCTGCTGGATACCGTGGGGGCCACCAGGAGCCGCTCTAGGGAGGCTTGGGGAGCCTTATTTGCCCTATAACCCGGAAGTTCGTCAGAGGAAGAGCGGCAGGCTTCCAGGGTGAAGAAAAGAACTTTTTACCTGACCCAGAAGTGATAGAGGACCACATGGACTGGGGATTTGGAACACATCCGGGTCAGGGAATATAAAAGGAGTGTGGGAGCTCCCAGAGAGCGAGCTGAGCTGGGTGGTAGGAGGGCAACGCGTCTGGGAGTGGAGGATTGATTTATTGTGATTTGTTATTGGTTTATTTATGAATAGTGTGGAGTGGAGGGTGCTTGGTGCACGTTATTATTATAATAAAAAGAATAATTGTGGAACTTTTACCAGGTGTTTGGCGTGGTACCTGAGGGTTCAAGGGAGCGCTAGTGCCCCCTACTGCTACAATATATAAAATGATTTTACGTTGAACGTCAGATTTCTGGATCATAATAATTTTACTTTTCTTTTTGAAAGGCCTAATGCACAAAAATTGTGACATATAGTACCAGAAGATTAGTTTTAATGACTTCCTAAATAATACATTTGACCCACAATTTGATTTCATTTGATGGGAACTCTTGCTGTTAAGATAGAAAGAAACTGCGTTTGGTTTTTCATTTAACTAGAAGGGAATTCTTTTATTTGCTCTTTCATTTTGTTAAGATGTGATATATTAGGAAAAAAAGTATATGCACAGTTTAGAGGGGTCTTTTATGATAGTCTAACAAAATCATAAGTGTTGGAAAAACATTTGTTGTATATATTAGAATGTGCATGAAGTTACATAAAATCTTGCAGTAAAATTAGAAAACACAGAAGTAAAAGTGGGCACAAATAGTTTGTGATTATAAAGTAATAAATCTTCCTCTGTAAGGAGCCCTTTCTCCCCTTTTGAGCCACAGCCCACAAAAACGTCTGTGCATGCCACTGGACTGTATTATAAGGCAGCATTATAGCAGAGAATTTGAAAATGTAAAAAAAAATTATAATGATATGTATGAAGCATTGTAACTGACCACGATCCCCTCAATTTTATTCCTCAATTAGTTCCAGAAGAGTTTTGTCTCCCTAATATTATTAACATTACTGGGAAACACGCAGACTGCTTTTATTTGTGCCATGTCACTGTGTCATACTTAACTATTACGGAGCTGTTTGTCAGGCTGACCACTCATTCTGTTATGTGCTGCAGTGTCCTGCTGTTTCATAATTTCTCGTTCATCTCCAGTGAAACGTCTCAACTGTTTGGTTTGACGCTGAGCTGAGGTAGCAGCTCTTGTCCTTTTTGGTAGCATGTGGTTTTGTCTGTAGCTTTCTTTATTGATTGGAGTGTTCGTCTGAGTGTTGTGATGAAAAGGACCTCTCTGCTGTAAAGACTGTGCAATGTGCTTCAAAAACAGCAGATGTCTGCATTTCACAGTGTTAAACACTGCAGTTTCTTATTACATAGTTGTTAGTCACTACTTTTCTTTTGTTCTTTCTCTGTCAGGGCCGGGGGGCTTGCCTTTAAAAACATCCTAGCCCCAATAATGTTGGTGAGGTAGCCATGTCACATCATAAACTCTTGAATTTAGAACAAGATCGAGGTTCAGGGCCAAGTGGTTTGAGGCTATGCCTCTGCTCTTTTCCTGTTGGCCAAGGCTTGTGATCGCATCACTGCTGTGCTTTTCTAGTCAAATATGGTGCAACTATTCTGCCAACACCTCCAATTTTTGGCTGCCACAGTGCATGTCACAGTTTTCAATTAAGACCAAGATGAAGGATCAAGGCCCAGTGTTTCATGAGTTTTTGCACAGACAGACAACCCTTAGCGTTTTATATATATAGAAGATTACTATTACTACTTGTTATTTTTATCCATTCATCCATTTTTCAGAGCCTTCTATCCAGTTCAGGATAGCATCACCATTCAGCATAATGCAGAAACAAGAATGGAAAGGCTGCCAGGCCGTCATAGGACCCACACAGTCACATAGGACCATTTTAGAGACACCAACACAAACAAGTTTGAGACATGAGAAGAAAGTGCAAGTACATGAAGGATCAAATTCGGCAGAGACAGTGGCAGAGTAGCATTTAAACAAATGCCACAGGGTGGGCCACAGAAAAATAGCCTGACTCCAATACCGGTGTCACCCTCTTTAGAGGAGGCCATAACCACTTCACGACCAGAAAATTGGGATTTGGTGCGTGGTGTCAGGAACATGAATAGTGGGCCCAATTTTCTTCGAATCAACTGTGAATACTGTGGTTTACCTGGACATCTTTGAACAATTTTACGACCAACTAACAGCAGAAGAAAAAGTGTACTGCTTTTTCCAACAAGATGGGGCAACATGCCACACCTCACATGACTCACTGGCACGGCTTCATGAGGACTGAAATGTGAGCAAGGGGTTATGGCCACCACGTTCCCCAGACTTTTCCACATGCAATTTTTATCTGTGGGGAATTTAAAGCAGAAAGTGTACAATCCACATACCCTGGATGAACTCAAGGAAAACATCACAAACACTATCCACAGCATCAATGTTGAAAAGCTGCAAGCAGTATCAGCCAACATGCTCCGACGTGCCCAAAGGTGCATAGACGTGAATGGGGACCACTTTCAGCATCTGTTGTAACTTGTGGGTAAGTGAATAAAAACAATCCACTTGCTCGTTCATCTTGTCATACTATCGCTGGAGGCGGGCTACTTTTCTGTGGTCCAACCTGTGTTAGTATAACTGAGCAGCTGCTTTTACCCTAAACGGCTTAGAAACATTTCTCTGCTTGCAATAAATTTGGACAGTTGCTAAAAAAGTCCAAAGTTATTAGGTAACAGAGAATCAAATTTGAGCTAAGTAACACGGGTAATATTATGACAGGATGATAACCTTCAGTAGTAAAAAACCAAAAGCTCAGCGTCAATACACATTGTAGATACTTAGAGGAGATGACATGTATGACAAATGAAAGCTGTGTTGAGTAAAGAAACTGAAAGTCACCACTGGAAAATGTTAGGGCATCAACCTGGTCGTCCCCGTTTAATTCCTAACAAAATATTTGAAAAAAAGTCATTGAAAATTATGGCCACTATGTGCCTCAACAGAAGGAAGCTTTCAAATAAGATTGCCATCCAACTAAGTAACAGAAAGGCAGTTAAGAAGAAACTCCGTCCTTAGGTTTGGTGCAAGACTGAACACCTCCTTCCGGCAGCAGTGGGATTTATGGCTCAGGGACTGGAAGGGGCAGGGTCAGTGGCCCTCACTGGGCAGCTTTCTCTGCTTTTCTCTGTAGTGCAGAGGGAAGGAGAGATGGAGAATGTTAGCAGCAGCGACCCCTCTTGGCCCAGGGCAGTATTACATACCTCAAAGGAGCCTATGAGAGTGGTCCACAGACACACATGCATGACAATTGTCACATACATGCTCTTGGGAGACAGTTTATGGGCTCAAATAGATGCAGTTACCCATCAAACAGGGGGTTGGCACTGCCCTGTAACTCTTCTTTCCTCTCTCCTGGCAGAACTGAAGAAACCACCCAATAACATCACTTCCAGTTCCAACCCTCAAGATCACGCCTCTTCCTACACATCACTTCCTGCAGACCCACCTATATATACTACCCTTATTTTCTTTTGTGCCAGTTCCATTTTGAACTCAGTCTGTAAAGATGTCATTTCCTTTTTTTCTGTGCAACAGTATATTAGGGATCCGCCAAAACCTTTGACAGTGTTTTGGTGCTTAGTTTACATAATGTATACAAAAGCCACATGCTGTGTGTATTAATCAGTTGTAAATTTCAATATGAGGACCTCTGCCAGCATTATTAGCTGTCAGAATGAATCTAGAGATGTGGAGAGTCTGCAAAGAGGCTTTCAAACAGCAATCAGGCATATTCTTTAACAAAGTCAGGTAGGTTTAATTTCATTTGACTCATTTGTGTAAAAAATTTAGTTTTACAGGTTTTGGACATCCCTTTCAACATGTTTGTGAAAACGTGGACATATCTTTATTTCATCTGAACACAATGATGTTTCTTAGTCACATGTTGTTTAAAAAAATGGCAAATTTTCAAAATCACTGGACAATTTGTCTCCCACAGCCTCCATAATGTTACATCTACGATTTAACTTGTGCATATTGTGTGATGTTGTAAAATGCACCAAAACTGAAGTAATGAGGGCAGGGAATAGTTCTGCTTATTATGGATTCAGCATTCAAGATTTGAATCCCGTGCCCAATTAGTGTGGAGTTGTCACCATTGAACAGTTGTCTGTGTGTTGGTTTTCTTCTCAGTTCTCCAGAACCATGAAAAAGACACACAGGTTAAGTATTATTTCATGATTCCACCAATACCCTGTGTGAGTGTGTGTGTGTGTGTGTGTGTGTGTGTGTGTGTAAGTGGGCCCACTGATGGACAGAATAGTCCTTGTATGCATACAGGGGGGCCATTATACAGGTCACAACAAGGTGCAGAACTGAACTAACTGCATGATGTATTGGTCATTTAACTAATCCTTATCTAACAGACAACATTATAAACATGTATAATAAAATTTCAACCAAAATGCAAAACATTAACAGTATGTGTGGTTTTTTTTTTTACATTTAACGCCAAATGCAAAAGATTCTCCGCTCACATTTTGTAACACTGCAAACTTAACACAGCAAAATATCCTTTAAAGATCCTATAAAACAAATGTAGTAAATAACAGGCTCTGTCTTATCGTACTAATTTCTACAGAATCCACCCCCGAGCTTTCACAGTTGCAAAGTCATTAATGACATCCATAAAATTTACTTGACGTGCAAGCTCCCTTTTGAAGGGCAGGATTGAGAGACAGTCTCTCTTGGTACATCGATGCACGTGAGTAAGTAATTTCTCATGGATTTCAGACTGCTATCCGTAATAAGACCTCGTGGTGAGGCACTGTGGAATAACTGAAATCTGTCTGAGTTGACAGGCCGATTTTATCCTGTTGCGGGCAATGGGGCACTAGAAACAGGGAGTTGATTTGCACAATGGCCCCTTTGGTTCAAGTTATGATGCTTTCTTTAGCTCCATGAAGTCGTTGCCATTGCTCTTGCTGATATTGTTACAGATGCAGCCATTATGGAAATAATGTACAGACTATCCTGGGACCCCATAAGCATACCCCTGTGTACATGTGACCAGTGCTAAACTGGAGCTATGTGGTGATGAGATGGGATATTCTCCAATTAGTCCTAAAATTAAAGAAAAAGCACACCAGGAGTCCCTGGTACTCAGATGAACTGGATTATAATTTCCTAAAATGATTTTTTAATTATCATTCCTAACTAAACCAGCTCAGGGTAGGATGAGCAGGAGTCCATCTTGCCAATATCAGGCAAAAGACATGCAGTACAAAAAGTACTTTAGAAAATAAATAATTCTGCAATGTAGTATTTTTCTGTAGTGAAACACCATCCCCAAGGCACTTTCTGAGCTATAGCTGTTTAGATGTATATTTTATAACTGAAGCTAAGTAACTATCTTTGGGTCACACAGTGATTCAAAAGAGAGGATCGCACCTTGAACCGTAAGGTTGTTGGTTCAGGTCCTTAGCTATGGTAATTCACTGCCCGATTTAACCGAGTAATTCATTGACTGACTCGCACAATTATCAGACCAATGTGATCCAGAACTGGGAACAGCCCAATTTATCAGTGACAGGAACCAGCGATACCAAGTAGCACCTAGCAGACAGCATGAGGGCAACCGGCTTCAGCTTTCAGCTTCAGAAAATGTTGGGAGCAGCTCAACCGTGTGCATTCACTTCTTCAGGCAAGTCCCTGGAGGATGCCAACACAATGTGTTCTCTTGTTCAAGAGCTTTTAAGCTCTTCAGAAATATCCCTGTGACCAGAACAGTAACTACCTTTGGCAACGTGGCTATTACACATTTCAGGGATTATTTTTTTTGATGCTGAAGATGTCAAGAAAAGGGCAGAGGTTTCAGGAGAAACAGAGGGAAGAGGAGAGAAAGAGTGCATCTGCCAAAGTGAGGGCATCTGCTTGGGTAAAATTACTATTACGTTCTGCAGTTAATTCCAAAGCCATCAATTTTTTTTTTATTTTGAAAGTGTTAAAGTTCTGTATTAAAAGCATTTATTATTTAAAGTTGGGTTTTACAAAAGTTATAACCTAGAGCAGGGCCACTTCTCTCTAGAGCCTGTCACATCTAGCATAGGCAGGGCAAACACACACATTAAATACACACTAGAGTCAATTTAGCATCACCAACTGGAGGAACATACACAGAACATACAAATACCACATAGGGAGGACCCGGGATGTGAGCCCTGGTCTCCTTACTGTGAGACAGCAGCTCCACCACTGTACCACGCAGAACAGTTAATAGTAAAGCAAATGTCTAAATGTTCTGCTGTGAACTGCTTCATACCTCACTCATCCATTACCTGCACATAGAGTATCATCACCACCAGGGGGCGATGCAGCTCATCCTAACACCAAAATACACAATAAAGATATTTCCATAGATGAAAGCTATGCAGCGTTACAGTGGAGAATGATTTAAATGATAATAATGAACCTAATTTGGAATGACTTACTGTGAGAAAGTTATGTGATTTTAATATGGAGAGAAAAACACTTATTTGGCATGATGGGTGAGATATCAAGCACTGAGCTTCAGGACCAGGAACAAGTGCTACAAGAGAACACTGGGCATACATGTGAACTCCATAAAGGAAGTACCCTAAGTTTGACTCACATAGGGGTCCTAGTGCCCTGAGGCCTATTAGTTAATCTTATTGAATTTATATCCAGTATTCGTTGGCACCTATTCAGGATATGAAACCAGATTGTTAATGACTGGCTGATGGGAAGCAATGAGTGCAAGCCACAAAGTAACTTTGGATAAATCACAAGTAGAGGAACAGTGAGGGGGGGTCATTTTTATTAATTATTGCCTTTGTGATATAGCGGTTCCGCGGTTCAGAAAGAATGGCCAGTTTTAAAATAAATAATCACCACACTCGCGGACTAAAGAGGGGGTGAGGTAGTATGGCCGGAGTGGTTCTCAGACACAATGTGGCGCGGGCATTTCCTCACTTAAGTGTACAGGTGAGGAATTGTCTGTTTCCATAACTGATGCTGGAAGCTGATAATCGCCACACCTGTTCCACATCCCCATTATAAATAGGAGAAGCGCGAGTGCAGAGGGGAGAGAAACTAAACAGAGAATGGAGGTTGAGAGTGGGAGAAGAAGACAGGAGAAGGAAAGATCCGGTGCGGGTGTGAGCAAGCGAGCAGGCTCCCTAATCAATGCAGGCAGCTGGGAAAAGAGCCCCGGAGGAGAAGTGTAGAGACAGCAGAAAGCGGTCACTCCTGCTGATCGATCTTAGGAGCTGGAGTGACCTAGAAGGAAGCTGTTTCGCCGCATAAGTCCGCGGAAGGCAGTGGACATCAGGGAGGCATGGGAGAGTGAGCCCCAGCGTGAGCGCCCTGGTTACTGGGAAACCCGAGTCTTGCTCTGGTGTGATGGCTGTATGTAGCCAGGTGACGGAAGGCTACCAGACCAGCAGAAGGTAAGTCAGCTGCACCTGCAGGAAGGGCGGCCTGTAGAGGAGAAGCAGGGGAGCCGGCAGTTAAAGAAGAAAGCACCAGGTTTTCAAAGAAGAGACTGCTTCCCGTCAGTGTTTTTTTTTAACCTCGTTTTAAAAGAATTATCAATTTGAATTTTCACTTCCACTTTTTACAGTGGTTTTATGGATTATTTATTTATTGAACATTTGCGGAACACTGCACCTTGGACACTTTGATTTATTTGGTTTTTGTAATAAAAGCACTTTTGCACTTTGCACCTTCCCCTTGTTTCGTTTGGTGTCCTCATTGTCCAGCTCATCCGGTTACATTACTGACGGTGTCGGGTTCAAGAGGATCCCAAAAATAAAAAGAGAGAATGGAGCAAGACCCTCATCGTCACAGCCTTAAGAAATCTGCTTATAAACATTACCACTTCAATGGCTGACTTTGATTTTCAACAATATTAGGGCTGACTAGAAATTAAGAAGTCTTGGTTTTTGGTTTTAAACAGCAGCAATTACTTTTTGCTACCTTTTTAATCTTTACTTAAAGTGCAATAGAATTAAAATACAAGGATGCAGAATTGTCTTTGCTTATCCACTTTGCACTCAGTGGCCTTTAACAATGTCATTAAGACAATATACAGAAGGAAATGAACCAAGGAAATCAGGTGAGGTGCAGCGTGAAGTTACAAGAGAGGACAGCATAGTTCAAAGTGACTTTGTTTATACAGACACATGTAAAGAGGAATTGGTGAAGACTGGCAATGGGAGTCAAATATGCAGTTCTTCTTCAAACCTGACACTAATTCACTGTTTAGGTTTTCCTAAGTAGAATAAAGATTCAAAAATGGCATCAGGGCAAGGGGAGAAAGAGCAAAGAAGTTTGTACTCTGTCTTTCTGGTGTTATGAGTTCATACATTAGAAAAACTTAGATGAGACCAGGCAGTTCAGCCCAACAAACCTCACAAGTCCTATCCACTTAATTCCTCCAAAATAACATCAAGTTGAGTTTTGAAGGCTCCTAAAGTCTTAATGTCTAGCACACTACTTGGTAACTTATTCCATGTGTCTCTGGTTCTGTGTTTAGAAAAACTTCAATATTTTTGTGCGGAATTTACCTTAAACAAGTTTCCAACTGTGTTTCTCGCTGAACTCATTTTAAGGTAACAGTCTCAATACACCGTACTAATTTCCTTCATAATTTTCATGTCAGCTCTTAATCTCCATTTGCTTGAACTGAAAAGGCTCAGCTCTTTCCATCTTTCTTCATAATTCATCCTTTGTAGCCATGGAATTAGCCTAATCACTCATCATCTTTAGTTTTTTTCATATACTAAAACTGCACACAGTACTCCAGATGACCTCTAACCTGTGCCTTATAAAACGAGTATAATGGAGACCAAGAGTAACCATAATCACATTCTGAGATATGGAAGTAGAGGAGGATGTAAATGCAAGCTGAAATTGAAATTTAAATATGTGGAGTCATTTCAGCTTTACAACTGGTAAAAAGTTAATATCTAGTAAGATCCATTAAAATTAGCACACCCAAAATGGGACAACTGTGAAAAAAACCTGAGAAGAAAACACTTTGGAGTAACAGTGGTCCCTTCCTCAAAGACACTTTGTGGTAATTCATCAGCACTCTAAATGTTACTTTCAGTTCGAAATCCTTATCTGACAATGCAGAATCCAAGTCATTAGCAATATATAATCAAGGGATGTTATGTTCATACTATATAACGCACCAGTGAGACTGTATCTAAAGTATTGTGTGCATTTCTGGTCACCACACTAGAAGAAAGACATAACAGAACTTGAAGCTGTGCAGAAGAGAGCAACCAAGTGTATCCCAGGACTTAGGGACATGTCCTACTCTGACAGATTCGGAGAAATAAACCTCTCCAGTTTGGAGCAGAGGAGACTGCGTGGGGACCTCATCCAGGTCTTCATAATACTCAAAGGCACTGATAATGTAAATCCAGGAGAATTCTTTCAACGTAATGGTGAATCACATACTCAAGGACACCAGTGGAAATTAAGTTACAGTACATTTTGAACTAAAGTTAGGAAGCACTTCTTTACACTAAGAGTTCCGGAACAAACTAGCGAGACATGCAATTGAAGTAGAAACCCAGACAACCTTTAAGAAATACCAGGATTAATATAGAGACAGATTAGTTATTAGCTAAACAAATGAGCCTGATGGACTGAACGATCTCCTTCGTTGGTCAAATCTCTTAAATTCTTATGTCTTCTGCAGAGAATTTCTTTTGAAGACAAGGATGACCAGTTGTTGTAGTACTGTAGAGAAGTATATGACACTCAGTTCATCTTGTAGTCTTTGCTACTATGTAGAGGTTAATCAGACCATACAAACTTTGAAAGTGTACATCTAGTTTCCAGGGCAAGATCCAACCTGCGAACGCAGCAATCAAGTTCCGGCCTCACTGGGTCACATGTTTTGGGCCTGCACCACATTAACATCATTCTGGACAAAAATCTTTAAATGCCTTTCAGACAGCCTTGGGGTCCCAATCCCTCCTAACCCATTAACAGCTGTGTTTGGTGTTCTCCCAGATGGGCTTAAAGTGGAGAAGGACAAACAAACTATGATTGCTTTTACTACACTACTGGCACGAAGACTTATCTTGCTCAACTGGAAGAATCCTAACTCTCCTATTCTAAGTCAGTGGGTAACAGATGTTTTATATTATTTGAAACTGCAAAAAATCAAATTCTCACTTAGAGGATCTGTGCAGAACTTTTTCAAAACCTGGCAAGAACTAATCAATAACATTTTAGAATAAGCATTTAAATTGAAGAAGCAGGTTCTCTCCCCTCTTTTACTGCATTAATCTTTATTCATTTATTAATTTATCTATTTACTTATTTTTACTAGCATAAAGTTTTACATAGCAGGCCTAGCTCTCTTTCTCTGGGATGGGGGTTGATTTGTTTCAAACCATTTTTTTTTTTTTGGAAAATGTAAGTTATTTGTATGGAATGTTATTTGATTTTAATAAAATCAATAAAATTATAAAAAAAAATAGAAAGTGTACATCTATATCTGATGGTTAGCAACAAGAATTGTTGCTAAGCACCTTTTTTAAAAAATATCATTTTAATGCATACTTGTACAGTTGTTATGAAGGAGAGCGTAGGAGAGCAAGGAATAAAACTTCTTCACCTTAAGAAAGAAGTGCTGCATTTTTTTAAACCCCTGATTAATAGATTAATTAAAATAAACCACTGAATCAATTAATAAAATTGTTTCTTTTTGGAATTCAAATTTACATTATAGAAAATAAAAAATAAAGCAGCTGTCTACACTGAACATTTCTACAAGGGATTTAACATTTTTATTTTAGTGTGGCCTTTTCGCAGTATTCACGTTTGGAGCACAGGCAAGTGAAACAAATTCCTATGGATCACCAAGTGAGTCAGTTGTGGGGTATCCTGAGCTGCTAGGCCACATTTCAAAGTCACATTTAAACTATCAAAATAGCTTCTTTTGTAAAGTGCCTTTTTAAAGTGAACATCACCACACTGGGTGTTTGTTTCTACATTTGGAGCATTTACGAGTCAAGTGACACATTCAGGATAATAAAGAGAGTTAATGACAGAGGCAGAATGTAGTTTACAGTCATTAGACCACCTCTCCATCCATCCATTTTCCAACCCGCTGAATCCGAACACAGGGTCACGGGGGTCTGCTGGAGCCAATCCCAGCCAAAACAGGGCACAAGGCTGGAATCCAATCCCAGGCAGGGTGCCAACCCACTGCAGGACACACACAAACACACACTAGGGCCAATTTAGAATCGCCAATCCACCTAACCTGCATGTCTTTGGACTGTGGGAGGAAACCCACACAGACAACATGCAAACTCCACGCAGGGAGGACCCGGGAAGCGAACCCGGGTCTCCTAACTGCAAGGCAGCAGCGCTACCACTGCGCCACCGTGCCAGATTATGGGATGTTTAACTTTATCATTGTTCATATATTTTGGGAAACATAGGCTAAACCACAAAGTTTCAGCCTGAACACATTTAGATTTAGATCATAAAACGGGTCAAATTTGACCCAAAATCGCAGTCAGGGTTAAATGAGTTAAATCACAAATAACACATTCACCTGCGCAGGACACTGTTTTTATATTCATGCTTTCTTAATGGGTTGCTTTCTTTTTTTTGTATGATTTCCGTAACCTGGGGACTACCTGTACTTTATTAATCCCTGAGGGGAAATAATATTTCTGCAAGACATTTAGGTGGCGCAGTGGTAATGCTGCTGCCTTGCAGTAAGGAGATTATGGTTTCACACCCAGGGTCCTCACTGTGTGGTAGTGGAGCAATTTTCAGGCTAAGGGCCTAACTGAGTAAGATCCCTTCTGGCAGTAACAGAATTTGAACTGGCAATCTTACAGATACCACCACAGACCCTTAGACTCAGAACCACCACTGATATATACTATATACAGGAGTCTGCATGAGTGTTTTGAATGAATTAAGTGCTGATTTATCTAAAGCTTTGATTATCTGTACCTGGAAGAGGGATTACAGACAGGCATATCATAGGAGGCTCAAACAAGTAACAAACATGATCTGTAATGATTTCAAGGCTTCCATACTGACCTTTTACATCCAAATAAGAACCTTGAAACATTAGCAATCGAGCCAATCACTGAGAGCAGTGAGACTAAATACAGGAATGAGGTGATGGGTTTAACAAAGTGAAAATCATTAGCTACATTAGACGCCAAAGACCTGGACTGGCTAGACCCACAACACTGAGGTTACACTGCCAAAGGAGCATGAGCACATTCATTTTCTGAAGTGCCTGAGGCAATGAAAGGTGAGTCATACTTGTATTTTTATTGCTGTATTGTAAAAGCATCTTGACATCATCATTTGGTCTGGTATTACAGCTAGAAAAGGAAAATTCAGGGCATACAGTAAAATAAGAAAATCACAGGCCCTCATTGGTCCTCTAAAGAAAAAAAAATGAACCATACTACATGATTACAGCCATTTGGAGCATAAACTGCTCTCATCCTTAGGCTCAGGGAGATTGAACCATAGCATCAAGGCTTTAAGCAGCAGATTCAACATCCATCCATCCATTCATCTTTTTCCGCTTATCCGAGGTCGGGTCGCAGGGGCAGCAGCTTGAGCAGGGATGCCCAGACTTCCCTATCCCTGGCCACTTCTTCTAGCTCTTCCGGGGGAATCCTGAGGCATTCCGAAGCCAGCCGGGAGACATAGTCCCTCCAGCGTGTCCTGGGTCTTCCCCGGGGCCTCCTCCCGGTTGCACGTGCCCGGAACACCTCGCCAGGGAGGCATCCAGGAGGCATCCTGATCAGATGCCCAAGCCACCTCATCTGACTCCTCTCGATGCGGAGGAGCAACGGCTCTACTGTGAGCCCCTCCAGGATGACTGAGCTTCTCACCCTATCTATAATGGAAAGCTTAGATACCTTGCGGAGGAAACTCATTTCAGCCGCTTGTATTCGCGATCTCGTTCTTTCGGTCACTACCCATAGCTCATGACCATAGGTAAGGGTAGGAACGTAGATTGACTGGTAAATTGATAGCTTTGCCTTACGGCTCAGCTCCTTTTTCACCATGACAGACCAATGTAGATCCCGCATCACTGCGGACGCCGCACCGATCCGCCTGTCGATCTCTCGCTCCATTCTTCCCTCACTCGTGAACAAGACCCCGAGATACATGAACTCCTCCACTTGGGGCAGGATCTCGCTCTCAACCCAGAGAGGGCACTCCACCCTTTTCAGGCTGAGGACCATGGTCTTGGATTTGGAGGTGCTGATTCCCATCCCAGCCGCTTCACACTTAGCTGTGAACCGATTCAGAGAGAGCTGAAGATCACGGCCTGACAACATCATCTGCAAAAAGCAGTGACCCAATCCTGAGTCCACCAAACCGGACCCCCTCAACACTCTGGCTGCACCTAGAAATTCTGTCCATAAAAGTTATGAACAGAATCAGTGACAAAGGGCAGCCCTAGCGGACTCCAACTCTCACTGGAAACAGGCTCGACTTACTGCCGGCAATGCGGACCAAGCTCTGACACCGATTGTACAAGGACAAAACAGCCCTTATCAGGGGGTCCGGTACTCCATACTCACAGAGCACCCCCCCACAGGATTCCCCGAGGGACACGGTCGAACGCCTTTTCCAAGTCCACAAAACACATGTAGACTGGTTGGGCAAACTCCCATGCACCCTCCAGGACCCTGCTAAGGGTGTAGAGCTGGTCCACTGTTCCGCGACCAGGAGGAAAACCACACTGTTCCTCCTGAATCCGAGGTTCAACTATCCGACAGACCCTCCTCTCCAGAACCCCCAAATAGACTTTTCCAGGGAGGCTGAGGAGTGTGATCCCTCTGTAGTTGGAACACACTCTCCAGTCCCCCTTCTTAAAGATTCAACATACATGAAGAAAAGTTGAAGTGTCCTGATTGTTCAACTACCATCTTTTCTCACTGAGACTGTTAAGGGTGGTACTTTTGCATTGCATTTTGTGCTATTGTTGTACCGTACGCCGTTTGCAAGATTCTATATTGTATGATCACATACTTTTTATGTATACCCCATTTTTATTTGATACATTGGAAAAAAACTCAAGCTCCACTAAACCTTGAACCATAACGGCGTATAGTTTACAAGGCAATACAAGAGTTGACTTCACATTTGGACACTGGAGCTTTGGCAAGCCTGACTTACTCAGGGTGACACTGTTGGTCAATGCTAGTAACTGAACTAACAGCTTTGAGTTTTACAGCCCAGCACCTTAATGTCTAGGCCACACTGCCAGCACTGTAGTTTTATATAAGAATGTATTTCCGCAGCACAGTACAAGTTCAACTTTTGAAAAATCCTTTGCAATTTCTCTGCTGGCACAGATGCCCCGCTAAAATGTTCTTTGCTTCCTTCTGCTTCCTCAGAATTCTGTCAGCCATGTACTTTTACAAATTGTGCAGAGCTGACACCACTTGTTTGCAGTTCCTGAATGCGTCATTTCTGCATACCAACATTTAGACATAAATGTTCATCAAACTCTGCTCTCAAAGTGTTCGGCTGTGACGTTTTTGACAGCTGGTCCACGTGACCGCTCGTTGGGTGAACTCTTCACCTCTGCCAGCGCGGCATCCGAGGGAAAGCGGCTGCCACGCTGTTCTGACTGAGTACTCTGTGAAGGCACCTTGCAGATTTACTTAAGGGAGGATAAAAGCAAGAGCTTCCCTGCCGCTCCGCTCTCATCTGCACACGTTAGATAATCAGCTGATGAGCATTCTGCTTTCGGCTGCCAGTAAAGGCATAGCCGCTTTGTGAAAATGTTCCACACGGACTCTCATGACAAAGAAAAAAAGCAGTGTGCCAGCCTCCTCCACTTCCCTCTGCCTCGCTCGTCATCACCATGTAGGAGAAGATCCAAGGCTTTTAACAGAAGAAATAACCACAGATGGACAAGTGCACACAGCAGTCCAGTCAATAGGTTAGTCTCTGCCAGGTCTCCTCTGGTCTCCTGGTGATACCTGGGCAGGAAACATCCTACATGACACTTTCCTACTATGGCACAGTGAATTAGTTGCCTCTCCAGTATGATTAGAATGGCACAATTCATCTCTAGTTTTAACAACTTAACCTCTAAGGTAAACGTGAACTTATTTGATTAACAGTTGTCCAACCTGAGGTTTGGTGGTTAGAGCAGCTGCCTCACAGTTCAATGCACCAGAGATCAAATCCTTCCTTAGTTGCTGTCTATGTTGAATTTCTACATTTTTTCTTCCCTGGTGTGGAAATACAAACAGTGTATTTATGAGTTGTTAAAGAACCCAGAATGAAAGTAAGGTGGTCAAAGGCAAAATATGGGTGGCTTTGTTATAAATAAGGAACAAAAAGAAAGGAATAAACAGTACAAAATTGTCAAAGAGGGAAAGAAAGCCCTGTTGCCTCTTTGTGCTTTCCCCTTTGTAATTGTTGGGGTTCCTGCTCCACTGTCCGTATTAGTACCTGACCTTCTTGTTCTTTAGAGATCAATCTGGAGATTGGTTTGCAGCAATTCTCTCCTCCTCTTGTATTTACACCTTCCTTTTCACTTCTTGGTAGTTACTGCATCCTACATCTTTCATTACTTGCTCAAGATATAGCAAACATGGTCTTCCTCTGCCTCTCTTCTTTTTCATCTGCCCTTCCATTATCAATTTCAAGAGCTCTTCGTGTCTCCATAGGTGTCTCACAGGTTGCACTTGTCTTTGAACTAAAGATTCCCACAAACTGTGCCTTTTACCTACTCTTAGGAGAAATTAGCTGACCAAGCACTGCTGTATCCCAACTTCTTCACATCTTTAGCCTCTTCTCCTCCACCTCCTGCCAGCTGGACCCTTGTTCAAACTCATTTTCTGTCTCCAAGCTCAGTTTCTCAAGATTGAAATATTTTACACAGTGTCCTGGGCACACTCTGTAATAATATATGGAGTTAGTTTTGTGCTTTAGAATTCTTGAAGTTACCCTCTCCAGTGACCCTGAGTCTTCCTGTACCCCTGAGCCCTAGCTCTCTTTTAAAGGACCAGGCAACTCTCAAGGCAGCCTGATGTCTATATAGTCTGGAAGTCCAAATTAAACAGTCACTACTCTCCTATTGGCCTCTTTCTGTGTCCCTGGAATTCCTTCCTGGTCAGGTTCTTAAAATGTCAGTCAGTCAGTCAGCCATTGCCCAACCCGCTATATCCTAACACAGGGTCACGGGGCTCTGCTGGAGCCAATCCCAGCCAACACAGGGCGCAAGGCAGGAACAAACCCCAGGCAGGGCGCCAGCCCACCTCATGGCACACACACACACCCACATACCAAGCACAATTTAGGATCGCAACTGCACCTACCCTGCATGTCTTTGGACTTTGGGAGGAAACTCGGAGCACCTGGAGGAAACCCACGCAGACATAGGGAGAACATGCAAACTCCACGCAGGGAGGACCAGGAAGCAAACCCAGGTCTCCTTACTGTGAGGCAGCAGCACTACCACAGCGCCACCGTGCCAACCTTCTTAAAATGTAGAACCTGTTATTGCCCTGCTGTCTTCCATATTCTATTCTGGCACATTTATGAGCCTTATCCCAGCATGGGCTTCCTTTCTTTCTAGTATCAAGACTTGTTCCTGTCCTACAGCACCCCACTCAGCCGATGGTCCTGGCCTATACCAGGCAACTGACCCCATTGGATACTCCAATCTCCTCTCACACTCTGAAGACGTACAGGTTACGTACCACTAGACTGGTGAGGGTTAGTAAATGGATATGTCCTGCATGGCTCCTGCCTTGCACCAAATACTGTCGATTCTCCAGAACTCTGTGTTGGCAAAATGAAGAAATGAATATCCTGTTTGACCTAACGTAATACCTTTTTATTGTGTAATTTTTCATGTACTACTCAACACCTTCTCATTTTTCACTTTGATAACACACACTTTGCAATTTACCTTGGTGATTACTACTTATAGAACTATCTGGATGGTTCTCCACATGTACTCCCAAAGTCACTTTGCAATACATTTTCAGCTAAGCCAATACATGTGAAAAAACACAGACATGTGCCGACCAGACTCCATAACACTTGCTTTCATGGTGTATTGAGTTCTATAAGATCGCATAGCCTTAGAAGCCCTAATATTCAGACCCATGTCTCTTGTCTGCTGCAGTCGGTAGCTGGTGACCTACAGTTCACTCCTGTCATTCTGGCCACAGGTCACCTCCTGTGTATGACACTATCTCGTCTGTCTTCCTCTGTCTTTTTGGTGCTGAGCAGCAATGTTTTCAGAATTAGCTTTCTCTTTCTCTTTTGCAGGATTTGGAGGAGGTGTCTGACCCTTTTAAAACATGAATGCCAGTACAGTGGCAGACATGAGCAAACCTTTCTGTTAGTGACCCTTATTTTCTGAAGTAGTGATTTAAATTTTTAATCACTTTTATGTGATTGATGACCTATAGGTGAGAGACAGAGAGAACAAGCAGATGCTGCTGTCCATAGAGGGCGCCAGATTTCACTTTCCCAACTTTTACTCTTTTGTATATCCTGGCTCCAAGTCACTAGGACTGGAAAATGGTGGAATTTAGGCAGTTCAAGGCTGTACAACTGGATAGATGGATGGGTGCAAACTGATGGTCTTAATTTGTCTAATATAACCTGTTAAGAGTTTCTAAAGCTTGAACATACACTCACTGAGAAAATTATTAGGAACACTTTACAAATACAGGGTAGGGTCCTCAATTCTTCGTGGCACAAGATTCACCAAGATACTGCAAACATTCCTTTGAGATTCTGGTCCATGTTGGCATGAAGGAATCATACAGTTTCTGTATATTTGTCAGTTGCACATTTATACTGCAAATTTCCCATTCTACCACATCCCAAAGCAGTTCTATTTGATTCAGATCCTGTGACTGAAAAGGCCCCTGAAGAACACTGAATTCATTATGATGCTCCTGAAACCAGTTTGAAACAACTCTTTCTTTCATACATGGTGTATTATCATGCTGGAAAAATGGGTAAATCAGAGATACAGATGATCAGCAGCAATACTCAAATAGGGCATGGCATTGATTGGCCCAAAGTGTGTCAAGAAAAAATTCTCCACACCATTACACCACCACCACCACTACTATCCTGGACTGTTAACACAAGAAAGCTTGGGTGCATGGATTTATATTGATTGTGCCAAATTCTGATGCTGCCATCTATATGGCTCAGTATAAACAGAGAGTCGTCAGACCAGGCTACATTTTTCCATTCTTCCAGTTTTGTTGCGCCTGCTCCCTCAGCTTTCTATTTTTGATGGCAGGAATTGAACCCAACACGGTTTTCTGCTGTTGTAGTCATTTTGCTTCAAGGTTTGATGTGTTGTGTACCTTGAGGTACTTTTTCTGCTCTACAGTTGTACAGAGTGATCAACTGATTTGCCATAACCTTTCTGTCACCTCGATCCAGTTTGGTCATTTTCCTTTGACCTCATTCATCAACAAGGTGTTTCTCTCTACAGAACCGCTGCTCACTGGATGTTTTTTGTTTATCACAACATTCTGAGCAAACTCTAGAGACTGTTGTGTATGAAAATCCTGGAGATCAGCAGCTACAGAAATACTCAAACCAGCCCGTCAGGCATCAACATTAATGCCACAGTTGAAATCTCTGAGACCACACCTCTCCCCATTCTGGTGTTTGATATGAACATTACTTGAAGTTCCTGTCCTAAACCTGCATGATTTTATGCCAAATGATTGGCTGATCAGTTAATTGCATGGATAAGCAGGTGTTCCTAATAATTTGCTCAATGAGTGTATTTCAGAAAAGTAGTTCTTTTTTATATTTTATTTTTTCATAGTTTTGCCTTCTTTTAGGTATATCATTTATTCCATGACTGCTGGCAATGGTAATAATTTGACTGTTAGACCTTTGTTTTCTTAGCCAAGTTGGTTGTGGACATTGAGTCATTGAGCCTCTCTGTCTTTAACTTCACACATTATTCTGTTATGTTCTTGACCCTTGCTTATGGACTTTGATTTTTGTCTAGCTCTCTTACATCATTTGCTATAACCTTTTGGCTTATTTTTCTATGTCTTCACCTGCCCTATCTGCTATTTTTGGACCACAAGGCATATTGACCCCAACTTGTTTTGACCACGTCTGCACACTCCCTGGCTCTTTGCCCAATGTTAACAAATGTGTTTTTAAACAAGGTCATCAACACCTTCTGTCCTCCCACACTCAGCCGAGTTATACATGATCTTCTGTTCAATGAGAGATAGCCATGAGTCTAGAAAGTGGGTGGAGGGTGCTGGTCAGTGTGAGGCCAGCAAACAATTGAAAAAATTATTTTCTACTTGGTGAGTGTGAGTGTTCTTTCTGCAGCAGGATTCAGTGCTTCTTTGAAACAGAGACATCACACTGCTGACTTTTTTCCATGAAGTGGATGAAGCACTCTCTTAGGCTTCCTAGATGGCTTTTCCAAATGTAACGAAGTGAGTGAAAATCAATGTGCAGCATAATGTCTTGTAAACAATGCAATCTTGACATTGATCTCCATTTTTTCAAATTGTTGTGGATACCTTTAAGTGAGCAAATGGTATTGGGCTATTTATACCTCTTTGCTGGCGTATACTGCATGGCCTTGACCCGGAAAAGGTTGAACCAAATGTGCAAATTGTGGCATGCAGGGGACGCTCCAGCTGCCCAATACTTGACACAAGCAGACGCAGACAAAAGCTCAGCACAAGCATAGATTTCTTTATTCAGCTGTGGGAAACTCTAAAGTAAGTGTTTCCCACCACAGTTACAAAGCACAATGCTTAGTATTAAAGCA
>JANRMT010062813.1:16043977-16082936 GCA_026402145.1 Polypterus bichir lapradei | reverse complement strand
AAATCTCAGTGAATGTTTTTACGGCACTGGGGGCTGGCTGTGATCTACTGATGCACCAGAAGCCCCTCCCTAATTTAACTGCCTTTTAAATCTAGCCAGACCCATTGTTACTGTGCTTCTTAACTGTATAACATGAGAAATCTGACTTTAAGAAGTGACCATACACTCAAAAAAACTAATCTATGAATAGTCAAGTACCCTTGTTGTAGATTTCAGATATGGCTCATTATAGTTCCAGAGTTCTGTTCTTGTATGGCATGCATGCCAGTTGATGTGGGATGCTTTCTATTGGTCAGATTGTCTCCCTGTCCAGTATGTGAGCTGAGCTGGATGGTTGGTTATTACTTCTTCAGGCAGTGTAGTGTAGTGACCTAAGCAATGTGCCTTAAGCACCAAAGCTGTCTGTTCAATTCCTACCTGTAAATCTTTGTGTGACCATGAGCAAATTACTTATCCTACCTGTACCTGAGAATAGTGGCATGTTTTGGGTTACCTGAGAGCTTACCCAGGAATTTGTTTATTCTTTGCCATGACAGAGATGTGTTTTAATATGTAAAGGAGCATTTCTAGTACTTAAGCTAAGCACATGCTTGGATAAAAATAACAGAAGTAAAGATTTTATCTGGAGACTCTGTACCTATGTGGAGTTTGCATGTTCTTCTTGTCTTTTTTCTCTATTTACACTAGTCTTCCTCCAGCATCTAAAAGATCTGGATGTTAGTTTAATTAGTGACTCTAAACAGGATCGGTATGAGTGTCTCCTGCTACACAGGTTTGGTTCTGCTTTGTCCCCAATGTTGCCTGCATGTTCACTGGCCTGTGTGACCCTTCATTAGGAAATGATTGCTGGAGATGGTAAAGACAGCTAACTTCATGCCATGAAACACAATAAACCCAATTTGACTTTTTTGCTCATCCATGTAAAAAGCACCAACTTGCTGACTGTGCCAGACAGGCAGCTATGGTATATTGTGTGGCACATGAAAGCAATACAGTTGATGTACCCACCCATATTTAATTCTCTTCATTTTACACAATCTGAAATCCTTTTGGCTGTTAAGGCAGTCTTTATTGTGCACTATTGGTTATAACAGCTCTCTCTATACTTATTTCCATTTGTGTGTTCTGCAATGGTACTTATTGTGACCATAATCATGGCCGTGGGGTTTGATTGTGAATGTGGAAATTAAAAACCAGCTGCCACCTCCAAAAAAGGGCAGTATGGATCTATATTTTGCGGTGGACGGTTGGCACCCTTACCCCACTGGGACGCCCGTTTTGTAGAAGGACCAAGGTAGAAAGCATGATCAGGGCATTTTGTCCCCCAGATCACTAGATGGCAGCACCCCCTGGGTTGCAGCAGTGCCTCGGTTTCCCACAGGGCATACTGGGAATTGGACTTCTTTGAATCAGCCCTGTTGAGTTCCATGGGTGATGCCAGGGGGTGCTTCAGGCACTGCGGAGCCCTACTTTGTCAGACTTCTACCTCCCCCAAAAATGCTTTTAGACCATGTGTATGGGCCACTGGAAGTACTCCCGGGTGCAGCATAAAAGGAGCCAGCAGCCACTGCTGCAGGAGTCAGAGTCAGGATGGAGCAGACAAAGCTTGCTGAAGGAAGGAGGAGGCAGAGACAGAGAGAGAAAAGGAACAGAAAGAAAGAAGGCAAAGTGCTGAATGCTTTTATTGTACTGTGCTGTGTGATTGGTGTTGTGGGAAATGATTTGGAAAGTGTTTCCCACATAAGTAAACTGTATGTGCTGTGTACAACTTGTGTCTGTGTCTTCTTAAGTCAGGTTTGGGGAGCTGAAGTGCCCGCAGAAGGCCACAATATATAACCCTAACTGTAATCCACTCCAGACAGTGACACAAATTATTAATACAGTTTTTTGAAGTTGGGTGACACACAGTAATTAACCCTTACTAGGATATCAGTCAATCACAAGGCATACTCTTTCACACCAAATTAATTTACACAAGGCAATCAACCTAACCTGATATTTTATCATGGAAGGGTTTTAGGGTGACCCTATCCTAAATCATAGATTCTTTTATTACCATGCCTAGATTCTTTGTTATGTGGACCCACAAATATATCCTCAACCCCAGCTCTTGCTCTCTTACCCTTGCGCTCACCTGGCCTAAGGGGAGACACGGCCCACAGCACTTACTGCCAGGACTATGGACCGACTTCACCCAGAATTGGATGCCACTGTGCTTCACTCCTCTTCCTGCCTTTTCTCTGTACCCATGACAGCAAAATAGAGCAACAAGGAAAGCAAAGCAAGCAGGTAATAACCTTTTATTCAGTCATTATAGCCTTTAACATTTTTAAATATTCCTAATGTGCCAAAAAGTGATAAACGTAAAAGGTTGTGGCAAATCAATGAATACAACCTTGAATATTTCAGGGGTTTCAGGCCACTGCACCCAAAAAGTGTGTGGCATTCGGCCTTTTAAGACTACATTGCTGTGTCTCACTGCATGAGTCTTCTTAATGGCTATGTTCTCCTGGCTGTCCTTATCTTCAAATAATTTCACTTTAAGCTGATGACTTTTTAAAGCTTGTCAGGACCAAAGTGAACACTCCTAGCCCAGTGTCTTTTGACAGATCACATCATTTGGACAATCCAATTCTGACCTTTGATCTTACTAGAATGTACTTTTTTTACAGATAACAGCTTCATTTTTATTAGTTTAGACTTTGGTCAGCTGCCTCTACTAACACGTCCTCTTTCTGTGGTTAGACAAAGTACTTTATTGAGATCAAAATTTCAAGCAAAACAAAACCAGTAAAAGTCACAGTTCTATGCTGCACCTATCATTCAGAAAATGCTTTTAACAAACAAAATAAAAGAAAGAAGGATAAATAAAAACATTTTAACATTCTTAATTACTTCTATTAGATTAGATTAGATTAGATTAACTATCGATCCAAAGGTGAAATTCACATTCATACAGCAGCAGAAACATAAAAAAATACAATAAAATCATATGTTCAGTAACACCTACACACATGTAAAATATAGTAAACAAATAGAGGGTTTTGTTTCTTTTTTTCAATTTGTTTTGTCTCTTTCTTTTGGGTGGGTTTTAAATGTTTTTGTTTTTATTTTGCTTTCATTGTAATTAATTTGAAGTAAATGGTTGTATCTGATATATTGTTATTGTACTCTTGAGCTATTGAATAACACTGTAATGTTCTGGTTTTGAAAAATAAAAAAAATAATGAAAAATTGGCAAACAAAATAAAAGCCTCAAATACACCCAAGTGGATAGACAAAGAATGTGCCAAATCGTCGCTGGAATTCCTAACCAGGACGCAGGGTCCGTAAGGCAGCAGCACTAATGTACCAGCACTTCCCGCGAAAAACGATTTGTAAATATTAAAAAAAGCAGCACATTAGATTACAGATGCTAAACAGATTAACTCTTTCAGGGCTGAAGTCAACTTTTGTCAAAAGGAGGAGTTGACTATGGTAATTGACTGCAAAAGGTGACAAAACCAACTGTTATGTTTTAGTTGGTCTCTCGTTGCTAGAAGGAAAGTTAGATTCATTATTTTGACCAAGATTCCTGTGCTCGCGTGAATAGCAAGTGACAAAAAACGGCAAAAATGGCACTGACATCTGGCAAGAGATCAAAGCGGATGCGTAAAGCAAAATACTCCGCGGATGACGTTTTTCCTGTTCTTATCTCTGAACTAGACTATGACTTGTCAGATTCCAATTTTGATACAAGTGATCAAAAATGAATGTAAGGTTCCAGCTTCAGCTGATTGGTCCCCAGCTAATTGTGGTACTGACAATGTTCGCCAGGTAGGACTGCCACTTAACAATCATAAGAGGTAGAAACCAGATTGCAATGCACTGCGACCGTGACTGCCACTCGAAGACAGCCTGGCAGCAAGCCTGCTGCACAATCTTTGCAAATTGGCAGCAACAGACGTTTTATGAACCATTGCTTTTCAGAAATTGTCTTTAGGAAAAAATATTCAGCCCTCAAAGAGTTAAAGATGCTTTTTTAAACCTCCTTACTTTACTTACTGTTTTATAGTTACAGGGGACAGGAAGCTGACCACCAGTATAATTTTTAGACTGCCCTGTCTTGGAACACAGATGAACTATATAAGTAAGGGCAGAGCAGGCTCTTTTTTCCTTAGTAGACTGCAGTCCTTTAATGTGGGAAGAAGCATCCTTCATATCTTCTACAACTCTATGATGGCCAATGTGATTTTCTATGCTTTGGTATGCTGAGCTGGTGACATTACTTCAATGGAGTCCCACTAACTTAACAAGCTAATTAAAAAGAGCAGGCTCAGTTATGGGATGCACTCTAGACACCCTGGAGGTAGCAGCTAAGGAGAGAATTAAAACAAAACTGAGTACCACTATGAACAACGCTGCACATCCTCTCTCTGACACACTAACACTGAGGACTTTCAGCTAGTGAATTACTCAACAGAAGAGTGTCAAGAAAAGCTATGGGGGCTCTTTTATAACAACAGCAGTGAGCCTGCGACTGTGACTGGGACTGCCAGTCAGAAGTTTTCATTCTTTAACTTTCTGGTGTCGGTATATCAATCTATCTATCTATCTATCTATCTATCTATCTATCTATCTATCTATAATGTCGTGTCATTTTCTAACCTGCTTAATCCAGACCAGGTTTGGTGTCAAGGGAAGTCTATCTCAGCTAGTACTGGGTCCAGGTCCAAGGCAGGAACAAACCCTGGACACAGCGCCAGTCCATTGCAGAGTAACAGCAAAGACACACACACCATCAAACATGAAACACACACTAGGGTCAATTTAGCATCACCAATTCACCTAACCTGCATGATCTTGGACAGTGGGAGGAAACTGGAGTACCCGGAGGAAATCCACGAAGACACAAGGAAAACATGCAAAGTCCACGCAGGGAGGACCTGGACCTGAACTCTGGTCTCCTTACTATGAGGCAGCAGCGGCAGCACTGTCTGTCTATCTGTGTATCTATTATACAGTGCCTTTACCCATCTATCTATCTATCTATTATATAGTGCCTTTATCTATCTATCTATCTGTCTATCCTACTCTGTTCAATGCTTGCATGGACTGGGTGTTGGGCAAGGTCGTGGGGTCCAGCAGTTGTGGGGCATCTGTTGGTGAAGAAAGATTCACGGATCTTGACTTTGCTGACAATGCTGTGATCTTCGCGGAGTCAATGGAGGCTCTGATCGTGGCGCTCGAGAGACTGAGTGAGGAGTCTGAGTGTCTGGGCTTGCATGTGTCCTGGATAAAAACCAAGATCCAGGCCTTTAATGACCTCTTGGGCACAGCCATCAGCTATGTTGTCTGCGGAGAGAGTGTTGAACTTGTCGAGAGGTTTACTTACCTTGGCAGTGACATTCATGTAACTCTTCCTATGAAGTCAGTAGATGGATTGGGAGAGCATGGGAGGTCATGAGGTCATGAAAGGGGTGTGTGGTGCTCCAGATATCTATGCAAAAGGACAAAGGTCCAAGTCTTTAGAGTCCTACTGCTTCCTGTCTTGCTATATGGTTGTGAGACATGGACGCTATCCAGTAACCTGAGATGAAGACTGGACTCCTTTGGTACTGTGTCTCTCCGGAAAATCCTTGGGTACCATTGTTTTGACTTTGTGTCGATTGAGTGGTTGCTCGTGGAGTCCCGAATGAGGCACATTACCTGCATTGTGAGGGAGCATCAGTTACAGCCCTACGGCCATGTGGCGCGTTTCCCTGAGGGTGATCCAGCTCGTAGAATCCTTATTGTTGGGAACCGGAGTGGCTGGACCAGGTCAACATTAGAACATTAGAACATTAGAACACTCTAGACGAGAACAAGCCATTCAGCCCAACAAAGCTCGCCAGTCCTATCCACTTGTTTCCTCCAAGAAAACATCAAGTCGAGTTTTGAAAGTCCCTAACGTCTTACTGTCTACCACACTACTTGCTAGCTTATTCCAAGTGTCTATCGTTCTTTGTGTAAAGAAAAACTTCCTAATGTTTGTGCGAAATTTACCCTTAACAAGTTTCTAATTGTGTCCCCGTGTTCTTGATGAACTCATTTTAAAATGCAAGTCTCGATCCACTGTACTAATTCCCTTCATAATTTTAAACACTTCAATCATGTCACCTCTTAATCTTCTTTTGCTTAAACTGTAAAGGCTCAGCTCTTTTAATGTTTCCTCATAATTCAGCCCCTGTAGCCCTGGAATCAGCCTAGTTGCTCTTCTCTGGACCTTTTCTAGCGCTGCTATGTCCTTTTTGTAGCCTGGAGACCAAAACTGCACACAACACTCCAGGTGAGGCCTCACCAGTGCATTATAAAGGTTGAGCATAACCTCCTTGGACTTGTACTCCACACATCGTGCTATATATCCTAACATTCTGTTAGCCTTCTTAATGGCTTCTGAACACTGTTGGGAAGTTGATAGCTTAGAGTCCACTATGACTCCTAAATCCTTCTCATAAGGTGTACTCTTGATTTTCCGACCGCCCATTGTGTATTCAAACCTAATATTTTTACTTCCTATGTGTAATACTTTACATTTACTGACATTAAATTTCATCTGCCACAAATCTGCCCAAGCCTGTATGCTATCCAAGTCCTTCTGTAATGATATAACGGATTCCAAATTATCTGCTAATCCACCTATCTTAGTATCATCTGCAAACTTAACCAGCTTGTTACTTGTATTCCTATCTAAATCATTTATATATATTAAAAATAGCAGCGGCCCTAGCAGTGACCCCTGTGGAACACAACTCTTAACATCGGCCATGATGAGGTTCCTCGCACCATCACCCTCTGCTTCCTGTGTCTGAGCCAATTCTGCACCCATCTAAAAACATCACCCTGAACTCCCACTTCTTTTAACTTGATGCCCAACCTCTCATGCGGCACCTTATCAAATGCTTTCTGAAAGTCCAGATAAATAATATCATATGCTCCACTTTGATCGTATCCTTTTGTTGCCTCCTCATAGAATTCAGCATCTTAGTAAAGCACGACCTCCTTCTTCTGAACCCATGCTGACTGTTCAGGATAACTCCTGTCCTTGCCATGTGTTGCTCAATCTTATCCTTAATAATTCCTTCCATTAATTTTCCTGTGATGCATGTTAAGCTTACTGGTCTATAGTTGCCTGGATCTGCCCTGTCACCCTTTTTATATAATGGGATGATATCTGCCATTTTCCAGTCCTTCGGAATCTCTCCAGTGCTCAGTGACTTCCTAAAAATATGTGTCAAGGGTTTATTATATATGTGCTCACTAGCCTACTTAAGAACACGAGGATAAATATTATCTGGGCCTGGTGAGGTCAAGGGGTCATCCACTTAACACCTGGCTGCGGCGGATAGAGGGTCATTTCCGGAGGGCAGAACAGGACCGCGTGTCTGTCTGGGGGGTTGCCAACCGGGATCCCGAATTGTTTCGTTGTTTGGTGGGTGTGGTAGTGCATGCTCCCCAACTTGACTTGACTTGACTTATCTATCTAGCTATCTATCTATATTTTAAAAATGTGGGAGAAAAAAGAAGTGAAACAATAATTGAGCATTGACACAAACTGATTCTGTATCAGTGGCATCACTGTGCCACCTTGAAATGACTTGAAAAATCACTGACCTAATGTGTGATGTCAAGGTGGTGCAGAGGTTAGTGCTGCTGTCCTATGAAGCCAGCATCCTCCCTGTGCCCATGTGTTGCGGGTGTGGAGTATACATTCTCCTTGCATTCACATGGGCTTGACTGGCTTTCATTTGTTCAAGGGGTGTCTTAGGTTACCTGAGTGGCCCAGTGTTTTCTTCATTTGACGTGATGGTGGTGATGTGTATTGAACTGCCAGAGTGGTGTTTTGAGTTAATTATAGTAGGGCAAACTCCTGGCAACAGGAACAGCCCTAATGGATTTAACAAGAGATCTCTGGCAAAGAGCGAGAGAGCCTTGTTCACACAGTAGTGCACATGAATATAACCTGACCCAGGCTTCCGCCCATGCAAATGCGCCCACCTGCTGGCAGCTCCTGACAGACAGCAACACAGCTACTGTACATATCGGCAGATTGAACGGCACAGGCAGACAGATGCATGCAGAGAGACCAACAGAAATGCACCAGAATGAAGCTGCCTACATACCGTTACCATGGCATTAAAGATTTTGTGACAGTAATAGAGTAAATGCACACATCGTACTAAAAAAGAACTTTCAAGTGATTAACCCTTTCTGCACCTGCATTTTATGACGATGATATGATTTTAGTCTTAATGTGTGGCAGTCAGCAAGTCACTTAGAATTATGAAGAAATTGAATCGAGAGAAAAATGCAAAGAAGCCGCTTCCTCCAAACATTTAGATTATTTTTGGTCTAAAGCGTTATAGTTCATTGAGAATACTGTACTGTATTTGGTACACTGTGTTAATCCCTGAGGGGAAACTGTCTTTCCACATGACCTTTGGAGGTCAGAACGCAGTGTCAGCCATCGTACATTGGAGCAATTTTCAGGTTGAGGGCCCAACGGAGCCGGATCCCTTCTGGCAGTAAGGGTAGTTGAACCATTTCCATCTATTTTCTGCTTTTTCAATTTACCAACAATGGACACAAAGCAAAAAACAATTCTGGATGGGTTGCAGTCCAGTCCCACATCCACAATGGTCAGACTTAGATTCACCTACCAAGCTAAAAGACAGGACTTTGGGATGAATGCCGGACTACAAAGGAAGAGGAGAATCTGCCAACTTTGCAAAGCCACTCTGACCTGGCCAGGACGGAAACGCAGACCACTGCTGAAAAATAAAGGGTACAGACATGGCAGGCCTGCTAGCCATAGACACACACATTCCTTGATTATCAGTGCAAACAGAAAGAGGTCAAAATTCATCCTGCCACCACCCATGCACACTGCAACCAGAGTGGGAACAAAAGGCCCAATTATGCCTGCAGGTACTAGGATCATTTAAAACAGGGTCCCCAGTCACCTGGGGGTGGAACAGAGCTGACTTTATTTTTGCCCTCACCTATAAATACAAAGAATCAATCTGCTGTATTTTAGTCTGATGTGCACCTGGTAAAAAAAAAAGCTGATCATAAATGCTACAAGCAGGCCTCTCATGTGCCTTGGCAAGCATTTTTGGATTGATAGAAGGTCAGAAAGAAGAAGACATCTAACTGATTGATTTATAGTATGATCAATTACTTTCGATCAGACATCTGACAGCGTGTATTCCAGAATACTTTCTACGCTGCCTCACATCAGGCATTTTGAAAGAAAAGTAAATACATATTCATTCATTAAGCCTGTAATGAGCTCAATTAAGTGAATGCTTGTTGTTAAGCAGTTTAATTACTAGTGTACAGTATTTCAAAATGACTGCATTTAACAACAAACTAAGTAATTTAGAAATAACCAGAACTAGAAATTAAGTGCGGTAGTATTGCCTTTCCTGAGCACATCATTTGACTACTAAATTGATATTGTGTTGCTTCTGTTTCAGAGTTAATAGGATTTGGGATGGGAGAGCTGAGGAGCACGCGGTCTGCCACATCTTAGGAATGAGGAGATTATAAACAGGGAATCTCTGAGCTGAGACACAGGATGGAGGGTTTATGAAATCAGTTAGAAGGCTTCTTCGATACCGAAAAGGAACAGAAAATGTACTACTGCAACAGCGGTTTTAGCAGATTCAGTTTTAATTAGCAGATTAACGGTAAATTATTAGCTAATTCTATACAGTACAGCAAATTGTGATCAAAAGAAGGCAATCAAGAACTGGCCCTGAGCCCAAATAAATTTCAATTAGCCCAAAAGTATGTACAAGAAGACCTTACTATAACAAAAATGGTATTATTACAAGAGTGTAAGGTGTAAGTGGAGAAAGGTACAGAATAAAGAGGGAAACACAACAAATCCACAGGCTATCTGCGCCTATCGAGAAGGGTGCCTGCCCACTTGCCTGCGAAATGGTACCTCAGATTGTTACCTGCAGTTCAAACCTTCCATCTTCTCTACTTCTACTGGGATCTGTTCATTCCAATAGTTGAGCTCCTGCCACTCTGACCATGCATACTGGTCTGGTTCCAGAAAATGCTGTTAATGCTTTAGTCAACAACAACAATTTATGGAGGTAAAAGGCTAAATTGTTGAGAGAACTCCTGGGGCCATCCTTTTATAACCTCTGTAAGCCCCACGTTTCCCTGCAATATAAATATGCATATATATACATTTACTGTACATATACTATATATACAGTCATGCATATACATGGCAGGACCACCTCTCAGGTTCTGTTGAGGTGTATAAAGTTACTCTGGGATGAGTGGGGGCACTATCACTTACACTGTCATCTCCATTATTGCCCACAGTGCCGAGAAACTGCCAAGTGAGGGCAAATGACCCCAGCCTTTCTGGTTCAGCTTCCATAAAAAGTTGAGCCTTCCGAAGGAGGCTTCATTTCTAGTATGAGTGACCTGCTGGACAGAACTCTGCTACCACTGTGGCTTGAATCTTGGCTAATCAGGCCAACTGTTTTATTTACTTGTTAATAATAAAATAATGCACTTTATGTATTGTCACACACATGTGTTTAGGAGGCAGTCAACAAGCCCGGAGGTGAGTGAAATATCACGAGACAATGGGTTGATTTGTGGTACTAATGCCTCTCTCTCTTTTTCGTCAGACCCAAAGAAGAAAAATAAAGTATGAGCCATATTTCCGGGTTCCCAAGATGGCTGCTAAACATCACTTCCGGCACCCTTTGATGACGTCACTTCCGGCTCCATCCAATGATGATACTTTCGGTCTCTTGAAGATGATGTCACTTCCTCCATCACATCACTTCTGGTTCCAGTTGATGACATCATATCCATATGCCAGATTTGATGTCATCTCCTGCCACCTCATCCCTGTCAGTCATTTTGTTCATGTATAAAAATGCCATCTATTGTATTCATTTTATCAACTGCTATGTAAATGGTTTTTGATCGCTTTTTTTGTCTAAGCATTTTTCTTTTGTCATTTGGACATTATTCAAGGATGGTCCCCAACTCTTTCCCATTGTGGAAGTATTTTTGTTTATTACAGTATATAGCGCCTTTCCCATTTTTGATATCCCACATAACCAGAAGTGCATGCAGAAGAACGTTTCTTTTGTTTTGCTTTTGGTGTCCTCAGGCAATAAATGGAACAACTAAGCTGGTGCTACAAATTTCCTCAGTTTGTGGAGCTGTCATTCCTGCACCCAGTCAAACATATATATATATATATGTACCTATATGACCCATACCATCTACTTAAAGACTGTTTCAGACCACAAGCTCCCCTTCATGGCAATGGTATTCCCTGACTGCAGTGGCCTCTTTCAGCAAGATAATGTGCCCTGCAGCACTGAAAGAATTGCGCTGGAATGGTTTGAGGAACATGACAAAGAATTCAAAGTGTTGACTTGGCCTCCAAATTTCCCAAATCTCAAGCTGATAGAGTATCTGTGGTATGTGCTGGAAAAAGCAAGTCCGATCCATGGAGGACCCACCTTGCAGCCTACAGGACGTAAAGGATCTGCTGCTAACATCTTGGTGCCAGATATCACAAAACACCTTCAGTGTTTTTGCGGAGTCAATGCCTTGCGGGGTCAGAGCTGTTTTGGCGACACAAAGGGGACCTTCACAGTATCAGGCAGGTGGTTTTAATGAGACTGATCGGTTTATATAGTCACATATGGTGGAGCTTGGTTTGAGTTTTGTAATATCTGCTATGAAGAGCAGGTAACAATTATTTAATCTTTTTCCTTAGAATGGATGAGAAGACAATGGGTGGCAACTATTAACATCAGTTACCCTCATCAAATATCCCTACCCCTTCTGACCAGCCAAGTTAAAAGATTGGTATGGATGGACCAGAAGTGGTCCATCTTTCCTTTGAACACCTGCTTTTTTTCAAAGGGATGTTCCCATGCTATTAAAACAGATAAAGAAGGATATCTTTTGTCCACTATGTACACATTAACATACATATACACATATATGGACTATGGATTCAAAAAAGGTGTCCTTAGGAATTTTAATCAATGTTGAACCATAATTCCTGCAGATATTTCAGTTACACATGTTGCAAACCTCTCAGTAAACTGATGTTATGGACATGTTTGTGGAACCAGCTTGAGATGATGTGAACTTTGTCATGTGATGCGTTCTATTAATCTCATGTATGTTCATCACTCCATACCCTGGATATTACACCAGCAGTATTGGATGCCATGCCTAATAGTCATTGTAGTCATACTGACACAGACACATTTGTCCCATCCCATCGTTATTAGGTGCACATGTACAACAGAAGTGCTTCAAAGCTCTCCCACATCTGCTTTTGATGTAAATGAATACCACTTATGAAGTTTTTTTTTTTTTTTATCAAATTAATAGATATTTTTTTATTCAAGGCAACTCAAGGAAACCCTGAATTTAAACAATACAGGAAAAAATGTGAAACTCTGAAGCCTTGATGCGCCTGATTATGTGTGAAATGACCCAAGTGCTGAGCTAATGATGCTGAGCGCTCACTCCAGTCGCACACTGTGTAAGGATTTGACCCACACATGCCTGTTTGATAATTGAATTGTAGCAAATGATCCTTAAATCAATAGATTGTTTCTATTAGGACAGTGTGACTTATTTATGTGAATAGAAAAAAGACTGGGATTTAAACACGCTAAACACATATTTGACCAAAGCACTTTATTTATTTATTCATTAGCGTGCCAGCACTCTGCAGTTGTGCATTGAGGTATCACAAACTGTAAAGGTTCACTGATAGCACTTGCATTTAACAATCTTCTGTGAAAAATAGAGAGTGCACTGAAGTTCTACCTGCATCCAAGATAATACCAAAAATGCCAAAATGATAAGTTTTATTAAGGTAGTAAAAAGAGGGAAGAATGAACAAAGTTCTACAAATAAAAAAGAATAACAGTAGGCGATAGGTGGTTGATCATTAATTTATTTCATAATACTCGGAGAGCAAATTACTATTTTCCTAGTCTGAAGTTAATTGTGACATGGCAAGCAATTCATCACTCAGAATTTATTTTATGCTCTGTCTTTTAATGGAGAGCACTTCCCTCACAGAGCTTTACTGAAAAGATCAGATTAATCAATGTACATCTTTTTGTACTGTTCACATGGTCATAAACCCAAAGACATCCTTAACGATATCAGAGGTGTGCAGATCTCAAACAGCAATCCTAAGAGAACCCTGTGCCAACGTTTCTTTCATCGCACTCAGGCAATCAGTCGAACCCTCTCTTTAACAGATCTGCTGTCTTAACAAACTTCACAATCACACTTTGTGCTTTTAGTGTGGGGATCAAAATGGCCCATGCTGCATTGTGTCTTGTGCTTCTTAAAAAATAGTTGGCAATGTTTTCAACTGAGAGGACTGGAGATGAGTATTATTTCTAAAAAGGTCTTTGAAGTCAGTCTTACTATTTCTCCAAAGCGGGTCACGCAGTCCTCAAAGGCTCTGCCCCCTGGGTTCAGGAGCCACATTCTGATCGTGTCTACATGGCATTTGCTCGTTCTTCATGTGTTTGTGTAGGTTTTTCTCTGGGTACTCCACTTTTTCTCCCACATGCCTCATGATATGTTGTTTTGATTAACTGGGGACTTTACTGGTCCTGCATGTGTATAAATATTTGTTAGTGCTGCTGGTTGATATACATTTTCACTCAAAATGTCTCGATTTGGTGTCTCCAAATTAGCCAAATCTCAAAAAGTCATTTTATTTTCATGTTTTGCTTTTCCTGTTCTGTCTTGAAAAAACAGAAAAAAAATTAATAAAACGGATCGAAGAAGAGATGTGGTTTAAATATTGTTCCAAGTTGGTATCCAAAAAGACCAAGCCTATCTTTTATCAAACCCAAATCAAAATCTAAAAATCAAAGATTTAAACAACAAAGCCGGGATTCAAAAGCGGTCAGAACACTAACTAAAGAAAAGGCTGCAAGTAAAGTTCTTTTATATCCATTCTCAGATAATTTAGGTCAGCATGGAATGCATTGATGGCATGAAGGGTTGTACATTCCCAGAGAATCATGGGATGGATCTTCATGGTGATGGGAATGCTGTAACACTAGAATGGGGGCGCTCACAACCAAAACAAAATGGCATTGTGTTATAACGATCATAATATTCAACTTTTAAACAACAAATGATAGAAAACAATCAACCACAGAAAAAAATTCTTTGAAGTGTAAAATCCCAAAAAGAGTAAACATCAGGCAAAAATGTCATAGATAATGAAATAAAGATTAAATGAAAACATCAACCATGACCATTCTTAGCATTATGGTAATGAATTTTAGTGCTCTTCCTGGCAAAATATTATGGTATTCAAAATGTGTGTATGCAGTTCTCCTGCAGAAGGCAGCCTGTTAAAAAGAGAAGAGCCCAAAATATTGGCTTTCACATTAAGGAGGTGCAGTAATATGCTAAAAAGCAGGAATTGGAGGAGTAATCCTGCGCAAAGAAGGGAAGGGTAGAAGAAAATGTCATCCAGATGAAGTTAGAGTGGGAAAAAAGGGACAGCAACTGCCTGGGTAACAAACACCAACAGAAAAATTAAAAGAGAAGCTGCTTTAATCAAATTATTAGAACAACTGTGACAATGACAGGCCATTCAGTTCAACAAAGCTTGTCCATCCCAATCAGCTGGATTGTAAAAATAACATAAAGTCGAGGTTTGAAGGTCCCTAAAGTCCTACTCTCTACCACACTAATTGGTCATTTATCCCATGTGTTTATGGTTTCTTTGTATAAAGAAAAACTTTGAAACATTTGTTAGAAATTTGCCCTTAACGTGTTTCCCACTGTATCACCATGTTCATGTTTGAAAGTACCAGCCTCGATCCCCGATACTAAGTTTTTTCATAATTTAAAAAAACTTCAATTATGTTACCTCTTAATCTCCAATAGCTTAAACTGAAAAGGTTCACCTCCTTTAATCATTCCTCATAGTTCATATCTCCTAGTCCCAAAATCAACCTAGTTGCACTTCTCTGGGCTTTCTCTAGTGCTGCTGTGTCTTTTTGGCAGCTCACACACTAAAACTGCACACTGTACTCCAGCCTCACCAGACCAATATATAATTTCACCAAAACCTGCTTCGACTGGTACTCCATACATCATGATATACACTGCTCAAAAAATTAAAGGAACACTTAATCATCATCATCATCAACAACACCAAGTCAGTTTGGCTTCAGGGATATCAATCTGTCCAGTTAGTAAGCATAAATAATTCTGAATCTATTTCACCTGCTTTGGTGCAAATGGAAGTAACAACAGGTACACAAGACAGGCAATAGCGAGACAGCCCCAAAATGGGAATGGTTTTGCCAGCAGCAGCCACAGACATTTGCTCTCTCCTTATCCTTCCTTGCTAATTCGTCTCCAGTTTTACGTTTTGCTAGTGTCCTTGGCACCACTGGAAACATAAGGCTATACCTGCAGCTGATTCAAGTTGCACAAGTAGTCCAGCTTTTCCAGGACAACACATAAAATTACATGCCATCACAAGAAGGTTTGCTTTGTCTCCCAGCACAATCTCAAGACAGACACTGGACAATGTGACATCTGTGGCAGAGCGACGGGCGCTGAGCAGGCTCCTGTCAATAATGGAGAATCCACTGCATCCACTGAACAGTATCATCTCCAGACAGAGGAGCAGCTTCAGCGACAGACTGCTGTCACTGTCCTGCTCCACTGACAGACTGAGGAGATCGTTCCTCACCCACACTATGTGACTTTTCAATTCCACCCGGTTAAACATTAACATTATACAAAGTTATTTTCTGTTATACCTGCATTTTCATCACTCTTTAATTTAATATTGTTCTTTAACAGTATGCTGCTGCTGGAGTTTGTGAATTTCCCCTTGGGATTAATAAAGTATCTATCTATCTATCTATCTAAGAGAATGGAGGAGATACCAGGAGATGGGTCGTTACACGAGGAGAGATGGACAGGGTCGTAGAAGGGCATCAACCCAGCAGCAGGACCAGTATCTACTACTTTATGTGAGGAGGAACAGAAGGAGCACTGCCAGAGCCCCACAAAATGACCTCCAGCTGGTGTGCATGTTTCTGTTTCAGAAACAGACTCCATGAGGGTGGCATGAGGGTCAACATCCTCTAGTGGGACCACTGCTCACAGCCCTTCACTGTGCAGCTCCATGGGCATTCACCAGAGAATATCACAATTGGCAGCTCTGCCATTGCTACCCTGTTCACTTCACAGATGAGAGCAGGTTCACACTGAGCAAATGTGACAGACATGAAAGAGTCTGGAGATGCTGTGGTGAACGTTATGCAGTCTGTAACATCATCCAGCATGAACGGTTTGGTGGTGGGTCAGTGAAGGCCTGAGGAGGCATATCCTTGGAGGGTCACACAGACCTTCACATGCTCAGCAACGGTACCCTGACTGTGTTAGGTGACGCAATGAAATCCTCAGAGCCATTGTCAGACCTTATGCTGGTGCAGTAGGCCCTGGGTCAATCCTGGTGCAGGGCAATGCCCATTCTCTTGTGGTCAGAGTGTGTAGGCAGTTCTGGGATGACCAAGGCATTGATGTCATTGACTGGCCCGCATGTTCCCCAGCCAAGTAGCATCACAAACTGTCCACTTTTTACCTGATGCCCAGTTAAACAGTTGTTTGAATATTCTCATGCATTTTTTCGATTACTATATAGCAAAACTAACAAAATGTTCAAACATTATTGTTGCTAGAAGCTAAAGCTGCACACGTTACAATCACTTTAAAGTATGTCCACTCCACATTTACAGTTGTATTAGAAGCACCTATTTACAACAGAAGTACAACATTTCTACATCTTATCACATTTGTTCTTTATAAATAGATAAGAATATACTGAAATATGAGTTGATCAAGGACAAGATAGGTCACAGGATTTTAGATGGGTTTGATTATAAAATATAATTGAAAATTGAGCCTTAAGTGTTCTGTCAGGTTTCCTTTATTGATTATAAAATTCTGGACACTAATATGATAGCATTCAAAATACAAACTGCAATGATTTGTCATGTAACATTCTCAAATTCAGGAGTATGGACGGGCAGTATCAGGTGCCAGGTAGGAACCAACCCTTCATGAGCACCCAGAGGAAAATCCAGGCAGACAATGAGTGAACATGCAAACCCCACATGAACTCTGGCCAGACTAGGATGTGAAGCAACAGAACTGATCACTGCACCACCCTCAGAAAAACCATAAAGGGACAAATGTTTTTTCAATGTACTAGAAAATAAAATAAAAATAATCCCAAAGCTATTCAAATATTTCCTAAAAAAAACATTTGACACATGCCTGTCGGTCTGAACAAAAAGAGAAGCAAACAATAAACTTATTAATTTACTTGCATATCAGTCACAACATAAAACTACAGCCACTGTAGGGCTCCAGAGCTGGTGGTCAACATCCCTAAATTAGATCCTAAATTGGGATGTGCACTTTGTTTATGATAAGGGCAAAGCGAAGATTTAGAGCTATTTATGGCATTAGAAGAAGGCGCAGCCAAAAAAAGAGTGGATTGGAAAGTCCTGGCAGTCAGGTTTTTGCCATCATTTCCATCATCATCACTATTTACTTGACACATCAAATCTGACAGAAGAGGACATAAAGGAAATTATAAGTGAGCCTTTTCGATCAGCCCCTAAAACTAGCATTGGTTAATGACAAAAAAAGCCAATCTCGACGTTCGGCAGCTTTACGATGACAGGCTGAGCCTTGCGGGATCAATAATTCTGACTGCTCGCTGGATCCTTGCCCTGCTTTGTTAATTACATTGAATGAGTGGGCTGCTTCATTTGATTAAACATGTTTTATTTAACATTGGCGATGCAATGGCGCAGTCCTACTACTGGGTATTTTTTATGGCTTTTTATTTGGCATGTCAACCTTCACTTTCCTAGGGAAAGTTATAGTATTAATGTATTCATTCAAGTGCATGCTGCCAGTGTGCTGTCTGGGTCAAATGAAATTGAAGAGACTCTGTTATACAGAAAGAGAGATTCAAACAGACTGCAGGCATATTGCCTAGCATACTGTACTTTACATATGCTAATCATCCCCACAAAAATATGGAAAGAGGAGGGTGTCACATTATTCTATACAATATATCCTCTTGCCATTGCTGGACAACTGAAATTATTCAGTTATATCACATCATATCTCTTTTTCCCCTACTGCTAACATAGTCTCCTCCTGTCAGGCATTGTCTTTTGGGTATTCTATTATAATTTATGTAATGGACATATTTTGGCTTTCTTTCATTTTCTATTTTAATATTTTTAATGGGATTGTCTAATTATTTTATCTAATGATAATTGCATTAGTGACTATCTCTGTCTATTGTATTTTGAACCTAATGGGGTGGGACCTCCCTAGCACTACAGCAGTGGGTAGCCTTTATAAAGGGCCAAGAGCTGTCAGATCAGGACTGAGGCATTGCCAACTTTTTGCTTGTGTTGTTTGGCTGTTTTCAGATTGCTGTGTTTCTATGACTGTTTATTTTGCTGTGGACTAAGAGTCTCTAGCACTAAAGAGATCCAAAGCAAATAGTCCCAAACACTTTCAATAATGCTTCTTGAAGGCAAACCTTATTGACTCTTTTTGCTCTTTTTTATTTGGGCCAGAGGTTTCAGATAATTTTCCCTCTTCCCTTTTGAATTTGTACGTATAGCCTTGTTTTAGCATCTCTGCAGGCTGGGAACTTGTTCTTGAGTGTCAGGGCAAAACAATCTTATTGTTTCTAGGCCTTATTGGATCCAATATTCTTGTTTTCTTTTTAAGCTTTTTTGAGTTCAGCATTCACAATTCCCTTAACACTTGCATTGCTGAATGGAAAGCTGAGTTGGAGAACTGCAGCAGGGTGTGGTGCCCCATAAATTGTGCTGATCAGGGCATCCCAGCAGAATGAAAGGCATAGCATGATAAAACTAAATTACTATACATCGATGTACATTCATAATTCAAAGGGTTGTTAGCAGGACAAAGGTTGATGATCATACAGTCAGTCATTGTCCAACCAGCTATATCCTAAGACAGGGTCATGCGGGTCTGTTGAAGCCAATCCCAGCCAGCACAGGGCGCAAGGCAGGAACAAATCCCGGGCAAGGTGCCAGTCCACCGCAGGGCATACACACACCCGAGACAATTTAGGATCGCCAATGCACCAAACCTGCATGTCTTTGGACTGTGGGAAGAAACCGGAGCACCCAGAGGAAACCAACACAGACACGGGGAGAACATGCAAACTCCACACTGGGAGGACCCGGGAAGTGAACCCAGGTCTCCCAACTGCGAGGCAGCAGCGCTACCCACTGCACCACCGTGCCGCCCATTATTGATAATATTCATAAAATAATAGCAATAAGCAAAGTACCTGTTAGTATTGACAACCATACCACCTGATAAATACTGGTGTGTAATTTGGGTCTTGATTTTACTGTATCATTTCTAGTATTTTATATTGTTGGTCGAATAAGTCGAATGCAGAAAACTCATGCTATTGGTCCAAGAGATTATGATATGCCAACGCCCATCTGAGAGAGTAACCACAGAGCACACTGCCTTTTTTTCTATGTATTGTGCCTACATGACCACATGGTGATACCCAAACTATTCCAAAGCAATGTTTGCACTGATTTGTATTTTTTGTATCTCACACTCTCATACACCTTTATCATAAGAGCATCCCTTATCTATGATGGAGTGTTCGATTAGAAGAAAATAACTGTGCTCCTGAAACAAAAGTCAATGCGTCTGAGAAACTAATGCAAAATTGGAGGAGGTAAGAAGACGTCGCATTTTTGAATGAGCCTATAAGTCGGGGTCTGATTTCATGATCGATGTTTCAGGTTTCAAGACCTGACTTATACATGAGTATATACAGTACTTAAAATGTCCCTAGTTAAGTCATCATTTTTAGTGAGCTTTCTTCAGAACAGGCCACATGCCTGTCTCAATATGGCTGCTGAATTGTGCTTCTCAGTGAGGTCTTCTTTTCAGTTCATGGTGTGTGAGATGCTCCATCATCATGATGGTGAGGGAATGAAATAGGGAGGGGTAAAGCAACTGAATTAATACATTGTTTGTCCAAATCCTTACACCAATAGGGCATCGTGCTACAGAATGGCCTCTGATTCAAACCAATCCCAAACAGCCATACTTCAGACCAATGGGGGCACACAATACCTTTCACACCTGCTCACAAAACCATTTGTTGAGCTGATGCTTGCCAGCTAGGTAGTCTGGCTCTCCCGTGGGGGTTGTTTAAGCAAGTCCTGCAGAGAATCACTTGCCAAACTGGTTTTAGGTACTCAACCAACCCTGACTCTGTCATAAAATTATTTACTATCCTAACTCAGTCCTAAAATGGGGGAGAGGTAGCTAAACATTAAACCATTGCTGTTCTTATCAATGAAAAACACTAATATTACATTGCTTTGTCTAAGTTACAAATAAAGACATAAAAATATTTATCAACTTGTATACAAAATTTCACACCACAACACATGGCTTTTAGTATTTGTAATGCAAGTCTGCCAGTGACCAGAGGGCAACAGTTTTTCCATAAGCCTTGTTTTTCAGCCTCCTTCTGTCCTCATCATGTATAAGACCATAAGTATATTTAAAGTTCTCTAAATCCACATCTGTACCAGTAAGCTCCAAAAGTGTGTAGCATTAAAATATAGTACATGACAGCACTTTTGAGAACTCTGTCCTTGCTAAAAGTTGTTTCCAGTCATCCTGGAATTCTATGACAGGACAACAAAGGAATCCTACCAAGTCTCGATTCATCCATTCCATCCGAACATTAGACATATAAGAATGAGAGACCTGTGTGTGTGTGTGTGTAGGTATGGAGGAGTCCGCTCTGCTCACGCTCATCACAGCCGCTGGATGTCGCATTCATGCACTTTAAAATTTTTTTTGACACTTGCATGCATCTCACTATGGAAGACGTGTGTGTGTGGGTGTGTGTGTGTGTGTGTGTGTATGTATGGAGCAATCCATTCTGCTCACGATCAACCACAGCCACAGGAGTTGTTGTGAATTCTACAGAAGATGTAGAAGCTTATACAAGTGTGACTTGCGCTTGGTGAAATGGCGCATTCATATACTTTTACATATTTTCTGGGCTTGCATGCACCTCATTTCTCAATCAACCCAGGCAGACAAACTAAGCTTTGTGGTACATACACATTGTGCATTCATACAATGAGCTACCATACGTTTGCCTGAGACAGGTTTCAGCCTATCCCACTCAATTTCTGCCACAGCTACACTCAACTACATGTCCATCTTGGACAAGATACAATCTGTCCTAGCTCACTTAGCAAGTTCACCAATAGAGTAAAACTGCTAGGGAGTCGTTGGGTTGTTTTTTGCCCAAAAACCACACACAGCTAGTGAGATATAAATTAGGGTCCTTCATGAGGTACTATGTCAACATGAATGCCATGCAGGTTAAAGCCTTGTTGGATTAACCAGAGTGGATTAAGCTGGTTGAGCATCACAGATGTCACAATTCAGTGAAATTGGAACTGGTGTCACAATTTTTTCAAGTTCAAATTTATTGTCAGATGTACAGATTGCAGTGCAATTCTTACTTGCATGTCTGCTGCAACATATAAATTTAAAAATAGCTGAAAGTACAAAGCTTTCTAGTCTAATGTGGGATGTGTGCTTGCAGATACTGTACGTCAAATTCTTACAGTCTGGGAAAATCAAAGAAAAGGATGAGCTGTATCTATTTAAGCAATGTCTTTATTCTTGTAAATTGAATTGTTTATAACTCTCAGTTGCCCACGTCAGTTTTCCTATGGTGGTGGCACATTAGTAGTGTGGCCAGGGTGCTACGTGGAGTTTGCATGTTATTCCTGGGTCCATGTGGATTTCTTCTGAGTGCTCTGGTTTCTTTCCATAGTACAAAGACATACAGGTTAGGTTGATTAGTGATGGTAAATTGGATCCTGACGTGTGTGTGTTCACCCTGTGAGGGTCTAGTGCCCAGGGGTTGCTCCTGCCTTGAGCTCAGTACTTGCTGGGTTAGGTCCTAGCTTCTCACAACTTAGCTCAGTATAAGCAGGTTTAGACAGAGGATGGAAGGGTTCACCTTATGTGAACCAGGAGATCATATTATTATAAAATTGCATCTGCAAAATTAGCTTTAGTGTAAAAGGAAACTGATGGGTCAAGGCGGCATTATAAAGGGGTAGTAAATAATCTGCCTTTCATGATATTTGAGCATCTATTGCCCATTCAGATGACTTTAATGAACACCAAATTAGAGAGGTAATGGTGTTGAAATTTCTAAGTAAACTGGCAGTAGGATTTGGAAAACCAAATAAACATTTGGACCTGTTTCACATACATGGGAATGAGCCAATTTATCACTACCTGACCTTTCCCTTCAGTTCATTAATGGGCTCTCCTGGGTCTATTGGCTCATGTGAGTGTGGGTGTCTCTGTGCAGTGTGCACTTTCCTCCTGCATCTGTGACATTTTCTCTCCAGTTACTCTGACTTTCCTTCCACATGGATGTTGTTAATTGTAAATTCAAAATTTGTACCATGTGAGTGAGTGTATGCATAGGTGGGCCTGGCAATCAGCTGGTTTATTTCTCATTTTACACAAAATGTTACTGCAATTGGACCTTGCTAAGTTAAACAGTAAAATAAGGTCAAAAATCAATCCACCGTAAAATAACAACCTTTTAATTAATGCATCCATTCATTTTCAGTGCAGTTCTAATGCAGTGCTCTATTTACCTCTTAAGTCAAGAATACAGGGACACAGTTGGAAACTTGTTAAGGGTAAATTTTGCACAAATAATAGGAGATTTTTCTTTATACAGAGAACCATAAACACTTGGAATAAGCTGTCAAGTAGTGTGGTAGACGGTAAGACTTTAGGGACTTTCAAAACTCGTCGTTTTTTTAGAAGTATTAAGTGGATAGGACTGGCGAGCTTTTTTGGTCTGAATGGCCTGTTCTTGTCTAGATTGTTCTAATGCTCTAAAAGTCGGATGTTGGAGCTGATAATGATGCCACATTCTAGTAAAACATTTGGAAAACCAATATGGGCATGTTCAGGAAAACCTTTGTTGTGCTTTCTCCATCTGAGTAAATAGCAGGTGATAACTAAGCATTACGCAGTATTTTGCAAATCCAAACACCATAGCAACATGTATACGGTGTCACTCATGTGCGAGTAGGAGGAAGTTGAGTGGACCAAGTGGAGGTAATTACCCGCCAGGCCAGGGGGTGGCAGGGTGCACTAAATCCTTCTTCTGTTATCTCTACAGGCCAGATACGGGAAAACCTACCAGATGCACGATCAATGACATCACTTCCGGTTCTGGCTCCATGGATGATGTCACTTTTGGTTCTGGGCATGGACGATGTCACTTCTGGATTTGGCCTTCAAACCCGCCATTATTTCAACATCCCATCAGTTCAGAACTCAAAACAATACACATGGATGCACTTTCAAAACCCTTTTGCAGCCAGGGACAATATATGGGTGGCTGCCACAAACCTTTTTGTGTGTGTCGAGGCTGTTCATTTCACAACAGATAAAAGTTAGAGAATACAGTGTGTACAACTGATTTAATGAGGCACAAATAGACAGAATTACTAATAAATGTTATAATAGTACAGCTTTAGCTAAAATTTGCACCATACAGTACTATTTTGGATGGATGTCATAATCTGAAGTTGGGTAAACTCAGACTGACCTGAGTTTTTGAGTAGGAAATTAAAGGAGCATTCCAGTTGACAACTCCGACTTCCCATTTCAAATGTAAAAAAGCATAAGTCAGCAGCCATACCACATGTGCTTCAGAACAGGTCATCCACCTGAAGCTAAGCATGCTTGGGCCCAGCCAGGACTTGAACTGAAGGCCATTTAGGAAAAGCGTGGGTTGCTTCTGGAAGAGATATTGGTGAGGCTGGCAGGGGGAGCTTAACCTGCAGTCTATTGATGCCAATGCCCCAGTGCAGTGACAGGAACACTGTGCTATAAAAATGGAGCTGTCTTGAGGATGAGATGTAAAATCGAGGTCCTGGCTCTCTGTGGTCATAAAGATCCCTGGGCATCTGTGGTAAAGAGGTGGATCCTGGTTCCAGACTATATTTCCCACCATGGCCTAGTCATTATTGACCCCAATCATCCCCTGTCTCTAACTGACTATCCCTCTCACCACTTCACCACCTAATGCTGATGTATGGTGAGCATACTGGCACACAAATGCCTGCTGTCGTATCATCCAGGTGGAGACTACACATTGGTGCTGGTTGAAGTGGCTCTCCACTCACTATGTAAAGCTGAACCTGGGTTACCAAAGCTTAGCAATCATTACAAACTCTTACTGAGCTGTGTTTCTCTTTTTGGTATCCTGTAGTAGTCTTTGGTGCTACTTCTACATTGCTACATTGTTGAAGTGGTTCCCCATTCACTGAAACGTTTTTTAGTAGTGAGAAAAGTGCAGATGTAAAGAATTATTATGATAAAGTATTATTTATTATTATTACTTCTATTGCATGACTGTAGAATCAGGCACAAAGTAGGAATCATTCACACATCAATCTAAAACACACACCTACTCTTCCCCATACTGCCCCAATTTCAAGTCACTGCACTGCCCCTAAACATGTTATAATACTCTGTTTTGATTGCAAAGGTTGTATAACAAATAAAAATGAATTGAGAAAGATTTATAACTATAATTAGGTTTACAGCTGACCTTTCCATAGAATGGAAGTTGTCATTCATAAGTCATGCAGGTATGCCGTTCAGAATTTTGGCATCAGTCACTGAGGTTCTGTTATTCCCTCATTCTTCACGAATCTCCACTCTCATTTTTCTTCCAAGCCCTAATTTAGTAATATATCTTGGCACTCTCCCTCATCTGCTTTGCTGCTATTACAGCTTGTTGTTTCCTCAGATACAGACAACTTATGCTATGCAAAGTATGCAAAGTACAAAATCAAAAAGGTTTTTTAGAATTTGCCAAAATCCTGTCTTTCAGCTGAGAATCCATCCAGAAGACCAGCCCAAGATCCTTTTGTGTGAGCTCAGAGCAGTCTGTTTATTTCCAGCTTTATCATTACAGGTTTTTTTTTTTACTTTTTTGCATCAGCCTCTGTCATCTGGAGCAATTCCCCCTGGAAGTTCAGCTCCTGGTAGATAACAACAGTCACACAACACAGACAGTCAAGAGATTTAGCATGACTGCTGGTAGGGGAAAGTTAGCCAGTGTTGTGGACCGAGGCAGCACGTACAGATACAGAATGTTCAAATTGAAAAGAGCTCTAGTAACATTCAGGCACAGTAATTGTGAATAGAGAAGCAATGAAATTGTTCAAAAAAGAGTCAATAAAATTAAAATTTTAACAGTAATTCTTAAATTGAATTGGTCAGTACAGTGACATAAAGGTTAGCACTGCTGCTTCCCCACTCCCAAGTCCTGGCTTTGAATTCTATACCAGTAACTGTTTATATGTTCTATTTGTGTAGAGTGGGCTTTTACTTCAGAGCTGACATTTCTTCCAACATCCCAAATAAGTGTGTTTATTTTTACTCTGAATTGACCTGGTGAGAGAGGAGGGGGTCAGTGTATAAATGTGGCCTGTGATTGACTACAGCTTGGTTCCTGTCTTGCGTACAGTGCTACCAGGTTGCCAAGAAAGCTTAGTGGATTAGCTGGTTAGAATGTGGATGAAGTTAGGGACAGCTTTACTTTCACAAATCGTATGGATTGTAAAAAATAAAATGATTTACCAGCCTGTAAAAGGTATTTGAATAACAAAATGATGAGTAGCACTGACCCTGGACACACTGTGACAGATTGCCTCCAGCCATCCATCATCCACCATGACAATACTGCTCCATACAGTTCGACTACAATCCTAAGCTCTTTTTTTAGATTTTCTCAGCAAGCAGCCATTGTGTGACTCAAAACATGCACAGCTGGGAGAAAACACACTAGAAGCTTACAGACACAATACAAGCAAACAAAAACCTTCTTAACCCCAACCAAGCTTACCCAATGCAAGTGTTTGTGCTCTCTGCCTGGCAGGTTCTTCTCTCTCAGCTTGGTGTACTTTGGTATCCAATGATCAGCACAATCAGTTATGGAGTGTGATTTCCTTAATGGAGGGCTCCCAAGTGAATCCTTGTCCAGAATCTCCATTAGCCATAACCGGATTACTGGCCGATGATGGTATGTTGCTGCCAAAACTGCACTGCCAATTAATTAATGTTCCCTGATAGTGAGCTGCAACAGGAAGGCTGCAGGACTTGAAAGGTAGAGTCAGTAATCCTAGCCAAGTGAGTGGGGCTGTGGGCCGTGCCCAGGTCACTGAGTTTGAATTGGAGCACATGGATACAGAAAATGGCAAGAAATGCTGAATGGATTAATTAAGACTGATGCATGGAGAAGCTGGATATTAGCAGTGCATATTTCTTTAATTATAATCTGATTTACCTGGGATCATCTATGTTACATTTAGATGTATGGATGTACTGTAGGTGCATAGATACTGTATATGCATACTTATATACACAGTATGTGTGTACATACATGTGCAGAATATGTATGAATCTAGATAGATCAGTGCAGATACGGAACACATTAAAGGAAAAAGAACAATGTATACATTTCAGATATGTATCTGACAGCTTTCTCTGTTCCAGTTAGCTTTGTCATTACTAATCTCTACTTTCCTTGGCTGTCTTTTTCCAGTTTTTCTGTGGTGGCACCTGTTTTATCTTGGTAGAGTAATATATATATTGCTCTACTTTCCCCTATTGTGTTATTGATATGTAGCCTTAGAATGCCTAATCTCACAGACTTACCACTGTATATAACTTATCCCCACCTTCCCTTCTATAACTATGACCTCAGGCAATTAGAGGTAGTAAAATACAAGCAGGAGTTAAGTTACACATAAAATAATGTATTACTGATAATATTCATAAATAATAACAAAATGCAAAGTACATTTGAATATTGGCAACCATACAACCTGATAAATTGGTGATGTGTAACTCAGGTGGCACACAGACTTGTAGTTACTTAAAATGTCTCTAGTTAAGGCATCATTGGTGCTCCACTTTCTTCAGAACAGGCCTCAAGCCTGTCTGAATATGGCTGAAGCTGTGCTCTTTATTGTGCTGTTCTTGTCAGTTCATGGTGTGATGGTCTTTATCAGATGTTAACAAGAGAAAGATACTTCTACATCATCACAGGTTAGCAAGAGATGCTTCTTTTCAGATGTTAGTAAGAGAGAGAGAATGTGGTTGAGCAAGCAAATTTATAGGTTTTCTGTCCAACCCCTACAGCCAATAGGACATCATGGTACTTAAAGGCCTCTGAGACAAGCCAATTCCAAACAGCCATACCTCAGACCAATGGGGGGAAATAGTACATCTCAACACCTGCAACCCTCAAGACCATATGTTAAACTAACCTGGCTTTGTGTGGGGGATGAGAGAAAGACTTTAGCAAAGAAACACTCGCCAAACTGGTTTAAGACACATCTCCCAAATCCTGTCGTAAAATTAGAAACAGACTTAGTCATAAAGGCTGGGGGTTTGGTAAACACTAAATTACATTGCTTTGCCTAAATTACAAATAAAAACGTACACAATATTTATCAAGTTAAATGCAAAATCTCACATCACAACAGCACCACCACCGTTTGATCATGGCACTGTGCGCAGCCACCTGTGATGCTCGAAGGCCCAACAGTCCATGAGATGTACTGCATTGAATTTGCTAGGACAAAGCCTGGAAACAATATAGAATGATGTAAGAACATTTACGTCTGGCAGAATTCCCAGTGAAGGCTGGGTGGTCTTTTGGCCTTGGAACCCCTGCAGATTTTGTCTTTTAATACATCTTAACTGGCGGTTTTTGGCCATCTGACCTTATTACCAGCTCATCGTTAGAGGGACTAATAGAATATTATACATAAATAAGGACTCTGCTTTTCTACTAATTATGTATCTATGTTATGTAAGCTTGCATTTATTTATTTTTTATTACTTTTAATATTATGATTCTGCAGATATTGCTGTTTTTCATTTATGTTTATTAGGTTCTTCTTTGTTTTAGATGTTGTCACACACGTGCGCATGGGAAACAGCTAAAGGGCCTAAATAATAGTAATTCTACGCCAGACCAGGGGGCGGCAGAGTGTGCTGTCTCTCTCAGTCTCTTGCAGACTATTCTTGGGAAATCCCGCTTGGTTCCGGCGCCACCGATGACGTCACTTCTGGGCATGAAGACATAACTTCCGGTTTCTGCCACCAACAATGATGTCAATTCCAGCCATGAAGATGTCACTTCCAGTTCGAGCACCGCTGATGATGTCACTTCCGTTCACGAGGACATCACTTCCGGTTCCAGTGCCGATAACATCATCTTCCATTCTATCAGTTAAAACCTCCATCTTGTCTCAATGGAATTCACTTGTGTTTTGGACTCTGTTCTATGAACATCACTCATTTAAAAAATCAACTTTTGCAGACAGGAAAAACAATATTACGGGTGGTTGCCCCAAAACTTCATGATGTCTGTGACTCGTTTGTTTGACAATATATTTTAATAAAGCAGTATGTTCATATGTGATAGTTCTGTACTTAGTGAGTGGTATGATCTATTTTTGCATTTTGTCTTGAGAGTTGTCGTGGTGCTCTGTGCCCACATTTAGTGAGGAGTACTGTGCAAGAACAAAGTAGTTTCTGCTAATGCATTGTATTTTTGAGGTGGCCATGATAGATTGGCTATCTAGCTCTGTGAAGAGGATTACTTATATTCTGTTTTGTGTGTTGTATTTACCAAATTTTTTGACACCCATTGCACACTCGACCCATCTGGGAGGGGGTCTTCCTCTGAATTGCCTTTCCCAAGATTTCTTTCATTTTTCCCTATAAGGTTTTTTTTTGTCTCCACAGAGAGGCAGATGGGTTGCCAAAAAACAGGTCTTGTTAAACCCGACTGAGGCATTGCATGTGTGATATTGGGCTATGCAAGAAATAAATTGTTGTTGTATTATTCCTACCTAATTTTAATTTTTTTTTTTTTTTATTTTGTTACAATTTCTTTGACAACTTGTAAACCACTTTGAGCTACATTCTGTGTGTGAAAACGTGCTGTCATGGGGACAGTAGCAGCTTCATTTCCCTTGAATTGGTTGCACCGCTAAGATCATTCCAGTGAGCTGTTTATTGAGCTTGAAATAGAAATGGAGGTAAATGCAAACATTTATTGAAGGTGCTTTTTTATGTAAACTTTTTTTTATGTCCTTTTCTTTGTATAATGTAATTCTTCTTTAATATCCCACTGTGTGCTTATATTCTATTATTTTGATACAAGAGCTATCCATCCCAAAAGTCTGTACTTGCGAAGTCTCATTAGAAGCCTTGATAAAGAGCTCAGCTCAAAACGCTTCGGCTAACTTGGTAAAACTACCATTTTAAATGCACCCGACTTCCCAGATATTGCTACTAAACTTTGAGTAGAATATGAGCTGCTGGTTTATGATCAACGATTTCCCTGAATCCAGTCTGATGATTATTGGTGGATTAACATAGACACTCAGCGAACCAACAAGAGAATGAGTTATTAGTATTATTGATATAGCTTTTTGGATTATTGTAATATTTTCATACTGTTTTCTATTAACTGATAGTTTTCTTTGCTTTCAAGTCTGTATTATTATGGGTATTGAACTAATAAAAATAATAGAAATCAGTTCTCTTTGTATACACTCTCTTAGTCATACTTTCGCTTGTGTGATTGATAATGTATAACACTTACCTTTTCTTCTTGAGTATGAATACATTATTCATGTTCATTGCTCACACAGACAGTAATGTAAAGAGACACATTGTGATTTTATTGCCATTAAGGTTTTGTCTCCACAGAAACAACTTACTCTGGTGTTGTTTTAAAACAAAATGCTAAAGTTTATAAAGACATTTCATAACTCATCTTATACTATAGATGGAGTTTTCAGCTGGGATGAAGAGGATAGGTTAAGGCATAATAATAAGCAAAAATATAGGAAAGTCCATTTTACAAAACAATACAGTAGAAGTCGCAGTACATATAAACGTTAAAAGTTATATTTTTACACAGACAATGTTTAAACCTTTGTCGCATTGTCCATGTCTTCAGCCCAGCCAGAATGACATAGATACAATATATTTTCATAATATTAAATCATTTTTATATTAGGTGTACAGTTCAGTGCTTTAGATTTACAGTATGCAATAATTTGCACGTTTTTATTTTTTTGCACAGTTTCATATTTGTGTGTTATTGCTGAAGCAAGTGAATTCCCTTTGGGGACCAATAAAGTATAATCTCTCTGAGTTTCTCTATCTACTTAGAGCTCTGTTACTCGTTACATAAGACAATAAATAAACTTGAACAAAGACATGATGGTATTTGCATACTGGAATGAAAGTTACTGTTTATCCCAGTAAAAGCAGCAGCAACAATGCACCAAAAAGCAATAAGAACACATTTATTGCTTCTACTTGTAATTTTTTAGCTCATGCTTTCATCCACATTGACTTAAAAATTACAAATCTACAGCAAAATTGTTTCCATTTTTCAAGGACTGGTTCGCTCACAAGTAAAATGGCTTTTTCAGGATCACACTCACAGTCAATAAGGGAGGCTAACGCAGCAGCCTTCTCATTTGTGGTTCTGTTGCTCAGCCGATAGTTGGCAATATTCTAAAATGCTAAAAAAAAATTATTTTAGTATCTCTCATCCAACCAAAGCAAAGCAACATTAAACTCATCAAAAACATTATGTGCACCAGGCAGAAATTCCCAATAGTCATACGTATGACCTTCAAGATGGAGCTCCAGGAAATTGAGATGTTATTAACCTTCCTCAGTAGCTCTGGCTTTTTGCCCAAAGTGGCCATTTCAGTTTGATGTATCAGGTCCAGGTTGTCAGGGGCAAATAGATAATTTAAAGGCTTTCCAAATACCATCCAGTAATACATTAAGGGGAAGCGTTTGAAGTTCAAATTTATCATTGTCATGTATAGGCAGTGGGGATGTAGTGTAACGACTAAGGCACTGGACTTTAAACTATAGGGATGTTAGTTCAATTTCCGCTTCTGACATGCAATGTGACTCTAAGCCCAAGACTTAAATTGCCTGTGCTTCCAATGTAAAAAAAAAATTAAAGTCATTAGAGAATTGAACTGCATTGGCATTGTGCATAGTAAGTCATCTTTGAGATTTCAGTCTAATATGCAATAATAAAAATACATAACATTCAGCCAATTCAGGGTCAGAAGGAGTTTGCGGCCTATCTTGGCTCTGTTCGGTATAAGGAAGGAACCAGGCCTGAATGGGGCACCAATCCACTCACAGAGAGCCAGTTTAGTAGAAGTTGTAGTAATATTGTGACATGTAGAGTGTACAATGAAATTCATACTTCTATATACAGGCAGTCCCCGGGTTAAGTACGAGACAGGGACTGTAGGTTTGTACTTAAGTTGAATTTATATGTAAGTCGGGACAGGTACATTATTTTAACAAATGCTATTGTTGACCGACTGTAATCAAGTGCTCTGCCAGTGAATGATGGAGTTTCACCTCTCTCTGACCATTTTATTATTTCTACTTTATTTTCAATGGTGATGGTTTTTCTCTTCTCACCAGCACTTGGATCAGATTTGTGTTTCAGAGACATTCTTGAAGGGTGAAGACAAAAGATTAAGATGAGCTCTTCTGCACAGCACTGTACACGCTATCACAGCAGGAAGGCACCCGTCGTCAACACGTCTGATGTACTGACAAGAGACAACTTCCTGCTATGTACGTAACAGTACAAGCAGGCTTGCTATTGAGAATGAATGGGGGCATCGAGGGGCGGTTCATCACCAGCCCACCTCACAGTCACCTCCGCTACAGTATGCTGCCTGCATCATCCGCCCACCGAGAATGAATACGGTACGGCCAAAGATGGGTAGTGACTTGACCCCATTCAATAGGCAGCCATCCAATGCACACTACAATGCTACCCCCTGCCGCCCCATTCACCCTCAATGGCCTCTGTTCAGCCACAACAGGGTCATCGCTTGCAGCATTACCAGCCATGTGTGCTGGGCGGGCAGTGAAACTGCTTGCCACCAGGAGCCACTCGAGGGACACTACACTGTGCAAGCAGCTAAATCGTCCCCCTCCAGCATCCATCCTGCCACTGCTTGCAGCATTACCAGCCACCCACCGAGAACGAATGGGGCAGCTGTGTGTGGTGGGCAGGCAGTGAAACCACTTGCTGCTGGGAGCTGCCCGAGGGACACTATACTGCGCGAGCAGCCCACCACACACGGTTGCCCCTTTCGTTCTCGGTGGGCGGGCAGTGAAACTGCTTGCCACCGGGAGCTGCCCGAGGGACACTACACTGCGCGGGCAGCAAAATCGTCCCCCTCCAGCCTCCATCCAGCCACCACTTGCTGCGTCCCCAGGCCAAAGATGACGGAGCGGCAGTTACTGAGGCGCGTGCCTCAGTCATAGGTCGGATGTCCGTAACCTGGGGACTACCTGTACTTCTAACAGGCAATTCCTGGGGATGTGTGAAGAAAATGTCAACGCATTGAGACCGTTCAGACTTGACACAGACATTAACTGAGTCTAATTTGTAATGCACATTGCTGAAAGCTACTAAGGCAGAAGCTCTAAACACTGCCACTTTCATCCATGGGCATCATACTTTAGCATTTTTTTTTATTTTGTGATGTGTCAGAATCGTCCCAACCTCACCACTTCATGACAGATTTACTTCTTTATTTCAGCTTACACTATTACTACTATTATTATTACGTTGCATTTGACAGTCCCCTTGCTTTCATATAAATGACATTAGAATTTTAAAAAACTTACAGACTTTACCGTGACGACTAATACTCACTTATCAATTTTTTGCTCCTAAAAATACTACTTCCAAAAAATAATAATAATGTGTCATGCAATTGCATTGCATGGTGTAGCTTATAAATACAAGTACGTCAAAAACTAAAGGCATCAATTTGTACTCCAAATATTTTACTTAAAAAATTGTATATTTATGACTTTTTTATACAACTGTCCTATTAAAAAAATGTGCCTGATATTTTAAGAGGGCCCTTTTCTACCATGGACAGCTCAATCATGTTTATGGCACACAGTAATTATTTATTACAGCTTCAAGCTTCCATTCTCCTTTTGAAATGCTAAACCGCTCTCATTAGCATCTCATCTCCCAGTTCAAGCAAGTCTTTCTTTAAAACCTGCCAGCTAATGCTATATTATGGGCATTTGGACTTCATTCAGTGTAAACTAAAAACATAAAATGTAAATAAATTACTAAAAACAAGGAAGTCATCTTAATGCAGCTCCTTCGATTTGCTTACATCTATAATTGCTGCACACATGGTTCATCTTCTTTACGTTCCTTTACTTGGCACTTTCTACCTCCTTAATTTATTAGGTTTATTGTCACCCTGTTATTTATTTATTAAAAATGGGGTCACTTGGGTATGAAATCTGCTACTTGCTGGTTACCGTGCCTAAATATAGTGGAAAGTGTCGAATAATTCCCACCGATATAGTGTGGCCTGAAGTCAAACATACATTTTAATCTGACCACTGGCATCTGCCGCATTATTTGCAAAATAAAAGGGTTGTAATCAAAAAAAATATACTGGATCTCACCATCACCATCACTGCTCAGTAAAGTTTCCAAAAGCTATCCCAAGCATCAGATTCCCTCAGTGCCATGATGCCAGCCTAATTATCATCTAGGAGACAGTGGCTGTCACCTCACCAGGGAGGAAGATAAATTAACAGGCTTTCTGATCCCAAACTGAAAAGCATGGAGGAAAATAGTCTTTCACTGCTGCAGGCAGAGGTATCTTCTTTTTCTCATACAGCATCTCAAAAATCCTAAAACTTCAGGTGGACAAGAAGTAGATAGACAAATAAAAAAAAATTGAGTACAAGAGGGCTAAACGTCTGTCTGTTGGCTGCCCTCCCGATAATCCCATTTGCCTTGATTAACAGCATCTTGGTAGACTTACTTAGACAGATGGGCATAAAGCCAATGGCAGTCCGGTCCTTGAACTTTCAAACAAAAGCTGCCCTCCATTTGCTAAGATATCTAAAAGTGCTGATTTTTATTCATATTAGACAAATGCAATTTTTAAAGGCTAAAGGTAAGAACTGTTTATAGTTTCTACATTATGATGATTTGTACCAGTAGATTTTCATTCAAACCTGAAATTTCCTTTTCAGAAATAAGATTTTCCTGGAATTTGGGTGTTATTGCATATTTTACATCCAAACAGCAGCCATCTTCATGATCTGTTCATCCAGCATGATCATTTGAACCTGCAAAGCGCAATACTGAATGGTATCAGACACGACCAAACCAGAAAGGAAATGCTGATTATAAGCTTAAAGAATTGGCGGTTTTCAAAAATGTTATCCATAATAAAAAAAGGTTGCACTTTAAAAAAGAATCCAACCATTCTTCTTAATTATCTGTGAAAGTAACCTTTAATATTCTTTTTATATTTTCCCTCAAAGATTCTTACTGTTAAAGGCTGTGATTATAGAAATCAACCATCAGTTGGGTATTCTAGATGGAGCCATAGGTAGAATACTTGACTGAAAGTACTATAATATATTCATCCATTTTCTCAAGAATGTTTTTCCCTTTTGGGGTAACTCTCTCTGCAGCCACTCAGTGACAAAATTTTTGTTTACCATCTTTATAGTCAGTTTTAGTCCATTTGCAAAGGCCATTCCAAAGTCTAAAATGTCTGGTGAAAAGTGTTAGAGCGCAGTGAAGGTGAGTGAATACATTAGAGCGGTAGTGATGCCTTCTCTTCATTTCTAGCTCAAACTCTAACATGGTCCTGGGGGAGCCCTGTAGCTACACGCTTTTGTTTCAAAAGGTTTCTCAATCAGTGATTCATTTCTCCAATAATGAATGTCATTGTTTAATTAGCTGCCTGCTTTTTCTTCGCTTACTCCACAATTAGAAAAGAATAGCAGCGTAAGATTTACACTCAAAAGAAATGTACAACTTGTAAAAGTAAACGCTACGGGGACTCCTTTATACCAACAGCATTATGCCTGTAATGCCTCTCTGGGGCTGGGACTGCCAAGACAGAAGTTTTCTTTTCTTTCTATTTAAATGTTTCTTTCTTTTTAATCATTCTGCTATGTGTTTAGACCATAGTGTATGTATATATACTGTATGTATATATATATATATATATATATATATATTGTGGTCCCTGGCCGGGGCTGGAGCCCGGCCGGGACGCCCAGGAGGACGAGAGGAGGGCTTGAGCCTCCTTCAGACCGCGAGGGGGCGTTCGTCCTGGTTATGTTGGGGGCCTCGGGTAAAGGGCTTGGAAGCCCAGCCCTGTAGGGACCCATGGCCACCGCCAGGCGGCGCCCCGATGCCGGTATATCCCGTGTGGTCCCCGGCCGGGGCTGGAGCCCAGCTGGGACGCCCAGGAGGACCAGAGGAGGGCTTGTGCCTCCTCCAGACCGAGAGGGAGCGTCCGTCCTGGTTAAACTGGAGGCCTCGGGTAGAGGGCTTGGAAGCCCAGCCCTGTAGGGACCCGTGGCCACCGCCAGGCGGCGCCCCAGTGCCTGATTATCCCGGGAGCCCGGCACTTCCGCCACACCAGGAAGTTCCAGGGGGAAGACTTTGGAGGACACCCGGAGAGCTGCCGGGAGGACAGCCGGCACTTCCGCCACGCTGGGGCGTGGCCAAGGGAAGAATGCCGGGAACACCTGGTGCTCGTCCGGGAAGCATATATAAGGGGCCGCCTCCCTCCAGTCATTAGTGGATGTCGGGTGGAAGAGGACAGAGCTGGAGAGAGGACGGGAGGCCGCCAAGGGAAAGGCACTAGAAGAGTATGGCCTGGACACTGGGGGAATCGGTGCTGGAGGCACTGGGGTGTGTGAGTGCACAAAAACTTGTATATTATTGTATAATAAACGGTGTGTGGTGGAACCATGTTGTCCGTCTGCCTGTGTCCGGGCCAGCGTTCACAATATATACTCAGCAAAAAAAGAAACGTTCCCTGACTTTCAACTGTTTTTACTTTCAGTAGACTTAATGTGTAAATATTTGTATGAACACTAAAAGAGTCAACACCATAAGACATAAACTAAAAATGTTTCACAATGTGTCCCTGAATGAAGGGAGGCTCAAAATCAAAACTACCAGTCAGTATCTGGTGTGGCCACCAGCTGCTTGAAGTACTGCAGTGCATCTCCTCCTCATGGACTGGACCAGATTTGTCAGTTCTTGCTGTGAGATGTTACCCCACTCTTCCACCAAGGCACCTGCAAGTTCCTGGACATTTCTGGGGGGAATGGCCCTAGCCCTCACCCTGCGATCCAACAGGTCCCAGACGTGCTCAATGGGATTGAGATCTGGGCTCTTCGCTGGCCATGGCAGAACTCTGACATTGCTGTCATGCAGAAACTCACGCACTTTTTGCCACTCCTGTCTGGTCCAGCGAAGGTGGGTTTGTGCCCATAGGCGGCGTTGTTGCTGGTGATGTCTGGTAAGGACCTGCCTTACAACAGGCCTGCAAGCCCTCAGTCCAGCCTCTCTCAGCCTATTGCGGACAGTCTGAGCACTGATGGAGGGATTGTGTGTTCCTGGTGTGACTCGGGCAGTTGTTGTGGCCATCCTGTACCTGTCACGCAGGTGTGATATTCGGATGTACCGATCCTGTGCAGGTGTTGTTACACGTGGTCTTCCACTGCGAGGATGATCAGCTGTCCTTCCTGTCTGCCTGTAGCGCTGTCTTAGGCGTCTCACAGTGCGGACATGGCAATTTATTGCCCTAGCCACATCAGCAGTCCTCATGCCTCCCTGCAGCATGCCTAATGCACGTTCACGCAGATGAGCAGGGACCCTGGGCATCTTTCTTTGGGTGTTTTTCACAGTCGGTAGACAAGTCTCTTTAGTGTCCTGCGTTTTTAGAACTGTGACCTTAAATGCCTACTTTCTGTAAGCTGTTAAGGTCTTAACGACCATTCCACAGGTTCATGTTAATTAATTGATTATGGTTAATTGAACATGCATGGAAAACATTGTTTAAACAATTTACAATGAAGATCTGTAAAGTTATTTGGATTTTTAAAACATTATTGTTGAAATACACAGTCCTGAAAAAGGGACGTTTCTTTTTTTGCTGAGTATATATATATATATATATATATATATATATATATACACTGTGTGCACAATTATTAGGCAAGTGAGTATTTTGACCATATCATCATTTTTATGTGTATATTCCAACTCCAAGCTGTATTAACTTGAATGCTTATTGGATTTAAGCACATCAGATGATGTGTATTTGTGTAATGAGGGAGGGTGTGGCCTAAGGAGATCAATACCCTATATCAAGGTGTGCAGAATTATTAGGTAGCCTATTTTCCTCAGGCAAAATGGGCCAAAAAAGAGATTTAACTGACTCTGAAAAGTCAAAAATTGTAAAAAGTCTTTCAGAGGGATGCAGCACTTTTGGAATTGCTAAGATATTGGTGAGTGATCACAGAACCATCCAACATTTTGTTGCAAATAGTCAACAGGGTCGCAAGAAATGTGTTGAGAACAAAAGACGCAAATTAGCTGCCAAAGATTTGAGAAGAATCAAACGTGAAGCTACCAGGAACCCATTATCCTCCAGTGCTTTCATATTCCAGAGCTGCAACCTACCTGGAGTGCCCAGAGGTACAAGGTGTTCAGTGCTCAAAGACATGGCCAAGGTAAGGAGGGCTGAAACCCAACCACCACTGAACAAGAAACATAAGTTGAAACGTCAAAACTGGGCCAAGAAATATCTGAAGACAGATTTTTTTCAAAGGTTTTATGGACCGATGAGATGAGAGTGACTCTTGATGGACCAGATGGATGGACCTGTGGATCAGTAATGGGCACAGAGCTCCACTCCAACGTGGAGGTGGGGTACTGGTATGAGCTGGTATTTCTAAAGATGAGCTAGTTGGACCTTTTTGCATTGAAGATGATCTCAAAATCAACTCCCAAACCTACTGCAAGTTTTTCGAAGACACTTTCTTCAAACAGTGATACAGGAAAAAGTCTACATCTTTGAAGAAGACCATGATTTTTATGCAGGCCAATGCTCCATCACTTGCATCGAAGTTCTCCACTGCGTGGCCAGCCAGTAAAAGCCTTAAAGACTGAAGGAATAATGACATGGCCCCCCTTCCTCATCTGACCTAAACCCTATCAAGAACTTGTGGGCACTTCTTAAACGTTAGATTTACGGGGGAGAAAAACAATACACCTCTCTGAAGAGTGTCTGGGAGGCTGTAGTCACTGCTCCACAAAAAGCTGATCGTCAACAGATCAAGAAACTGACAGACTCCATGAATGGAAAGGCTTATGACTGTTATTGGAAAGAAGGGTGGCTATATTGGTCATTGATTGACTGATTTATTTTTTTTTAAATGTCAGAGATGTTTATTTGTAAATTTTGAGGTGTTTGTTTATTATTCTCACTATAACAGATGAAAATAAACAAGTGAGATAGGGAAATTTTCATTTTTCCTTTAGTTGCATAATAAATCTGCACACTAATAGTTGCCTAATAATTGTGCGCACATATGTGTTCCCCTGATGATGTTCACACTCACATTTCCGTTGTGAAACATTCAGGTTTCAGGTTTATTAACATTTTGGATTGACTGATAGCACTGTGTTTGTTCCATATTAAAATTAATCCTCAAAAATACAACTTGCCTAATAATTGTGCACACAGTGTATATATATATATATATATATATATATATATATATA
>JANRMT010062813.1:16006874-16033977 GCA_026402145.1 Polypterus bichir lapradei | reverse complement strand
TTTCCCTCAGTTTAAAAAGGTTTAATTTTCTTCTTAATAAAAATTTTAAGGCAGTACTTCACCGCTGCGAAGCGCGGGTATTTTGCTAGTATATATATATATGTATCTATCTATTGTGAAAGATAGATGGCACTATAACGCGCTAACCCGACATAGACAGACTCTAGAAGCACAAGTCCAAAAAGCACACGTGAATTTATTTATATACAGTATCCCCAATGGCCCAATCACACACTTTACTTTCTTTGCTTTACTTTCTTATTCTCTTTCTTTATCTCTCAGTCCTTTTTTATTTCTCCTCCACTCCTCCTCAGCAAGCTTTGTCCTCCTCCTCCCGACTCCGGCTTCTGAGTAGTGTCTGCTGGTCCCTTTTATAATGCCCCCGGAAGTGCTCCTGGTGCTTGATGGTGTATTTCTGGCAGCACTTCCGGGTATGGCAGAAGAACTATTCTCCAGGGCTCAGCTCCTGTTGCAGCACCCCCTGGTGGTGCCATCGGATCCCAACAGAGCTGCACCAAACTCCAACTCCCATGAAGCCATGTGGGAGTCCCAGGCACCGCTGCAACCCTGGGGGGGCTGCCATCTAGCATTTCGGGGGAGGTAACATTCCGACCACACTTGCTTCTCCCAGCATGGACACACTATCTATCTATTTTTGCATTTATTTATTTAAACAGCTTCTGTAAAAAGCCAAATTTCTCCCTGGGACAAACAAAGTTCTATCTGAATTTGCTGTAGTAATAATGACAAATAGCCCCTTAACAAAATTTGGAAATGACGCAGCCACATGTAAATCCACTTCCTATTAGTTAGCCAGCAATGGATTGTGTTTCTTCTGCTTTCACTTCCATGATTTTTGAAATATAATAACTGTTGTTGAAAAGCACAATACAACAAAGGCATCAAAAATGGACAAAGGTTTTACATTTTTTACTGAGGAATTCCTTTACAATTTTCAAAGAAATTTTGTTAACGTACTTACACCAGAGGACCAGTCTTTCAATATTTTACATTAGCTCACTTTGTTTCAACAGATGTCAGTATAATATAATAGAATAGATAAAGTATTTACCTGTAATCTTTTAACATAATTGTATTCAATGTCAATGTGAGTGTCAATGACAATTTATTTATAGATCACATTTAAAACAACATCAGCAAATGTTGTAGCCAAACTGCTTCACAATAAAATATATAATAAACATAAATAAAATAAAATACAATAAAAACACAATACAAACCATCAGTAAATTGAAACAAACAAATGACTATGGGGAAAGAACCATCAGTATCACTGAAGATCACAGAAAGTTGTTTTAAACAGTTCAGCTGAAGGTGACTTCTCATGTAATTAGGTAATGAACTCCACAGACGAGGTGCAGCAGCTGCAAAAGCCCCGTGTGATGGATGTCCGGCAAGAGCTTCCGGTCCTCACCCCCAGGCCGCCAGGAGGAGCTCTCCCGACAGCATGGACGTGCCCCGAGTGCCAGTAGGGCCTCATGGACTTTGTAGTTTTTTTACACAGCCCTGCTGGATACCTTGGGGACCACAAGGAGTCGCTGTAGGGAGGCCCGTGGACTCATATATGCCCTATAACCTGGAAGTGCGTCATACTCCCGTGACAGGAAGAAACGACGTGCTTCCGAAATATTTACCCTGACCCGGAAAGGATAAGGACTTGTGGACTGTGGGGCAGGAACACCTCCGGGTCAAGGGGTATAAAAAGACTCTGAGAAAGCCCAGACACTGAGCTGAGCTGGGAGGAAGGGTAGCTAAGTGTCTAGGAGAGGAGGATTGTTTGATTATTGCTTAATTACTGAATGAATGGTGTAGAGGGGAAGGTGCTTGGTGCACTGTGTATTAAGAAAATAAAAGAGTCTTCGACTTTTACTTGGTGTTTGAAGTGGTACCTGAGGGTTCAAGAGGGGGATCAGAACCGCTACTGCTACACCCGTCTCTCTTAGTTTTGCACTTAGTACACGGGACAACACGAGACAACTGACCTGTAAATCTAAGCTCTGTTTATTTAGCAATCATTTATCTTTGCATTGTTTTCAAAAGTTTTTTCATGCTTGTTGTATATGAGTTATCGTGAAAGATGTAGGCAAACATCAACTTATCGTTCATATTGTTAATAAGAAAAAAATTTATATAATTACATTACAGTTACATTAAGTTGTATATACTGACCCTGAGGAGGTGCCCTTGCAGAGTCGTGTACCAACAAGAAGGGACCTGCTGTGCATACTCTCACACGTTAACTCTGACACAAGCATTTTCCTTTTCAACAGTTGATTTCCGTGTCAGTAGCCCACCAAAATTGTTCCAGCATGTAAGGCACAGCATGAATCTTTTTTTTTTTTAATTGTATTGATTTTACTGAAATCACACAACATTCCATACAAATAGATCAATTTTACAAGAATAGGATTGAAAACAAATCAACCCCACCCCTGAGAAAGAGAGCATAGGCAGCAGAGTTAAACTTAAATCTAGTAAAAATAAGTAAATAGATAAATTAATAAGTGAATATAGATATGGAGAAGAAAAAGAAAATGGGGAGAGAATCTGCTTCCTCGGTGCTTTAAAATCATATTCTAGAATGTTATTGATTAGATCCTGCAAGGTTTTGAAAAATTTCTGCACAGATCCTCTATCCATCCATCCATCCATTGTCCACCGCTTATCAGAGGTCAGGTTGTGGGGGCAGCAGGTTAAGCAGGGAAGCCCAGACCTCCCTCTCCCCAGCCACCTCCTCCAGCTCCTCTGGGGAGACCCCGAGGTGTTCCCAGGTCAGCCGGGAGATATAATCCCCCCAGCGTGTCCTGAGTCTGCCCTGTGGCCTTCTCTCAGTGGGACATGCTCGGAACACCACCCCAGGGGGGGATCCAGGGGGCATCCTAACCAGATGCCCGAACCACCTCAACTGACTCCTCTCAATGCGGTGGAGCAGCAATTCAACTCAGAGTCTCTCCTGAACTCCTCACCCTATCTCTAAAGGAAAGTCCAGTCACCCTGCGGAGAAAACTCATTTCGGCCGCTTGTATCCGTGATCTTGCTCTTTTGGTCACTACCCAAAGCTCGTGGCCATAGGTGAGGGTAGAAACGTAGATCGACTAGTAAATCGACAGCCTCACCTTTTGGTTTAGCTCTCTCTTTACCACGACAGACCGTTGCAGAGCCCGCATTACTGTGGATGCCGCACCGATCCGTCTGTCTGCCTCCCGCTCCAATCTTCCCTCACTCGTGAACAAGACCCTGAGATACTTGAACTCCTCCACCTGAGACAGTAATGTGTTCCCAACCAGGAGAGAGCATTCCACCCTTTTCCGGCAAAGAACAATGGCCTCGGATTTAGAGGTGCTGACTCTCATTTCCGCCGCTTCACACTCGGCTGCGAACCGCTCCATTGAGAGCTGGAGGTCACTGTCCGATGAAGCCAACAGAACCACGTCATTCGCAAATAGCAGAGACGAGATTCTGAGGACACCGAACCAGACCCCCTCCGCTCCTTGGCTGCGTCTAGAAATTCTGTCCATAAAACTTATGAACAGAATCAGTGACAAAGGGCAGTCCTGGCGGAGTCAAACCTCAACAGTAAACGCGTTTGACTTATTCCTGGCAATGTGAACCAAGCTCCTGCTCCTCCCATACAGGGACTGAATGGCTCGTAACAACAAACCTTGTACCCCGTATTCTTGGAGCACACCCCACAGGATACTTCGAGAGACACGGTCAAATGCCTTCTCCAAATCCACAAAACACATGTGGACTGTTTGGGCAAACTCCCATGCTCCCTCCAGGATCCTGGCCAGGGTGTAGAGCTGATCCAGTGTTCCACAGCTGGGATGGAATCTGCATTGTTCCTCTTGAATCCGAGATTCGACCATCGACCGAACTCTCTTCTCCAGCACCCCTGAATAGACCTTACCGGGGAGGCTGAGGAGTGTCATCCCCCTGTAGTTGGAGCACATCCTCCGGTCACCCTTCTTAAAAAGGGGGACCACTACCCCGGTTTGCGAATCCAGAGGCACTGCCCCCGATGTTCATGCGATATTGCAGAGACGTGTCAACCAGGACAGCCCCACAACATCCAGACCCTTGAGGAATCCAGGGTGAACCTCGGCCACCCCAGGGGCCCCGCCACCTCGGAGCTTTTTAACTACCTCAGTGACCTTGGCCCCTGATATGGACGGGCCCCCCCTGGAGTCCCCCAGCTCTGCTTCCTCTAAGGAAGACATGCTGGTAGGATTGAGAAGGTCCTCGAAGTATTTCTTCCACCGGTCAATAACATCTGCAGTTGAAGTCAGCAGGGCTTCATCTCCACTGTACACAGTGTTGGTGGAGCACTGCTTTCCCCTCCTGAGGCACTTGAGGGTTCACCAGAACCTTCTCGGTGCTAACCGAAAGTCGTTTTCCATGGCTTCCCCAAACTCCTCCCAGTTTTTGCCTCTGCAACAGCCGATGCTGCTACACGCTTAGCCCGCCGGTACCCCTTAGATGCCTATAGAGTCCCACTGGTCAACCAGACCTGACAGGACTCTTTCTTCAACTTGACAGCCTCTCGAACCTTAGGTGTCCACCACTGGGTTCGTGGAATGCCACCACAAGAGGCACCGACAACCTTGCAGCCACAGCTCCATTCTGCTGCTTCGACAATGGAGGCTCGAAACATGGCCCATTCAGACTCGATGTCCTTCGCCTCCCTCGGAATGAGGTTGAAGTTCTGCCAGAGGTGGCAGTTAAAGATCTTTCTGACTGGTTCCTCTGCTAAACGTGGGGCCCCGGGTACCCTTTCCCGGGCAAGGAAACGCTGATCATTGATTTAAATCCATGTGGGGTCTCAGGATCGAGTTAGTCTGGATCTTCACCTCAGACCTGTTTGCCTTGGGAAGCCCTACCAGGAGCATGTAGCTCCCGACAACAAAGCTCCGAGGATCACTAGACCGAGCAAGCCCTTCTGCCACAGCAAGGCCTCGATCCAAGATGGGCACAGATCCTCTAAGTGAGAACAAAATTTTTTCCAGTCAGTCAGCAGTCATTGTCCAGCCCGCTATATTGTAACACAGGGTCACGGGGGTCTGCTGGAGCCAATCCCAGCCAACACAGGGCGCAAGGCAGGAACAAATCCCGGGCAGGGCGCCAGCCCACCGCAAGGCACACACACACACCCAGCACACACTAGGGACAATTTAGGATCGCCAGTGCACCTAACCTGCATGTCTTTGGACTGTGGGAGGAAATCAGAGAACCCGGAGGAAACTCACACAGACACGGGGAGAACATACAAACTCCATGCAGGGAGGACCCAGGAAGCGAACTCCTTACTGCGAGGCAGCAGTGCTACCACTGCACCACCGTGCCACACAATTTCAAATAATATATAACATCAGTTACCCACTGACTTAAAAGGGGAGAGTTAGGATTCTTCCAGTTTAGCAAGATAAGTCTGCATGCCAATAGTGTAGTAAAGGCAATCACAGTTTGTTTGTCCTTCTCCACTTTAAACCCATCTGGAAGAACACCAAACACAGATGTTAATGGGTTAGGAGGGATTGTGATGCCAAGGCTGTCTGAAAGGCATTTAAAAATTTTTGGTCCAGAATGATGTTAGGCATGAATCTTAAAGCAACATGTAAACTTTATGTACTTATCAGATTTAAACATAAGAGCAGTCATGGTGTGTACAAAATGTGGTCCTTTATCGCTTTCGATTGCTTGGATCCATTTTCTTCTCTATGTTTCATCAGTGGGAAACTCGGGACAGGATGTGTTTTTTTAGAATTTGACTATGGAAGAACATTACTTACACTAAGTTATTCTTTCTTAATTCAGCCTTTGTTTAGAATAACTGTAAGTGAGCTTACCCCTTAAAAGACATTTCAGGATAACAAAACATGGAAGTGTAGAAAGGGCAAATGATACAGAATGATGAAAGGTTTGACACCAGAAACTTTAAAACTGGGTTTGCTGAATTTTATAAGAATTTAGCAAACATTGATTTAGTGTTTTTTATCTTGGTTTTTAACATTGCCACCATTCTCATAATCATTTTCATTCCACTTTTCCAAATGTTCTAGTTTAATGTTTCTTAAAACATTTCTTTCTTGTGACCCAATGTTGTACTTATCAGTGCCTTTGAGATCAAGTCCATGTCAACCATTGATAATGGGGTAGGGGGGGGTCCATTTGGAGAACCGACACTGTCAGACAAGCCCACGAGAAACTGCAAACTGCACATGATCCTTTTCCAATGAATACAACAGTGAGTTAGGTCCCTGCACAACCTGAAAAGCAGCAACTAGTGACCCAATTTGGGTAGTAACCCATTTTTTCAGATACTATGTTCTAGTTACTTATATTGTTATTAAGTGGTAACCATGCTAGTTAGTATGACACTGATGGAGCTGCAGCCTTTCATCATTTGCCCAGGTGTCTACTCCATTTATTGATAGCCACTAAGTGGCAATCAGTGACCCAATCTGGGCCGTGACACACTGTTTCAGAAACTATGTTCTAATTATTAATACTGTTACCTAATATTGTACTTATTAGTGTCTTCAAGATCCAGTCCATGCCGACCCCATATGATAATATGGGGGGGGGGGGGGGGTTCTTCAATACTGATTGATTAAACTGCCCACAGTAACCCATCGCATCCATACATGACCCCTTCCCATTGAGTACAATGGCAAGTTGTAATCATGTGAGACCCAAAAGGCAGCAACCAGTGACTCAATTTGGGCTGCAACACATTCTTTCAGAAACTATGTTCTAATTAATTTATACTGCTACCCAATCTTATACTTATTAGTGTCTTCAAGACCCAATCCATGTCGACTGTGGATGAAAGTGTGTGGAGGGGGCTTCTTCTTGGAGAATCGCCGCTGTCAGTCAAGCTGAGCAATACTGATTGCTTAAACCGCCCACGGTGATGCACTGCGGGACACTTCTCAAACCAGGCCAAAGGGACATCCACGTAACACCTGGCTGAGGCAGACAGATGGTCATTTCCAGGAGGTGGGACTGGACCACGTGTCTGCCTGGGGGGTTGCCAACCAGGATCCCGTTTCATCATGTGGTGGGTGCGGCAACACGCTGTACCAGTGCATGCTCCCTAACGTGACCTGACCTGAGATCAAAGGAGTCATTAACCACAAAACTGGTTAACAAAAACCAGCAGCCACAGTGTTTCCCATGACAGAACTTGGAAAGCACTGTGTTAGAATTTGAGATAGAGATTGCGTGTGAGTACAAGGAGGACAAAAGCTTCACTCTTACTTGAATACTCCTGAAAAACCAAAGCAATGAAAATACATTCCGAGATGTCTTTACATCAGTGACAAATATTGATCAATATATGAATTAGCCTGAAATGCATGAGTGATGCCCCAGTAGCTAAGCAGAAAATGTTTTTTTAATCTAAACTTTCAATGGGCAATTCAGTCAAAAAAGTATACACACATAATTAATAGGTATAGATGTATTCACATATAACTGAAATGATAATATGATCCATTTTTCAGCTTTGTGAGGACACAGGCTTAAATGGGATGCCAGTCAAATGTAGAGCACATGCAGACACAGAGCTGCACCCGCTCACAAAAGGCCACCTTAGGATGCCAGTTAATATAGCGTGCATGTCTTTGTGAGACAGAGGAAAATCTGAAAATGAAGGAGAATGTACAAACTCCACAAAGACAGTGACAGAGCCAGGGTTTAGATCAAAGACTTTGGAATTGTGACACTTCATGGTAATGCATTGTTATGTAACTGTTTTTATTTTATTTTTCAGTTTGTTTTTTTATTTAATGATTTTCCTAAATGTTTAGCAAGAAAGCCATCACATTTTGCTACAGCTCTTCTACTGTAGCTCTGCCTCATGTCTTTATTTGCTGATTTATCAGTTTCATCAAGTACCTAGAATACTGTATGCTAAGCTATAATGCTTCAAACAATCTCAAATACAACTCACTGCACTTTGCAGTTAGGAACAATTTGAAGCCTTTGCCTTCATCGAGGATATTATTAATTTCTGCTCGCCCAAGCAAATAAAGTTTCATGTCCTGATCCATTTTTAAATAATAAAGTCTGATTTCAATCTACGATGTAAACAGGTATTTTATTCTGCATGTATTTTAACATCATGTTAATGTTATGTCTGTGGTTATTAATTTACATAGCTGTCTTTAGTTGTCTTAGTGATTGTCATGCAGGCAGCGGCTGTTGCTTGGTGTGTGTTTGTGAGTATGTGTGTGTGTGTATGGGGGGGGGGGGGTTCTTTTGTTATTTGTATGAACTTTAAATAAGGAAAGGCTTGCTAGAAAAATGAAATCTTCAAAAATTCTGTTTTAATTCAGTTTATTTACCCTCTGACTCTTGACACTAGATTAATAGTCATTTAGAATCCTGAACATCTCAAGTACATTTTAGTTTTATGTTTTGCTTCATTCCCTTGACAGCACATTCTTACCTTCCTCAGAAAGATACATCTCTTCCCTCAAAAAGCACAAAGCGTGCACTCCTCCACTTCTTGTATCAGGATCCGCCAGATCTTTGTAGTTTATCACTTTGCCTCATTTACTGGTTTTCTTTCATCTGCCTTTTTAAGTGTATGTCAACCTAAGTAAAGGATTCTGATTCACAGTATTTGTAATTAGAATATCTCATTACCGAATTGCTTATTAGCTATCAAGAATATGAATAAGAATTAAGCCACATTTTACATAAGAAATGAGCTCAGCAATATTCCAATGTCTAAAACCTCATTGGAAGATGGGGCATATTTAACTATTGTCATTTTCATAGTGCTATAACATTAATAGGATGGAAGCTGCCCTCCAGAAATGGTCATTTCTTCCATTCAAAACCACTGCAATGAGAGCTAAATTAATTTAATGCTATGTCAATGGGAATCACAGGTGCCTCTGATAGTTATAATTCACCACACTAGTGGATGCTATTTTAATTTCTGTCATCTTGGAGAAAGAAAATAGAGCTTTTCATAATCTCTTTAAAAAGCCAGGCATTTAAACGGCGACTGACTTCTGCTTTCATAATGAAAACTCTTTATAAAATTCTAAAGAGGACTGACTTTCCTATTCTCCCAGTGTCTCTGCTTTAAATGTTCACTTTGTTTGCTGAAAGCTCCAGTAGAACTCCAGCTACACAATAAATATCCTGGAACACTGCATAATAGCTTGCAGTATTATTTCAGTAAGGTTACTTATCACACTTATTGGAAACAGTGACAGTAAAAGGCAGTTCAAAGGATCTGGATATTTTCAAAAGTATCATAGTATGCATTTCTGTTCATTTACAAAACTATTTAAAATACTTCCTTTCATTACTTTATGAGTATCATAAACAACTACTCTGCTTCTCAAAAACAACACTGTCCCGGCTGGACCCACATTATTTCACTATTTTTCATCTCATTACTAGTTCATCTGAATGAGTGTGATTTAATAGCTTCATCTCTATTGGTATTATTACTTGCTTACCACTATGTCCTAGGGGGGGGGTCACTTCTAAATGTTTCACCAACAGAGTAGACAGGGTTTAAAAAGTCACTTGTACACAGAAGACTGGTCAGTTGCCCAATACAAATATACATTTGTATGGTTAGCACGGGGAAAACTTGCACAGATACAATCCACCTGGTAGGACAACTCTGCCTGCACAGGCAAAATTGTCCCATAAAAGAAAAGAAATGAGCAGAGTAAAAAGGTATACAGGAAGATATTTCTTTTGTTGTTACAGTCTGAGCTATAGCTCAGAGAAATAATACTACCACAATTCAACGTAATGCTAAGGATGCCATCCTCTTTGCTCTAAATTCCAGCTGTTGCTATCAGATGTAGGTTTCCAAAGGTAAAGAGCACCAGATTTAAGAATTCTTTTACTCCTAGAGCTAAAAGCATTTTAAACTCTGCTACTTGTAGGGATGCTGATAAAAGTTAACTTCTGCATTATTATTTTGTGTACTGTTGAAAGTATTTTTTCCTCTTTGTACCAATCCTGAGTGTGTGTTTATGCAATAACATTGGTTGTCAAATGTTGTGCCTCTGTTTATCTATCGGATCTCTGTAACAAGGCCTTCTGTTTTAGTAAACTATTCTGCTGCAAACAAATTTCCCCCTGGGATAATAAAGTCTACCTAAAACTAAATCACAGTTAAATCCAACAGACAGATAAGCCTAGCTATAATGATAAACTACTATTAAGCAATGCTATACCAGCAGCTGTAACACGAGTGAGATATGAAAAAGAATAATTTTTCATATTTGCTTTAAATGCCTGAAGTCAGTAAATAGCACTATACAAAAATAAACAGAAATCAATTGAAAAATGATGTTTACACAGTTGGAGTATTTCTCATATTTACAAGCTCATCAAATATGGCTTCACAATCAGGGATGTAATGTGTTAAGCAAGTTACAAGGGTACAAGAAGTGCAGAATGTGAACATCCATCCACACAGGGTGAATTATTGTGCATCAATGATGCATCAATAAGTGCCAGGCCAGTGCTTGCGGTGAAGCCTTATTATTAGTGGTTCAGACATTACTGGAAAACGGCAAACAACAGGGTGCCAAATGTGGAGCGAAGGTCAACTGCAACACACTTCTGTCTTTCTGCTCAACATAAACCTGAAGCATCCCACGCTGAGCGGGAGTAGGAAATGAGATGCAAAACAGTGTGAAGTTTGCAGATCAGTCAAAGTGAGGACTTAAACGCTAATGGATATAGTAAGAACCGCAGCCAAGAAATATGAGATGATGGTCAAAATCGAGAAAATAAATTCTGTGACAAAGGTGTAGGAATGATCACTCAATGATATGACCACTAATGTATTATAGACCAGGGGTCGGCAACTCCGATCCTGGAGGACCACCGTGGCTGCAGGTTTTCATTCTAACCCTTTTCTTAATTAGTGATCTGTTTTTGCTGTTAATTAACTTCTTTTGAATTCATTTAAATTTTTACCAGCCTGCTCTCTCTAGTTGAATACATCTATAACCTCAGTGAACTAGACAGAGTATCAGAACAGGCAGGATAAAAAGTTACATATTGATTCATGTGTTATAGACAACATGCCCAAAATATGAACACAGTACAAATGTGAGTGTTTGCAAGATAATATTACTACAACCTGGTTAATAATCTGTTCATCTTGCTTAGACTACCAGGGGGCTCTCTGTCTTAGTCTCTGGTTCGGCTTGGTCCGGCATGTCCCTTGATCCAGCATGCTGTCTAAACAGGGTAGTAGAAATTGCCTTTCCTCCAGAAAATGGAAGAGAGAGTGGGGCACACATCTTCATGCACAAATGTAGTTTCAGAAAAACAATAAAGACAGAATAATCAGGTAATTAAGTCTTCTACTGCTTTCTCAAACCCGCTTCTCTTGTCGAGTCATAAATTTACTTGTTCCTTCCAATCTAGGCCTTCGTTCTTCCTGAGGGGATGGCTCATATAATATAAAGTGTTGCCGCACATCCGACCCACTCTGCTCTCCCCATCTCCATCACAGTTGGTAAGAGCACAGCACTTAACAGGGGGTCTTATCTGATCTAGCGAGCTGTAAATGTCCCCTGAGCCAGATCTGGCTTAGAGAACTTCCCTGCATTTTATATATTATATTGATAGAGAATTAATTAAAACAAACAAAAAAAAAAACCAAACATTATGAACCTACAGTACACGCTAGATATTATTCTCCATTACAGGCACTTTCATCTGTAAGATCTACACAATACCATTTTATAGCAAGAATTATTGGTAAATTGGTCCGTATGTTATGAGTACATAGGAGTAGATGGCATAGCTAGAAATCCAAATCATAGTTTAATTAAAAATTCTGACAATTTCAGTACAATATATTTATATATACTTTTAAAAATGTAACAAATACCAAATGTATTAATGATTAATTATGCAAAAGGGGCACCTCTTATCTGTCAAAATGCTTATTAGCGCTCTGCTACTCAGATGTATTCTATAGCAGGTATTTGCTTCTCTTGTTTGATCTTGCAGCTTCTTTCTTTTTCACAAATGCTGCCAGCCAGCAAAACAGAGGACAAGCAAGCTTTTTCCTGTTCTCCTTCCTGTTTCAAATCTGTAGCTTTAAAAACGCATATATTGTCAAACCCACTTAGTCCAATGCAGAGTCATACAGGGGCCACAGTCAATATCTATTCATAAATCAGGTTGAACCATACAGAACATGACTCCGGTTAATATTATTAAATGGGTCAGTCAGTCAATCATTCTCATAGTCCTAAACAGGTTTTCAAGGGGGGTGCCTAAGCCTATCCCAGCTAGCACAGGGTGCAATGCAGGAACAAATGCTGGGCAAAGAACTAGTCCATCGAAGAGTGAAAACACACACACACCCCAACCACAAACTAGGGTTAATTTAGTATTGCCAGTCCACCTAACCTGCAGGTCTTTGGGCTGTGAGAGGAAACCCATGCAGACACGTGCAAACTTACAGGCAGTTCACATACAGGACCATACTCAAAGATGTTACCTTTAATACCCTAATTAATTCACCAATATAAAATCTCTTTTTCAGTTTTCTTTTTCCACCAGTTTTTACCATTCTGGTAAAACATTTTTTTCTATATCCATTCCTCAAGAAGAATTTCATCCAGTATACTTGACCAGCGGCTTAACCGCTCCCTAGTAGTGCATGACAAAATTATTGGTGACACTTCTTCATATAGTCTGTGACTATTACCTTTGTCCTGGGGGATCACACTTATTTGGACAAATTGACATGACTTGTTTCTTAGTCGGTCAAGCTCTTGGGTTTCTCTTGGTTCTTTGCCACTGGGCCTATAAGTCTTGTGTTGGTACCTTTAAGTGTTTTAACATTTATGTTTTTCATTGGAACTTCCTTAATGTTTTTCCCTTTTGAAATTCCTGTTTTGTTTTTGACTGCTTTGGGTGTCCCTTTTCGAAATTAAGCACTTTTGTCTTTTTTTTGTATCATCGGTTCAACATTACTGTTGCCAAATTTTGACTATGCTCCCAAATCAATTAGTTCCCTCTGAGGTGGCTAGATCCTACATCTCATGAATGGCCCCCCACTCACTAGGGGCTTCAGCATCACCACAGAAGAGGAGGCTAAGATTTCACGTAGGCTGAGCTTTGCTTGCAGCAATGAAGCAATCATGAGGTGGGCTGCTTATTATAAGTGGAGGAAATGTTAATATCAGCATGTATTTGCCAAAAAAAGGTAAAAGTAATTCTTCCCAAAGTATGGTTAACAACAAAATGGTGTGTTTATATCTTTTGTTTACATTTTAAATATGTTAATTTTAGGTCTATTCGATAGGTTTGCTATTCCTTCTTACCTTAATTGTATGTAATTTATAACAAACCAGTAATGGCACTTGACTTGAGCATTCCTAGTTTTCATCCTCTTTCTCTGTACATTTACCATTCGTTTGCTCAAAGGTTGATGCGCTTGCTGCTTCCTGAGCAGCTCTTCTTTTCTCCACCCTAGCGGCCCACTTCTTCTCTTCTTTCGTCTGCATCTTTTTGTGTCAAAACTCAGTGTTTGTGTTGTAATTACTTAGTATGTTTTCCTTAATTTTTCACGTAAACTGGCACTTAAGTCTTCAATCTGCCTCAAGAATGATTTAAGATATGAAGACGTAAGGGAAGTGACAGCAAAGGTGGTAGGGAATGAGAATGGCGCCCGTACGCATGCGCTGCACGGCTGCCCCCCCTGCTGGCCACTGCCGAGAGTTGATTCTACAATAAAATAAAATAAAAATAAAAACTGGAATAACTTTGTAGGCCAATCATCACCCCGAAAGTAGATAGTAGATGTCACATAGTATATGTGTACCAAATTTCAGGTCAATAGTTCAAACGATTTGTGAGCTACAGGTGATTTAATATCCTGGACAGACAAATGAACAGCCACGGTAGCGTATTACAGGCATATATAAAAAAGATGTGTTGAAATATGTGAAAAACAGTTCTTGGCCCCACCAAATCGGGGATTATATTTTATTTTATTATATATTTTTAAGACTGGCAGGCTTGTGGCATATTTTAATTGGGTTAGCCTCACTCCATTGTCAGGAACACACCCTGGGAGGTCGGTGATAATCTGAGGTGATTCATTGCCTTAATTCTGGGCATTGTGATGGTCCAATGTGTTAAATTAATTTTTTTATGGCTGTGCAATCTCTAAATTTGCTCTGTATGACTGTGAGGATTGACACCCTCTCTGGGGTGCATTCCTCCTTTGCATCTGATGTTGCCAGCACAGGTTCCAGCCCTTCTGTGACCATCTAATGGAAAAGTGGATTTAGAAAATGAATTCCCCAGTCATAGTGCATTGTAAGTATGGAGTTGTGTCATTAAAAGGCAATATTGTATACCAAGTCTGTATGATTAAAAATTCACCTGCTGCGCTGCCTTACAGAGACATGGCTCAGGAGTGCAAGGTTATGAATCCCTACTTGAAGGACCATGAATCACTCATAACTTCAATTAAATCATCTGCTTAAGACACCCACCCCCACAGAGGCATTTTTCATAATGTTGTAATATTAAATGTATATCAAAAAATAGCAGCACCAGATGGCACAAGTTGAAGGAGCAAACAGTTTGCCTGAATCACACAAAGCAGCACTTTCACAACAGTTTGTCGGAGTAGAGAATCAACTCCTGCAGTTCCATTGGAAATCTAAAGTGGGACGAAGGTAAGGTGCCTTCACAGAAGATAAGTGGGAAGCTGCACTGGTGTCCCCGCAAAGTCTGTATGAGTCACTGAAAAGTAAGATATCCTGGTTTCACTGTCAAACACTGCCAGCAGGCGAAAGTTGAGAGCAGAAAAGAATGTGATGGCTGCCTGGCACACACCATCAGGAGAGCCAGGGCAAGAAAACAAAGAATATCCATGTGTTCCTATTTACATTGCATTTTCTTGCACTGCATGTTTTTATACAAAGCAACATATACAATATATCACAAGATGGAGATACAATCTTGGCTGTCTGTTTGTCTGTCCAGGATTTTAAATCACCTGTAGCTCACAAGCCGTTTGACAGATTGACCTGAAATTTGGTACACATATACTACGTGACCTCTACAGTCCGCTTTCAGGGTGATGATTTTTATTCCTCTTTACATTTTTATTTTATTTTGTAGAATCAACTCTCGGCAGTGGGCAGCGGGGCGGCCATGCGGCACATACATACGGGCGCCATTTTCATTCCCTACGACCTTCACCATCACTTCCCCTACCTCTTCATATCTTAAATCATTCTTGAAGCAGATTGAATACTTATGTGCCAGTTTAAGTGAAAAATTAAGAAAAACATACTAAATAATTGCAACACAAAAACTGACTTAATTAGTTTTGACACGAAAAGATGCTGATGGAAGAAGAGAAAAAGCAGGCTGCTAGCATGTAGAAAAGAAGAGCTGTTCACGAAGCAGCAAGCGCATCAACCTCTGAGCAAACGAATGCTAAACGTACAGAGAAAGATGATGAAAACTATAAGTCAAGTGTATTCACTGCATGTTATCGTGCAGTCCGCCGTTACTGGTGTTTCACATATTTTTGTAAATGGAGTAAATTAGTTAAAGTTTGGGCCACTTTAAAGTTAAAGATTAAATGTTCATCACAGCTGTCCAGCTAATGCCTGGCACCCTATTAAACACAACATACTGTACACACATACATACTGTGACAGATAGGGGGCGCTATCGCTCCCTTGAACCCCTGTCCATGACTCCAGACACCAGGTAAAAGTCCAAAATATGACTTTATTATTTTGCCACAGTGCACAAAGCACCCTCTCCTCCACTATATTCATAAATCAACAATACTCAATCACAAATACAATCCTCCAACTCCCAGACGCGTTGCCACCCTTCCGCCCAGCTCAGCTCGCCATCTGGGTGCTCCCACAGTCCTTTTAAATACCCTGACCCGGAAGCGTTCCAATCCCCAGTCCATGTGACTCTCAATCCCTTCCGGGTCAGGTACAAGTCCTTTCTATTCACCCCTGAAGCACGTCGCTCTTCTTCTGACGCACTTCCGGGTCGTAGGGCGCGAAGAAGTCTTCAGTCCTCCTTGCAGCTCCCTCTTGCGGCCCCTGTGGTATCCAGCAGGGTCTTGTATAAAAACTACATGTCCCATGACCCCCTGCTGGTCTTCGGGGCACCTCCATACTGCAGGGAGGGCTCCATCTGGCAGCCTGGGGGTATTGGCCAGGATGACAAGCAGGCCACATCTCACAATACGTAGGTGCTGCACACTCTCAATCCTGCTTCAGAGTAAAGTGGGCCACAATCTGTCCAACTGCAGGAACTTGCACTGTACAAGGCGCCTGTCCATCACAGAGCCCCTAATAAACACAGATTGATTTCATATACTGTAATGCCTTTATATAGTTAACACCATTCCTGGGGTATTTTCAGGCACACTATATAAGTGTTAGCATGTTTGAAAATGAGGGTACATTTAATTATTAAACAAGTCCAAGTCTTTCCACAGTCAATACTAGCCCCAAGGTATTGTCAAAGAACACAATATGTATTAACATATCCATACAACTGAAATGCATTTGGTGATTAAGGAGATAGCATAAAACAGTCTGTGTAAGAACCAGTCTTAATAAGTTAATGCTTAAAGTTAAATTCATACAGTGCTTGCTTGACTCTTGTAGAAGAATAGCTATTCGAATATGGTATAGTCTTTAACCCCCTGTAAGTTAATGTGAGATAGACCTTTCTTGCTCTATCTGAGAGACAGTGTGTTAATTTAGTCCGTTTTAGTTGCTGTTTAGAACAGCTCCCATTGCTAGCAGGGACTAAAAGACCCATTTACAGCATGACAATGGGATAGATATAAAGTTTTCTGACCGTTAAGAAATGGTTCAACTGTATGAGACATCTTAAAGAAACAAACAAGAAATAAGCCTTAAACAGAACTTTTCTTTTCTTGTAATAACATTTTTTTTCTCTGTTTTTGTGAGAACTGTTTTACTTTGAATTTTACTAAAGCCTTTTAAAATGAAGATATTTTGTCTGTGGAATAATTTTAAAGCGTCAAGCTTTTTTCCAGAATCCCATGAAGCATGCTGAAGCTGCAAAACTTTTGGTCATTTGGGGTAATGTATCCTGCAAAGAGCGTTAGTTCCATGGGAATGAGTTCTTTTATAATTGCGGCATGTTACATAACCAAAATCTATATAGATAAGAAATAAAAAGGCGATACCCCTCCCTTAGTGATACGGTGGTAAGAAATCACGTAGGAGAAGTAACTTAGCTTTCTTTAATGATAGCTTACACTGCATAACAGATGAAGGAAGCCAATGGCAAGAACCCAGTTTGGGAGTTGGGGCCTGATGTGTAGAGTCTGCCATTTTCGCTAAGCAGTGTAAGGATTTTCAGGATCGGATGACGTTATCTCCCATCCGTTCGTCGGCTTCAAAGGTGTGTCGGGCAATGTTCCAAGGCTTTATACTCTTTCTTCATGTGCAGGCCCTCACATAGGTGAATCATGAAATTCCAAAATGTCAGGTACTCTACTATCAAATAAATGTTATTTTAAATGATAACTTTCCAAAGTCAATATCATCTCATAATATTTTACAGGAACAGTATGAATGTTAACATATTCCTATAATTAGAGCACATTAAATTTGTGGACATAACACAAAATAAGCATCTGTTGTGTCTAACCAGTGTCAAATACACTAACAATCAAATCAGACTTTATTTTATATAGCGCCATCCCAACATATTTTACAAGCACACATTAAATGTTAATAAATTGCTGCAATTATAGCTCATTAGATTAACAAAGATGTGATACAAACCAAACATCAGCTCTATCTAAGGTCCAATACACATAGTTTTTGTAGTGCCTTTTGATAAGTAGATACAGGTAGAGTATACATTTTATCCTAACCTAAAATTGAAGATTACATGACTATATGATCACTTAACGAAATCAGTTTTCAGCCCTGCCAACTAGTGAAAGATGACATAACCTGAAAACTGCTCCAGGGATGCCATACAATGGCTGATCCTAAACTCTGACCTCCAAAAAGTCATGTGAAAATACAATTTCCCCTTGAGAATTAACAAACTATATCAAATCAAATCAAAAATCAAAATAAAAACACAGTACAATTCATTCAGTATTATTCTCTAGTGGGCACTACGCAATTACAGAATATCCAAATGCACCTATTCACAACTGTACCACAGGGAGTACCTGAGAGCCTGAACAACTAATCTAAATAAGCAGATAAGTCCACCCCAAGAAATCTGTACTCTCAGTGGTTTTCATGTCATTCATTCCTGTCTATATCTAATCAGAAAAAGATCAAATTGGATTGACATCCATACTCACCAATGAGATTTTAAGTTTCCAGAGAAAGAGGGAGGTGCTTCATCGTCAGTTCTGGAATGGTTCTGTTTTAGCGTAGTTTAAGAAAAGTAAAAAAATGTTGTTTATGTGGTATATTAGAATGAAAGCCATCACCCCAATAAATAAGCTGCACATCATCTCTAAAGGGATAAGAGGAATCTGCCTCAGTGCACACCAGGCATTATTTCTTCACCACTGAATTATTCTGTGAATGTCACAATGGCCCATCATCATTAAATTTTTAAAGTCAGACTGCTAATCATTTGTGATTGTTTATAATTATGTGTCATAATAGCGGACCTCTCACTGCTGTCATTCCTGAATCATTGAAAGGTTTCACTCACTGCCCCCCAGCACTGGATCTTCTTGTCATATGAGAACCCTTAAAGAATGTCAGCAAATCTCCTTCTCTGTAGGAAGGGCAGCTTGATGCACATCAAATGAGAAAAACCTTCAGGAGAAGAAAACCTCATTAGGGATGTAGCTACTCACAAGGGCGCCCAAAAACATGGCTGGGGCAGGCAGATAAGGCCGTCCTACAAATTCAGGCTTGTTTGTTTATTTCTAAATGTCACATGTTTATTGGGACAAAAAAGCCTCTTGGTATACTCTGCCTCTTAAGCATCCCTCCATTCTCTTCCCTTTAAGTGGCCTCACTACATCTTCTATGCTCCATTAAGCAAAGCCTCTTGCTGCCGAATTCAAGAGTTTTCACTGCCATTTAATTGAAATCTCGAGAGGAAAACCTTCAAATAAATTTTGGTTTGGTGGGATTAAAAGCGAGACCGACTTTTATTTGTAGTTATTTTATTTTTGTTGTTTTTTATTTTGACACTCTCTCTTTTTTTTTTCTTGACTTGGATTCCCAGCGCATCAAAAAAGGCTTAGGAAATTACGGGACAAAAAAATGAGCTCTGGCATCAAGGAAAGGAAAGTTTGTTAAAATGTCTGACACCTTGCAGTGCCGCCTAGACACAAGTTCTCATTTCAGTGAGCTGTCTAGCTCTGTATGACGTGAGCCCTCTGGCTGACCTTTGTTACTCGTCTATTGACATTGGCTTATGCTGCAATTAGGAGGGCTTACCACTGGGGGGATCAACCAGTCGATTTCTCATTCATTCCTTTTGTCGATGCTAAAGCAGAGATGTGAGGAACTGAAGCTGATGCAGAGCTTCAGAACTGGAACTTCACCCAATGATCTACAGGCCACCCTCTCCAACATAGTAGCAATTTAGGGAAATCAGTAAATGTAATCTATACATATCTTTAATGTGTAAGATGGACCTGAAATTCACATGCCTACTGGGGGAATGTGCAAAATCCACAAAACTAATGTGCAGATTTGAACCTGAGCTATGAAGCATCAGTAAAAAAACACTGCAGCACCCAGACAACAGTAGTTAATTCTTTTTTTCCCATGAATTTATGAACTTTAGTGTAAAACGGCAATCAACCAGTTAATGTTCCCTGCATCAAGAAAAAGGCATGACTCGACTCAAAAGGCCTCACTTACGAGTTCACACCCTTACTCATTCACGAAGGGGCGATTTTTAATTTGATATACTTTATTAATCCCAGAATGGAAATTGTGTTCTCACAAGGTAAGCCATTGTACAGCACCCCTGGAGCAATTTCAAAATCATCATTGGCCTTAGTCTGCACATCTTTAACATAATGGAGAACCCTGAATGTAAGGTACATGAAAATGAAGAGAATGTGCAGATTTCTCATCAGCCTCATTCAGTCCAGGATATAAACTCAGACCACTTGAACTGTAAGGTAGCAGTGCTAATCACTGCTCCACCCAACAGTTCTTCAGTTTTTGTTTTACATAATGCTTTTCGGGGTAAACAAGACTCCACATCCCATTCCTCACCTATATATGTACTGTCTTAGAAGAAAAATAAAATAGAGTTTTTAAGCAAAGGACCAGAAAACAAGATGTAGATAAAAATACCCCCTATGATCATATGCAGGAATTTAAGCCATACATTCAGAAGAACCAAAAACTGAAGACAAAAAAGGTACGAGCAGAAGCCTTCAATAAAAAGAAGATCAGAGGTTTAAAAAATGCTAAACAGATATATTCACAAAGTCAAATAGAAAATGGCTAAAAAAATGACCCTTTTAACTAACCCTTCTTTATAATGGGCATCAAGGTCGTAATCCGTATGAATGCACTATGATGCCTAGGGGTGCTTACAGCTGCCCTAACCCGACACAGATAGGCAGAGACACGAGTTTGCCACACAGCACACATTCAATCACGTGAGGAAGCGCTTTTTCTCAGCTTCCCACAGCACAGTACACAAAGCACCAAATGCATAGTCCAGCACAAAACCCTCCTCCTCCTACTCCTCCTCCTCCTCATCCTCATCCTCATCTTCATCCTCATCCTCATCCTCATCCTCATCCTCCTCCGCCTCCGCCTCCGCCTCCACCTCCTCTCCTGGCCAGCTTCATCTGGCTCTCTGCTCCTTTTAAGCAGGACTTGCAAATGTCCTAGGTGCCTCATCAATCAGACCTGGAATTACTCCCAGGTGTGGAGAAAGCCCATACTAAGTCTCTGCAGCTCCCCCTGGTTGCCGCCACGGAACCCAACAGGGCTGTGCTAAACTCCAGCTCCCAGCATGCCCTGCGAATATCCATGGTGCCACAGCTGCCCATGAAGGGCTGTCTTCTGTTGTTCCAGGAGAGGTAGTACCCTGCAGATGTTCTCTCCCCCGTCCTTCCATCCAGCTGGCGTCTCAGCTGGTTAATGGTCATGGATGCCCATCACAGCACCCATAACGACTGACAACTGTGAAAATGGTATGAAAGCAAACACTACAGGTTCACGTTATAGAATACATTTTCAAAATGCTGACCAGAAGCCCAAAAAATAAAATAACTACTGAAAAGTATACCTGGTAGTCTAAAAGAAATTAAAGAATGAAGCCACCACAAAACAATATTTTCTTGCTTTTGTTAAACAAAAAAATGTGACTTTGGATTTTCCAAGCCAGTTTCCATACTCATTGGCACTGGCATAAGGATCCAGCTCAGGCTTGTGTCTTGAGTTGTAAGAGGTCGTAAAAAAACCCCTCACATATAAACTTCCCATCCATGTCACAACCATTATGAGCACAGACACTTCTCCCTCAGGCTTAGCGAGGATGTAAAATAAATGACAGCAGCACAACATACAGTGCAAGATGTAAGCATCAGACTGGAAGCACATCATGATCTCTGAATCATTTATCCATGTCTTGAATTTGCTTATTAGACAACTGTAAGAATAAAATGCTTTTAAAATCAATAAGCGGTGAGTGGTGTGGTAGTTAGTGGTTAGCTCCCAGCTGTGCAGTCCTGAGTAGAGTTTGCATGTTCTCCCAGCTGTTTCTGTTTTCCTTTTACTTCCCTAAGATGTGCAGATTAAGTAAACTGGTGACTCCAAATTGGCCGCATCAGTGTGTATATGAATCTAGTGTTGGTGCCCACCTTGTTCTCCATGCTGACGGAATAGGCAATGGCTAAGGCTATATCACTGGGGTAGAATGAAATTCCGCGTTGGTGGGTGATCATGGTCGTACTGTGGGAAATGCCACCATTAGAGCATAGTACCAGGACAGATGTTTCTGTTATCTGCCAGTTCATTAAGACGGTTCATGAAAAATCTATTACTATACAAATGTAAGAGCACCAATTGTGTATAATAAATGGAGGCAGCATTATATGAAGGAAACTATTTGTTTAATGAATGCATGTTTTGCTTCGTAAAACTCATATGGTGTTCCTGTTGGCCTAATGCTATTCCCGGATGGCTGGGTTGTAAACAGGACCAATTCCTAATGTAAGCAAACTAAATTTTGAAGTCTGTGGTGCATTTTGGGGCCCTCAGTCCACACAGAGAAAGTGGGACTGCAAAACAAGTATACCGGTTAGGGCTCCATAGGAGCAAGACACAGATTTGGTTGTACTAAGTGGAGATGGACACTGCATTTTGCAAAAGCTGTCCATTAGCTTCTACTTTTTTAACAGCTGATTTTATCAAAAGTGACTTATATAGTTAAGAGTCTATGTGAGATGATGACAGACCCCACAGCGTAAGCAATATCTTGAAATTATTTCATAAATGATAGATCAGCAAAGTGAAACCTAGGCATTACGATCACTGGTGGCACAACTGCTATTTTCTCAGTGTTGTACCGCCAAGGCATTTCCACAGGAGTTCATGGGTGGCACCACAGGGCATTTTACTTGGTGCTTTCCAGGCTGACTTTCCACATTTATTCATTGTTGTATTACGTACAGGTGTGTACTACGGTGGGGGGGTCCTCCTACATTTTTTTCTGCTTTCAGACACAAGTGGGCACCCTGAATTTCATAAAGGTAAAACAGACACCAAGAGCCAGAAATAGAAACGCTAGAGGTGAAGTCCCTAATTAGATCCGCGTTCCATGAGCTGGTGAGATGCCTCTAGTCAGCACTGCAGCAGATGTGCCTCCAGGCAGCGAGCCTGATTGCCTGAAACGGAGAAAGCAGGCGGGGCGGCAGAAGGTGGGGTTGAGAGGTGAAGAGAGGCGAGCAGTGTATCTCTCGGCAGGAAAGCCCAAGGGAGCTGAGCAATGCTCGCAGGCAGGTATTAAGGATGTCGCCTTCATTTCATCAGCGCAACCTGCACGCGGCTCTGCTCAACAATCCTACTAGAGGGCCTCTCACTGCCACTTAGGCAGCATGCCACACAAAGTGAAAAAATAAACTGCTTCTCTAACCCCATCGGAGCACAGGAGAAGGCACTTTTTTTTCTTAACTGTAATTTCATTTACTCTTGTTTTCCTTTCAGAACAAAACAAATTACAGAGGCGGTGAACAGGGCTTGGAAGAAGAGGAAGAAAGATGAGCCTGAGGTAAACTTAAAAGTAGAGGCCGTGAACTTGGGGGGCCTTTATGACTGAATTATCTGATGAGAATGAATTATTTCCACAATGGAGTAAGGACTATTCACCAGGGTGGACAGTCTGTGCAGCACTTGTAGTTAATCTTCAGGATTCATTGAAGACAAGCAGTTCAAAATTAAAAAAACTTGAATGTTGTAAGCCATAGTATTTTAGGGACCTTCAAAACTGGACTTGATGTCATTTTGGAGGAATTAGGTGAACAGAATTGATGAGCTCTGTTGGGTGGAATGGTCAGTTCTCATTAAAATTGTTCTAGTGTTCAAACTTTGACTAACTTTGAGAATAACATATCAATATAAAATGCATGGTTATCTATTGATGCTTACAGTACTTACTGAACCTGGCAACCAGTAGGAAAATCACAGGAAGAGGGTGCCTGGCCCAGCCAGCATCACAAGGTACCTGTCTACCACGTACCATAACCATAACCATAAGTTATGCTTGCTCATAACAGGCCAATTTAAGTCTCAAGTCAACCTTACACTTATATCTTTGGAGCATTAGAAGAACCTGGAGAAAAACCCACACAGATATAGGAAAATGAGTAAACTCCACAGCGACCAAAATGGAACTCCAACTCTGCCATCTGGATCTCTCGAGTAATAGTAGTGACCACCGAGTGAGCTGTCTAACATTTTTCTTCCAAACCTGTTAAGATAAAGGGTATCAGATGGCACAATACCACATACATTTTTGAAAATATCAGGCAGATGTACTAAGTCGCCTTGGGGAATTCTAGAGACAGAGCTCAAGACAGTCTCTGATACAGTGTCAGACTCACACACAGCCCATTAACACTATGTCATGTTCTCTTCAATGCTCCACTGAGTCCCTTCTCCCTCCTGGCCTACTCCATCCTTGTATGATAACTGGCACTGATAATTGAAGAGCAATCTGCTATTTCCAGTAAGATACAGTGGTAGAAACATATATTGCTTTTTATATGGTTGTGCGCATGAGGCACTGGTGCCTCATCCAGGATTGTAACCTGAACAAAAGATACACTAAAAACCGAGAGAATGTGCAGATGCCACCCTGAACTTATTCAGTCCAGGTCTTAAACTCAGAACTCTTGAGCTATGGGACAAAAATGCTAATCACTGTGCCACCATTCAGGTTGTCTCAATTTCTAACCAATTTAATCCAGATCAGGGTCACATTTGGGTGCTGGAGCCTATCCCAGCTAGCACAGTGCGCAAGGTAGGAACATACCCTGGACAGGGTGCCAGTCCATCACATGGCAAACACACAAACCAACCAAACAAAAATACTAGTGCCAATTTTGTGTCACCAGTTCACCTAACTTGCAAGTCTTTAGACAGTGGGAGCACCCAGAGAAAACCCACACACACACACAAAAGTCAAGAGCCTGCAAGCTCCACGCAGGGAGGACCCGGACACAAACCCAGGTCTCTTAATGCGATGCCGCAGCGCTACCACTGTGCCACTGTGCTGCCCTGCCACTGATAGGCAGGTCATTAACTGAGACCATTCTATAGTCAGAGGGGCAAAAAGTAGTTAGAATACACCAATTCAATTCAACTTGTGGGGGTTATAAGAACCTCGCATAGACTATGCACTAATATATAGGCAAACAGTTAATATAGCTTACTGTAAATAACTAGCAAATGGCTTTTACAGTAATGATCACTGTATCATTCTCCACTGCTGTTATTCTGATCTACTACTTTTAGGGTCTCTGTTCAAGATCAGTGACACGCTCTTACACTAACCACACCAATCCTGTGACATATAGTATACTAGCAAAATACCCGCGCTTCGCAGCGGCGAAGTACTGCATTAAAATTTTTATTAAGAAGAAAATTTAACCTTTTTAAACTGAGGGAAAATATGGCGATAATTATTTGTTAAGGATCTCTTTGTATACCAGGTTGTCAGTTCGGCCCTCCGGTTGTAACATGACCAAGCTGTGCGCTGAGCTTACTCTTGAGCATGCAACTTACAGTTGGCCATGTGAACAGTAATCTTGTTTCAAATCTCACAGCATGGATTGCTGCTGTCATAATCGATTTCAGTTTCATGGTTTGTTTCAATTACGACAGTATTTGCAGGACTTGTGTTGAAGTGACATTCGGCATCTGTCAAGCGTTGTAAGCTTACAACCGGTTTCATCGATAACTTCACATCCAGTTTTTGAGAGTTTAAACATTCATAAACATCAAAGTGTCCACTACTGAAATTGTCACCTATGAATGTAAGATGTTTAAGAGGCATTGGCGGTTGTCGAAAGGTGTAAAATATTTGGCCATTTCGGTACACTTGAAAGCACCAACCGAACAATTCAGCAGCAGCCATCAACTCACATGCAGAACCATAGGTGAAGGGCTTAAGCATTTCACTCTTCTAGTGCTCCTGTGTAGTATAATTATCTCCTGTACCGTCATCAGTCCACACCTTGAACCTGTCCCAGTCATTCAATACATAAGACACAATGTTCTTCCGGATATCAAGAGTGAGCCTGATATGGCCGTGCAATATGTAACAAAGAGAATGGAAAAGGTAGGTGCCATCTCCGGGCATGGAAACCACTCGGTAAGTGACAGTTCTTTGATCGATGGTGATTACCTCGATAGACATGGTAATGGGGGTTGGAATGATGAAGGAAATGGGAACCTGAGTAATGTAAAGTAAGTGTAAAATACCTATACAATAACTATAATTGTAATAAACAAACAATAAAACAGCGGAGAAGCCGTGGATTAAACAAAAAGGCTGTAGTTATCAGCAGGGAGACGTGAATCTTGTGGCGAAGCAAGGAAGGGAATGTAGAGACTGGAGCGACGGACGGCCTTATATAGGCAGGCAGCCAACAACGTGGGAGGCGTTGGGATGGGAGACCCAACGCCGCCTCACATGGTGACCAAGCTGCAGGCTATGGACGTATATATGTACGTAAATAGGATTCAGTTAGCGTTGGGAACCCGTGTACCAAATTTCTTGAAGATGGGCCCATAAGTAACAAAGACTGTTGAAAAGTTCAATATGGTGGCCGACAGTGGCATCATACCACCAAAATAAGTACGTACATTGGTTTCGGTTAGTGCAGGGAAGCCGCCTACCAAATTTCGAGAAGATGAGGCCATAAATAAGAAAGTTCAACATGGTGGACGTTGTTGACCGTTATGACCGTTACGCGTAGAATTTCGAAATGAAACCTGCTTAACTTTTGTAAGTAAGCTGTAAAGAATGAGCCTGCCAAATTTCAGCCTTCTACCTATACGGGAAGTTGGAGAATTAGTGATGTTGGAAAATTCAATATGGCGGCTGACAGTGGCGTCATACCACTGAAATAAGTACGTACATTGGTTTTGGTTAGCTCAGGGAAGCCACCTACCAAATTTCGTGAAGATGGGGCCGTAAATAAGAAAGTTCAACATGGCGGACGTTGTTGACCGTTATGACCGTTATGCGTAGAATTTCGAAATGAAACCTGCTTAACTTTTGTAAGTAAGCTGTAAGGAATGGGCCTGCCAAATTTCAGCCTTCTACCTACACAGGAAGTTTGAGAATTAGTGACGTTGGAAAGTTCAATATGGCGGCTGACAGTGGCGTCATACCACCGAAATAAGTATGCACATTGGTTTCGGTTAGCGCAGGGAAGCTGCCTACCAAATTTCGTGAAGTTGGGGCCATGAATAAGAAAGTTCAATATGGCGGACGTTGTTGATCGTTATGTCCGTTACGCGTAGAATTTCGAAATGAAACCTGCTTAACTTTTGTAAGTAAGCTG
>JANRMT010062813.1:15964184-16006864 GCA_026402145.1 Polypterus bichir lapradei | reverse complement strand
AATGAAACCTGCTTAACTTTTGTAAGTAAGCTGTAAGGAATGGGCCTACCAAATTTCAGCCTTCTACCTACATGGGAAGTTGGAGAATTAGTGACGTTTGGAAAATTCAATATGGCGGACGACAATGGCGTCATACCATCGAAATAAGTACGTACATCGGTTTCGGTTAGCGCAGGGAAGTCACCTATCAAATTTCGTGAAGATGGGGTCAGCCTTCTACCTACACGGGAAGTTGGAAAATTGGTGACGTTGGAAAGTTCAATATGGCGGCCGACAGTGGCATCATACCATCGAAATAAGTACATACATCGGTTTCAGTTAGCGCAGGGAAGCCGCCTACCAAATTTCGTGAAGATGGGGCCATAAATAAGAAAGTTCAACATGGCGGACGTTGTCGACCGTTATCGACCGTTATGACCGTTACGTGTAGAATTTCGAAATGAAACCTGCTTAACTTTTGTAAGTAAGCTGTAAGGAATGAGCCTGCCAAATTTCAGCTTTCTACCTACATGGGAAGTTGGAGAATTAGTGATGAGTCAGTCAGTCAGTCAGTCAGTCAGTCAGTGAGTGAGGGCTTTGCCTTTTATTATTATAGATAAGGGTGATTGCCAACCATTGAGGCAAACCAATAATGCACATTTCACATTTAAGATTAAACTAAGATTAAAAGCAGAGCTCAGTTTGGACATGGGAAATTCTTACAAATGCAATAGAAAACACTTCAGCACAAAGCAGACAGAGCGAGCAAGTGAGGGGCTTTGTAATTGACTGGGATATATGGGATAAAAGAGCAGAGCCATTTAAGAATCGACTAATCTATCTCATCACAAGTCACTGCCAATTGTGCCACTCAGATTGGTACTGTTTTTACCCTGTAAAAGTTTTTTTTTTTTTTAAGATTTACTTTGTACCTGCCATATCCACAGACCCTTTGGTGCCACCAAAGCTTCAACCATCCTTCAATTTCCAAACCTACTTAGTCCAATTTAGATTTGCTTTCTACTTTGGGCCCCACTCCATCATAGACCACCAGTTAACCTAAACTGCATGTGGTTACGATGCGGCAGAGAGACTCAAGTACCCAGAGAGAAACCCACTCAGACACCGGGAGAGACCCCCCACTGAAAGTCACTGGGATGGGGTTTGAATGCTGGAGCTGGGAGGCAGAAGCACTAATCAATGTGTCACATTTAATCTTTTGATCAGTTTGTATTTTATATAGCACTTTTCACAGAATGCCCAATCTCGAGGTATTTTACAAAGCAGGTAGTAATATCATTTGAACCACATGAGACATGAAGTCTGTGTGACTGTATCACCAACCTGTAACCCACTACTTTTTCTTGATTTGCCTTTCCTTTTATGAACTTTGACTCAGTTCATTTTTCAGCACAGAATATTACTGGCACACTGCTCCCACCAGTTCACGACGTACAGTATTTAACACGCAGGGCCTTGAAAATGTAAACAGTAAGGCATCAGCCCATTGTGCACTGTCACTTCCTCCATTATAGGACCACTAGCTCTCACACCATAAGATTCAGGGACCATTTTTACCTTCAGGTCATAACAATACAGCCACTCAAACCCACAACTGCATGAGTGATCCTTTTATCTGTTATATCTGGTATATATATTGTACAAACTGCATGTAAACATTGCCTTTTTGTGTATTGTTGTATTCAGGGTATTTTTCCCCGTTGCTGTATTCCATTACTGTCACTACTTTTTGGGAAGCACACAGATATGAATGTCATTGCACCGGCTGTACACTTGACAATAAAATTCAACAGTTTGAACTTGAGACCTCTGAATGCTTGAGTCTTTAACTAAATAGCCATGGCAGGCAGCCATATTCACAAATTAAATATGAGTGATGAAGCAGGTTGTGACTATTGTAATAATGTGAACTATAGGCACAATGACTAAGACCAAAAACAATAAGTGAATAACTTTCTAGGCTCCAAATCAGTGAGGAGGATGCCAGTGCTTATCTCAGCACTGCTGGACACAAAGAAGGAACCAGCTCTGGTCCATCAAAGTATATAGACACCTTGACCACAAGGGGTGCCACCAAGCCCTGGACACCAGACACAATTGCCATGACACAATACCAAGTTAGAATAAAATTGTCTTATTTTACAACAGTACCTTAACATGCTTTTAAAGACAGCTCAACACAGTATGAAACCACCAGAATGTTTATTCAATCTCCTTTACTCCTCTTTAGTAAACATTGTCCTCTTCCTCCCAACTCCGACTCCCTGAGTACTTCAGGTGTCACAACACTACATGTAGAAGTTCCCCAAAATAGGGAGGTCTGTTCTTCACAGCACTGACACCCAAGGAAACTGACAGGGTCACCCTTCCAGACTGCAGCTCCCAGCCAGTACTGCAGGTATCTAGACTGGGCTCCAGCCAGGGGAGCACTGCCACCTCACGTGCCAGAAAAAGAATTGTTCAAAACATCCATTTGTCCCTCGTCCATCTGTTATCTGGTCATTCCGACTGTGACAGAAACCAAAGAACATCATGTTCAGGTTCTGCCTCCATCGATTGCAGCCTCCCAGCCAGGTATAATATTAACCTCAACGTAAATCAGGATGTCAGTCCATCCCGTCTGGCACTTACTATAAACAAACCCACAATCTGCTGTAACATGGAGCCAATCTGAAGCCTTATCTCAACCAAGCAAATTTTTTTTTCTATAAGATGTGACAAGAAAACTACAGAAAAGTTGGCAAACACACTGGAAAAGTTGTAAAACTCACAATGACATGGGAAAATGACTAAAGCGGCCATACCACCTGCAGTTCAGACCAGTTAATGCACTTGAAGCTAAGCATGCCTAGGCCCAGTCTGTACTTTGACAGGAGACCATCTAGGAAAAGCTTGAATTGCTGCTGGAAGAGGTGTTAGCACAGGACGCTTGGTGTGTGTGTGTGGATCCCAGTGTCCCAATGCAGTGATAGGAACACTCTGCTTAAAATGTGGTGTTGTCCTTTGGATTAGAGAGTCCTGACTCTCTGTGATCATACAAGATCTCTGGGCATCTTTTGAAAAGAATAGGGGGTTTCCTAATGCCCTGACTAAAATCACCCATCATGACCTTGTCCATTCTGCCCCCTAAGCATTCCCTGTCATTTAATGGCTAACTATCTCATCTCCACCATCTAATAGCTGATGTGTGGTGAGCGTACTGGCACAAGAATGGCATCATCCAGGTTGCTACACATTGGTGCTGTGTTGAAGTGGCCCCCTACTGTCTATGTGAAGCTCTTTGAGTAGGTTAGGAAAGCGCTATATAAATGTAATTCATTAAAACTGAGACAGGATCACCAAAGCTTAGCAATCATTATGAACTCTTACCGAGTTGTGTTCCTCTGTTTGGTATTCTGAGGTTGTCCTTGGTGCTACTTTTGCACTGCCAAGCTAATGCTCCAGCCCAGGGGCTGAGACGTCAGAAGTATTATTGAAAGCTTTTGAGACTTGACAGCATTCTGTCTTTGGTTTGTACAGTTTTAGATCTTAGCTTTTATTTTTGATATTGTAGAATGTCCTAAAGGGGGTAGACAGCAGGTTGACCTAGGTCATCATAACTGTGAAACTGTCAAACATAACTGACTGCGGGCTCCCCAGATTTTTATTTTCTCCAGCAATGATGATAACTGAATTGTTTGTTTTCTTCCTCCCTGCAATTAACTGGCCATTTTTCAATTATAATGTTAATGGCCTTTACTTTGGCATGATTTATTTATGTTAATATTTGAGATTCATTTCTGTTTTACTGTGTGCTTAATGTAATTTATGTGTTTCTGTATGTAAATGTGGGGGTTAGTAATTTACAGTTAACACATTATAGTTGTAAATATGTGTAAGTGCCTGATGCCTATAGTCACCTGAGAGTACTAAAGAATAAATTGAATTGACATTCAGAATTTCGGAGCTGGGAGGCATCATCACTAATCACGGTGCCACCCCTGTTTACAGGCATTAATAAATGTAAATGTGAACTACAGCACAGGATCATTCAAATAGAAGATTAGTTTGAAAGAAATACTGTGGAAAGTGTGCAAATCTTCAAGCCTCAAGTCAAACATGAAAGTAATAAAAGAATAAACAACTGGCCTAATTGCTCCAGCTCCGTGTTATGTACAGCATGAGGAGAGCAGTCCAGGTAGGCCAGAAGACAGCGTGGTGTGGTGTCTATGGCATTCCTCCAAGGTCCCCCAATAAATCATGAGACTACGTGAAGGCCCCCCTGCATGACAGTCTTGCAGTTGCTGCTGTCTTGACAGCTGCTTGTTTTTGAAATTTATTAACAATAGCATATTTACAGCAAGTGCTAATATAATAAATTAATTTTTCAAAGCATAATATGAAATTAAGAAGCCATTTCAAAACAATCCTATATTTTTTATTAACCAAAAATGATGTTACCTGTGCCTGAACATCTTAATCACTTAATCATCTTAATAACTACAAAAGCAGCATACTACTGAACTTGGCTTAAGTATAACATTTTAATGTATGTATAAAATTATTACATACTTCTTAACATAAAAAGTAAAAAGCAATTTTTAAATGGAGAATTAATCTCCATTTTAATTAAAATTACAGAAGCTACTTCATTATCCTCTGGATTCAGCTCTGGAGTGTTTCCATCAGCGATAGCCATGCTTAACAGGAGTGGAAACGTAAATGGGCTTTCTCTCCACATGCAACATTTAAGACAAGAGTATCATGTGGGGTGGTGGTGGTAGCAGGTTGATGGTCTGCAGTAGACACCTGGCCAGCCCTGACACCTGAATGGTTTTAAAAATGAGCAGAGTGGCAACAACAATGGCAGGTGTCAACCTGCGCTGCTTCATGATGTTGTCGTGCATTTAGCATCATGTTGAAAACACTATATTTCTTTATGGCAGGATAGTGTGTCACCTCATTTTAACTTTTCTTGTTGGGTCATTGTGAGAAATCTGTTCCCGTTCTAACTATAGTACTGTGCCTGGAGTGTGCTAGGCTGTGCTGTTGTTTGAATTGAAAGAATACCGGAAACACAATTCAATGGAAGTTGCAAATATCCTGCTAAGTTATATTCAGATACAATTTGTCTATTAAATGAACGTTAAGGAGGTCTTTGAGAAAACTGAAAGTAATTTTGCACCATATATAACCCAGTAATTGGTTTGAGAAGTAGGCACAGCAGAAAAGAGATGTGGCTGCAGAAAGCGGTTTATTTAACAATTGCCAAATAAAACACAGTATAAGACAACAGCACAAAAGAATTGAACTGGGAACTGTTTTCAGTTAACTTTATACTCTTTACTGTCCTGGCTGTTAGGGACATGCTAGGTACCAAACTTCCATCCCCAACTTTCTAACTCATATCTTACTCATCTATTTATGATATTTTGCTTGAAATCTGAGCCCAGGCCATCCAGCCAACACCCCTGTTTTATCTCCACATGCAAACTGACCTCTTTTTTCACACCACTGCTCTTTTCTCCTCATACAAAAACTACTCGAACTGCACACCTTTTTAATCCAGCTGACATCCTCACCTCCGCATCTTTCAGGAAAAGCCTTTCCAATGGCCACTCCAGCCTTTCCTTTATATTTCATGGTGATCCCCCTTTTTTCATACTTTGCATGTGTCCTTGATTTACATGACAGGCAGCTCTCCATGGTGCTCTCTCCCCTCCTCGCCAGATCCAACTGTCACAGATCCACCAACATGCAGCCTGCTGAGATGCTACAGCATTTTGGATATTGATAAAGTGGTCTACTTTAAAAAGAATGAAGTTCAACAATCCTGCTGGGGATGGAATTTTAGTGATTTGATTTTTTGTTTTTATTTTGTAATTATTTTCATTTATGTTAGCCCCGCTGAGAGTTTACTAAGGCCCCCTTCTGGTCCACAACACACTTATTTAGAACCTCTGTTCTAGGGCACTGGACCTAAAACCCCTAGCTTGTTGGTTCAGGTAGAACCTCTACCTCTCTGTATTACCTTGAGTAAGTTGAATAACCTCTCTGTTGTTCAACTGTAAAAAAAATCAAATCAAATTTATACCATAATGACATGAGTGAAGTTCTTTCTTGGGCACATTCCACAGGAGGTATAATAGGGACAGTCCACTGAAAGAAGACCTAGGGTAGAACTACTACCGATACATGCTGAGCTGGGCTGAACAGGCCTCTCTATCCCCCATTAATCTTCTTCCAGTCAAATGCTGTGTGGAAAGTCATAATTTCTGATTTATTAACTGAAACACCCCCTTAAGTTGGATCTCCAACTCTGAAATTCTGGACTAGTTTGTCAAGCCCGAGTCTGTCTCATTTCAGATCAGGATGTCAATTCAAAATGGCAGACTTTAATGAAAGCTGTAGTATTATACTGTTTATTAGCACTTCTGTCCCAATTTGCAATAATAATAATCATAATAATTCTTTGCATTTATATAGCGCTTTTCTCACTACTCAAAAGTGCTCAGTAATTGCAGGTTAAGGGCCTTGCTCAAGGGCCCAACAGAGCAGAGTCCCTTTTGGCATTTACGGGATTCGAACCAGCACCCTTCTGATTGCCAATGCAGATCCCTCACCTCAGAGCCACCACTCCGCCTATAATGTTTCTCATTATATCAGTCATACACACAGTACTGTCCAAATTCTATCCATGGACATGTTGCTACGGTGTTTGGATATTCAAAATACCATGTGTTGTCATCAACTGCTATTTATTCTGATGAAACAAGCACACCAAAAGTTTTTCTGAACACGCCCGTATTGGTTTCTCAAATGTTTTACTGGAATGCAATCAAGTCTGATGTGACGTCATTCCCAGCTCCAACATCTGAGGTAAATGGACCACAGCTTAACAATCCTTCTGGTGGGGTTACAGGGGCTGCAGGAAGCTGCTAGAGACAGAGAGGCCTGTTCAGTGCAGCTTAGCATGTTACTACTGCTATCTCCACCAGAAAAGCAGAAAGAAAATAAATGCTACTCTGATCTTGTCAGACACCTTGGACAAACACAGCCATGAAATATGTAATAATAATTACATTAGCTAAAAACAAACTATGTTAGCATTACACTATGTTTGTGTTTTTATTTCTGTGCTTTTAACTGCTTACTTCCTGCACTACTCAGACCCAGTATATTGAAGAGTCCAATATAAAAATAACTCAAAAATGATTTGAGGACTTAACAATGGCAATAGTGGCTCCATGAACTTGGGTTCAATTTCTATTACTGTCTTCGTAGTTTGCTGGCTCTCTTCATGAGGCTTCCTCTGACTAATGGACAACTCTGAATTGTCCCAGAGAATAACCTTCAATGAGCTGGTTATATATTTTTTACCTTGCCTGTTACCCAGTACAGTCTGGGATACATTGCAGTTCTTTGCAATTCTGTAACATAGAAAGGGGATTTGCAAAGTAGGTGGATGAATGACTCAAAGCTGGAAACTGTAGACCATTACTTAAGTGACGTGACTAGCAGAGACTAGCAGCCATAGCAGAGTTTTCCTATTATTAAGGTAGTATTTTTCTACACTCCAGTGCAAAGCCATATGCATTTTTTCAGGCATAGCTTCTCCGGCACACACCACTAATTTCATATTTCTAGGGTCCAATCTGTTAGAGAGCACTGCCTGCATTTCCTCTGGCAGACAGTCAATCCATTTGTCAAGTGTGTGGGCCAAACCTGACCCACCGATCACTAGGTAAGGCTGCAATGCTTCAGACATGACAAATTAGAGGCTGGGAGAGCTGAAGGAGGCCCTAAAGAACCAGGGGATTATCTGCAAAAGCAAGTTGAGCTCTAATTGCAGCAGGATTTGTGGCTGAAGCCACAAAAAAACCAAGAGGTTCACAAGGGAAATCCTTCCTCCTCCTTGGTTCACTGCTAAAATCTGTGAAAACCCAGAGTGCTGAGGCAAAACATCCCTCAACATTTTATGGCAGAACTTTATGTTATAGATTTAAAGGGAAAGTGATGCCATGTATGTCAGCATTTAGTCAATTATGCTGAACATCACATTTCTCATTACTCTTAAAGCTTTATTTTATACACTGCTTTTCAGAGTTGATATCATCATAATATATCCAATATGATCAAATTATAGAAAACTCACCAACTGTAATAATGAAAGAACAATCAATGAAAGTTATTTTTTGCTTTATTTCACACCACTCAGAATCGCACTGCTGCCTGGTGGATTCAGTTTTCTGGGTTCTAATCCCACTTCCACTTGTCCAAGGGGTGTTCCGCTTGTGTCAGTGTGTGGTTTTCCCAGCTACTCCAATTTTTATCTTATAAACATGATTGTTAGTTTAATTTTAGATTCCTCCTGAATGAGTGGGGCCAGAGAAGGACAGACATCTTATCTAGAGGTGCTTCTGAATTTGCTAGAATGGGCTCCACAAGTCAGACTTTGATTAAACAGGTTTGAGAGTATTATGGGTGCATCACTCTGTACAAGAAAGCCTTTATTTTTTATATAGCACCCAGTGCTCACCCTGAATTGGATAAAGTAGGCCCTGGGACCATTATATTGTTATGACAGACCAACATACACATAGAACTTACACACAGGATGAAGCCGGTTACCTCTGAGAGACCGTGAACCTTTCAGCATAACCCCAACTTTTCTATAGCAAATAGAATGTTCTTCTTCTTTTTTTTTTTTTTTTAATTTTATTTATTTTATTGCAATCATTCCATACAAATCAATCAATTTTTACAATGTTCTTCTAAGGGGGTCATGCAATTGCTTAAGTAGAAGCCTTAGGATTACTAGGCAGTACCTGGATGAGGATGGGTCCCGGGGTAATTTAAAAAGCTGGTGAGCCCATATAGTGTCATATTCAAGGGAATCTGAAAAGCTGCAGGGCTCTAATGGGAAAGCAAATGCTGGAGAGGAGATTTTGTGAAGAGTCGGCCATAAACACGAAGGAGTTTAAGCAGTCAAAGTGGTTTGGGATCTCAGACTTAAACAGGCAGCATGTTATACATCTTCCAGAGAGGATATCAAACTTGATGAATGCAGATGCTAGGTCCCATTGCTTTAAGGTTTACATGACTTGGAATCACTGTGGATGACAGTTTATACAACTGTGTGCAAACTTTACAGAACAGTTACACATTTTCAAACTGTCACAAGATCAATGAATTCTAATAGCTAATAACGTGCTGCCTGACAGGGCTGATCCCTTTACAAAGGCTTTCCAGGTATTCCGGTGTACCGACACAGTCTCAGTTCCTTTAACTTCTTTCTGCTTCCGATCTGCTGTGACATAACAAACATGAGACAGACATGTCTCTCTTCTGTTTGCGTAGTACACAGTTCCCATGTTCTTGCTTTTCTCGGGACCATGTTATTTGCATTGTACTCCCAAGTGAGCCCTCATTGATTGAGATGTCTTGCGTACACATGAAAGCCCACCTTCATGGTTAAGAACTCTGATTTGGTCTGAGCAAGTGAGTCTCAGATTAGTCTCACTAAAGCCAGATATATAATATATACGTCTGGAGACAAGCATGAGTGAATGTTGCTTAAGCCTTGGTGGAAACAACTAGATGGCACACCGAGTGCCACATTTCCAAACCAATCCAACACCTCACGGAGGTGGTGCTCAAAGTAGGGGCGGTGATTTTGAATTGCAAAGATCAGAGATGCTTTCGTTAACCTGGTCTGACACACAGCAAGCATCTGATTACAACGAACCATCTACAGTTGAAAATTCTCCTAAAAAAGAGCACATTGCTTAAAAATAAGCAGAAAATGTTTTACAAATAAACATAACCTGATGCAAGGGAATAACCATTCTGTAGCTTTAGATTATATATTGGCATTCAACAGAATCAAGTGTGTGTGCTCTCTGTTGTTCAGCGTTACAACGACAGTGTTGGAGTCAATGTAAGCCTCAAAGAATCAGCAGCTATATTCATGAAAATATGAACTGCACAACATGTATTTGAAGTAAACTGTGTGCCATACGCCATCAAAGAGACTGCCCTTAAGGGAGCTGATAATGAAGAACCACAGGAGATACAGATTTCAGTACTCAACACACCCAAATTAACAAATCTGCCCAATGACACCATTGGTGCACAGATAAGGCTGCACAACACCCACCTTCTGATGACAAATAATTAAAGACATTTAACATTACAATCAAATTTCTCAAATTTTTGTCAAAGGCACTTCTCAAACTTGTGGAGCCCAGTAGCTGTGGTGTTCTGCCTGTTTCTGTCTCTGTCTGTCTCCGCTGTCACAGCACTCATTACAACTTGTAAATTAACTAGTAGCCTACACATACGTTGTGCTACTGAGCTCCTGAACAGAATTTTAGTTTTTCATTTTCTCTCAGTCAAGTCTTTTGTTCAGTATCTTTTGTTCTCTCCCTGAATCACCAGCAGCGAATTAAAATGCACAGACTAGAGAAATTGGGGGTGAGTGTCTTAGTTAGAAGACTTGTGGGTGTAGACTTTGCAGAGCAGGATTTCGCTGTTATTCACTGCACACTTTTTAACAGGTTGTCCCATTTGAGAATCACGTCTTGCTCCACGAGATTTGTCTTAGACTGACCTGTCAGAGTTTCTAGGGATGTCAAACTACGCTACTGGTGTTCACAGGGTAGCACCGCTACTGACTCTGACTAATGCTGTTCATATATTGTGCGATTTTGGCACAAATGTAAGCCCGATTTGAAGTCACTGAGTGATTTTTTGAGTTGACAAGAGTTTCACCTTCATCAGCCATCGTTTCATGTGCATTATTAGAGGGGTTGCAATTCATGTGATATGAAGAATTTCTTTCATGCCAGAAGTTTCAGTTGGGAATCTTGTAGTTTGTAGTTTCACAGGCTGATTTTCAAATGTTGCTATACTGTAAATTTCCATTCTGCATTGATAGTAGTATATTGTTCTTTGGGTATTACCGTTGTCATGCTCATTTTTACATTTTTGATTTCAAAATATAAATATAATATAGCAGCACGTATACAACTAAATGGCCAATGACAAAAGAATCTTAGGAAACTTTTACTGAAAGATCCCTAAATAAACACACACAATGGTAAATTACATAGACTGCAAATCTCTAAGTTTCTATGTAAATAGACTGCATCATCTGCACCTCATTCATCCGTGTTGTCCAGTTTTTCTTTACTTTGTACTTTCAGTACACAGTGTGGCAAGAGACAGGAACACAGCCTTCTTCTTTGTTAAACTTTTTAGAAGCCTGGGCCATCATGTTTTTCTGAAACTATCTCATCAGTGCCATTTAAACAAAAAGTCTTGGCACCCATGTTGGCACATGCCAGTCAGACCGAACACATTTGTACAGTTTGAGTACATACATGACTGGTGACTCTATTGTGCAGTGTGAGTAGTTCCTTGACCACAGTTTTTAACAATCGAACAGTGTATGCCATCATAAGACTAAAAATTTGGACGTGAGCGTCAGTAGGCTTTATGCCCTAGGAACCAAGTGACCCGAACTATTCTATAACATTTCAGTAATTATTTACTGCTCTGCTGCTGATCTTTCTGATCATAAAATAGGTCATTACGAAAGGAATTAATGAGAAGAGTTCATAATTAATTGCAGAATTGTGGTATTTGAGGGTTCCTGTAAATGCCTCAAAAACTAATCAGCACATTGTCATCTCATAACAGGCTTAATTTTCAAGTTTGGTATTTTTTCCATCCAGCCGTTTTAGCTGTAGACTGTCCTCAAAAAACTGTGACACATAGACACACACACGCACACACAGACACACACCATCATCGAAATATCGATGTTTTTGGTATCAGGGAACCCTAAAAAATCGAGTTCCGTCAAAAACTGGATATCGAAATTTTTGACGAATCTACAGGTAAATCTACAGGTCACCCGCCATAGATGATAGATTATGGTGGGGGGAGAGCGCAAAGCAAAAAATTGATGGAACGGTCACTTTGTGTAATGGCTTTAAGTGTATATTGAGTTAAACAGTGAAAGTTAAAATGTAAGGATATTAATTTGTTGCAACAGAGGTCTCAAGTTATTGCCAGGCGACTGGTGAGACACTCTGTGTATAACAAATCCACACTGCTCTGCCCACTTAGCAAGTGCTTTTGTGTGGAAAGCCAATTAACATTTGACGATATCTCAAAATGAATTTCAGTTATTTTAACATGCAGTTCAGCTTTTCAGATCTCTGAAAATCAATTCAAGATATTCTCAAAATAAGTTCCTTGTTAATTTGGCTTGCCATACTTTTTGAGCAATCGCTTTTTTCACAATGTCAAGCTCGCCTTGTTAGTTTCTATGGCGACATCATCTTAGAGTCATTTTTTAATTTGTGGCCATTCCGTTTCTCCATGGGTTCACACCTCTCCAGCTTCTTTTTGCGGAGGAAGCACATCAATCTGTCGGCTGTAAATAATCAATTACTATAAAGGGTGGGGAAAAGCCATGGTGGGGAGTGATGATTTGCTTTGCCAAACACTCAGGCAATGTGCTCACTGTTTAAGGTTGCTTAAGTGCTAAAGACAAAGGTCCAACACAAACCCCAAAGCCCACCCAGACCCATTTTTTCTTTTTTAAGATGTCCCTTCTTGTAGCTCTAGAGCATTAGTTTAAATCCCAGATCAAGCCCTGCACATTAGGAGTTTGCATGTTCTCCCTGTGTCCATGTAGGTTTTCATCAGAAAGCCTTGTGTCTGAGATTCATGGGGGAACTTGGCCCCATCTGTGTGAGTGGGGTCTGCCCAGCACTGGACTAGCACACTATCCCGAAATTGTTCTCTCCTTGCTAAAAATAAAGTTATAAAATTCTCAACCTCACATAACACAATTTAGGGTAGCAGGAGACCCAGAGCCAACCCCAGTAGGTACAACATTGGGCACAATGCAGGGAACGGCTGTGTTGATCTTAAAGCCCACAGGGCCAATTTGGAAATGCCGGTTAACATAATCCACAGGTTTTTGGCATTGAAATAGCAGGCAGATAAAACAAAAGGTCTGCACCCACTGCCAGGCATGTAAAATGTATTCTTTGAATTAGTTCACAAAGTGATGTTATGGAATGCGCTTTATACAATTTAAACTGATTATTTTGCAAATGTCCTTCTTGCGTGGAGTTTGCATGTTCTCCCCGTGTCTGCATGGGCTTCCTCCGGGTGCTCCAGTTCCCCCCACAGTCCAAAGACATGCAGGTTAGGTGCATTGGCGGTCCTAAATTGTCCCTAGTGTGTGCTTGGTGTGTGGAGGTGTGTGTGTGTGTGTGCGTGACCTGCAGTAGGCTGCCGCCCTGCCTGGGATTTGTTCCTGCCTTGCGCCCTGTGTTGGCTAGGATTGGCTCCAGCAGACCCCTGTGACCCTGTAGTTTGGATATAGCGGGTTGGAGAATGACTGACTGACTGACTGACTGACTGACTTTGTAAATGTAAAGCAGAGCAGTGTGATTACTGTATTTAGGTTAATTTTATATGCTGCAATCTTGTTAGCCCTGTAATGCACCTTGTGATGGCGCATGCTGTTAACGGTCTATAGATTGATCTCTTTTCACTGCCTAACTCTATTATTAAATGACTGAACTGTGATCTAATAAAAAGGATCTATATAAAATAGCTGAGAGGGGAGGAGACAGCTGTATTGATTTTCTTTCCACCTCTTGGCTTACCCTCAGAAGAATTTCTGTTATTTTAATATCTGACTCTGCTATGACATCACAATTCAGTTTAATTTTAGCTTGAAAGGCACTATATTATACACTACACAGATTAACTGTAAAACAGGCAGCAGGTTTGATGTTTGTCATATCCACCAGTGTGCCTTCCACTTCTATGCAATTCCTTCTCGAGTGCTCAGCTACTGGAGTAGCACATGGATAGTTGTGTCAGAGTACATTTGGAAAGTTGCTTTACATTTTAAAATTAAGCAGCTTACATTTCCTAAGCAGAGATGTCAGGCTGATAGGAGATGCCGTGTTTCCCAGGATGTCATCTGCCATATGTTTTTCACTGCGGGGATCATTTGTTAAATGAAGGAGGTTCAACGGGAGGCAGAGCTAAGAAGCCAGTGGTGTGAGAGCAATGCCCTTCATGTGAAGAACTGCTAGGAGGTACCAACTCACAGCCACACCTTCATTTCTATCCACTCACTCATTATTATCTATACTTGATCAAGTTTGGGGTTTCATAAACATAAAGTTTATCCTATTACTACTTGTCATAAAATGAGAATTAACTCTGGAAGGGGTGCCAAAGCATCTCAGGGTACTTTCATGTACACGTCGTCAATCAGTCATGTAGTGCCAAATTAGAGTCACCAGTTGACATAAGACATCTTCCCTTGCCTTATTTTTGCCATGGTCATACGGTGCCAGAAACTATCCCACCAGCAATGGGTGTAGAAGATACCAGTCCATCACAGGGCATACTGACATCAGATAAAGTCACAAGTCGATCTGACAGCATGTTTTTGGACTGTGGAAGGAAACTGGAGTTGCTACAACAAACTCACTTGAAGAAAAAGCTTGCAGAAGCACACAGCCAGGAACAGAATTTGGGACAAGGGCTGAGAGGCAGCAACACTGTGTCCACATGCCAAACAGCAAACTGGGCGTTTTATAAAAACAAATGTTAAAACTGAAGGCATAAAACAGATGACGAGGTTCCAGACAATTCGATTCTTTAAAACAGTTGGTTGTTTTGGGTTTTTTTTTTGTTGTATTGTCAGACGGCACCCTGCCTTCAGGGTGGCTCTTGGCAGCCATCCTGTTGCCTCGGACACAGATTGATTAATGAAGTACAGAGAGAACTTCTGGCAGTCCAGATTGTGCCAGGCTTTATCTACCACAATAAAGTGCTATGGAGGCATTCTTATAATACTGTGAATGATAGGCTGGTTAAAGGCTTGTGCCAGCAAAGCTGTGGGTGCCTGTTCTTAAAACCTGATGCAGGACAAGGTGAACTCAGGGTGTACATCAGACCCTCAGCACCTCAAACTTTCTTCTGGTTGGGTCCACCAAAGCCTTATCCTTTGAAATTCCCCACCAGATCCTCAACTGTCACCTTAACCAATACTGATGCCACATACTTTAAGCAGGCGGGGGGGTTTGGGTTTGGTTTAGTGCAGAAAGAATGTTGGAGGAATCAGGAACCAGGGGGAGTGCTTAAGTGGTCAGTGCTTCATTAATTAAAAACTTTGGTTCAAAACAGTCAGCATTCTACTGCCAAGCTGGGAGATGGAGTCTACACATTCTCCCCTACATCTTCTCTATGTTCTGTCGGCTTTCATCCCAAAAGCATGCATGTTAGAATGGGTACCTAGTTAATAGAAGGATTTCTCAGTTTGTCTACTTTGTTATGCTGTAAAACTCCGACGGGGTACGCTCACTATGAAAAGCTTGACTGGCTAAATCACAATTTTTTTTTTACTGTATTTCTCAGTCAAACCCTCTCACATACAGATTTCTTCATGCTTCTTTGGGTGTCAAAAATGACAGAATCCCACTTTGCTATTTGGCTGGCATCAGTTGGCATGGTGGCATTGTAGGATCTTAAACTCTTGTTATCACGTCTACATTTTAACACTGGTTTAATCCAACTGGAGGCCCGTTACTGGTGTCAGCAACTGTATCCACTGGTAAAACATCAGCAAAAGCCTCTAACAAAGGCAGAATAATTTGTAACAGTACGGGAAGAATTTCTTAAAAAATGTTCTACATTAAATAATTATGAAACATCCCCAGCATGTTACATAACAGTTCCCTCTTCCACCGCCCACAACGACATGTCTCACAGTCTGGCTCCCAGACGCCTGTTCTCCACATTCGTGCACATGCCCACTATTACTTCGGTTCTGCCAGATTCTTAAATCGTTCACCTGTTGCTTCTTCATGTTTTTCGTCCTCTCGCCTGGCCATAGAGAAGTGTGCTAAATGTCTTCTTCACATCTCTCACTCAGCGCCTCCAAATATTACACCATTTACTTCAAGTGAGATATACCAAGTGCTCTAATCAACAATGCTCTGCCTAGCTCTGCTCGACCCGGCTGTTCATCCAGCTGTAATGCTTCATGGTGCTGTCTACCATGACATGTAGTCTGAAACCCAACAAGCAGATACTGAAGGGTCTGGCATGTTTGGTCACAGATTCACATCTCATTTCTGGAACACACTGTGCAAGTCACAGAGCCCGCCAGAGGTCTAAATGTAACATTAGCACTAGAAGTAGTAGTGAGAGTAGTAGGATTGTCATGTGTACAGAGTACAGAGAAATTCATATTTGTATGTTCAACCAACATGAGACACATAACCACTCTCTGGGGTCATGATAAACAACAATGAAAAGTGCTGAATGAAACAGAGATTGAGCACAACCTGACAGCACATCAGTCAAGGAGGGCAATCATGCCGTACACCTTCAGTGTGTTTGTAATCTCTCATTCATGTCTTTGTATCAGTATGCTCTCTTCCTAAACCCTAAGAACCAGTACCCCTTGGTGTTTGTCCCTTGTGTCTTTCAGTGCAAGTCCCCAGACATCCACTTTATTCCTATGGCTGTTAGATTGGGTTACAGCTACATTACTGCCTACTAAATTAAAATGAGCAAGTCTGAAAGAATGGTGAAGAATGGTGCCCAAAGAATGGTGATCTTCATCTTAGTCCTAGGCTGAACAGTACTTCTCGATACTCTTTCTGTTTACTAACCAGCTTATCCAGCTCTTGGATGCTTCCAGAATAAGCCCCGACCCAAATGAGACATTGAATTGATATCAAGAGGGCTTGAGCTACACCTTACCAAATTCCATCTTTGTTTTTGGTATATTAGTAGGGATTTCATTTACTGAGCATGGGAGAGGCACTACATAAATAAAATGTATAGTAATAATAATTATTATTATTACTATTATTATTATTATACCTGCTAAATGAAGAAAAGTGGCTTATTCAAGCTCATATTCTTCAAACATAAATGACTTATTCCTGAAAACCAATTACTTGACACTATTTTGTAAGGTGCATTTCATATCATCTTACATAATATGCTACCATGGCTGTTCGTTTGTATGTCCAGGATTTTAAATAACCTGTAGCTCGCTAACTGTTTCACCTATTGACCCAAAACTTGGTACACTTATATTACGTGATCTGCGGTGGGCTGGTTACCTGCCCGGGGTTTGTTTCCTGCTTTGCGCCCTGTGTTGCTTGGGATTGGTTCCAGCACCCGTTGTTGTAGAATCAACTCTTGGCAGTAGAGTGGGGTGGCTGTGTGGCGCATGCGTATGGGCGCCATTCTCATCCCTACCACCTTCGCCATCACTTCCACTACCTCTTCATTTTCTTGAGGCAGATTGAAGACTTAAGTGCCAACTTAATTGAAAAATTAAAGAAAACATACTAAGTAGTTGCAACAAACAAACAAACACTGACTTAATCAGTTTTAACGTTAAAAGATGCCGACGAAAGAAGAGAAGCTGGCCATTGGAGTGGAGAAAACGAGCTGCTCATGAAGCAACAAGCACATCAACCCCTAAGCAAATGAATGCTAAACGTACAGAGAAAGAGGATGAAAACTATAGGTAAAGTGCATTCAGTAATGTTATCATGCAGTCTGCCATTACTGGTATTATATATTTCATTATATTTTCTATAGCACCATACTTTAGAACATTTTATAAGGCAACAGGACATTCAGCCCAATAATGCTTTGCAATCCAGTTTAATGCATTTTCTCCAAATAGACACCAAGTTTAATTTTGAAGGTTGGTAATGTCCTGCTCTCTACCACACTTCCTGGTAATGCACATATTTCCTTGTGTCGTCTGTGTAGCTTTCTGTGTTTAAAAAAAAGAAAAGTTTGTGTAAAATTCTTCCTGTATCCCTATGTTCTTATTTTAAAGTAACAGTTGCTGCACTCGGGTCCCGATCCAGGTGGTTCATTGTGTGGTGGGTGCGGCAATGCGCTATCAGCTCAAGCTCTCAACATCTCTCTCCCCTGGGACCCATGTACTAATTGCATTCATAATTTTGAACATTTCAGTCATGTCACCCTTTAATCTCCTTTTGCCTAAACTGATGATGTTCAACTCCTTCAATCTCTACTCATAGCTCATACCTTTCAGTTCCGGAATCAGCCTAGTCACTCTCCTCTGGACTTTCTCCAGTGCTGCTATGTCGTTTTTGTATTATGAAGCCTAGAACTGAACACAGTACAATAGTCTAGGTGAGGCCTTACTACAATGATTTGGTATCTACCATTCAGTGTTGGTTCCTTGCTCCTAGGATAGACAGTGGCTCCTGGTAACTCTGATTTAATTATATAAGATAGAAAATGAAATTCTACTGTGTGCATTGCTATATGAAATTCTAGTAGTCACTGTAAATGTCCACATAAGCTGAACAAAAACTGATTGGCTGGTTGATGGAATAATACAGTGATTGGAGACATTACTGCAGTATGAATCACTATGTAATAACACTCACTATGAAATGATGCTATACGAAGTATAGTTTGACTGACTGATTGATAACACTTTGAGTCTGCTCCTAGTGCTCTTCTTCCTCTTTCCCACTCACAAGCTGCTACAGTGAAGAAACGATGCTGCATGCCTTATGGTGCTGATACTGCATAATAGGCTTCAGCTCCTTCCCATTCTGTGAAAGACACCCACCATATGATAGCAAATCTCCAGAGGCAGGGAGAAAGAGCAAAAAGAGCAGTGAAGTAAGAAAGAAGAAGGCAAAATTTGTAGACAAAGAGCATGCAAAACATTGAGGAACCAGAAGGTCTAACAAGGGTACACCACCAAACTAAAAATCACAAAAACAAATTTGTTGTCCACTAAAATAATTCATAAATTAAGAAACCTAATACTGTCTTGGATTTCTAATCCTAAACTACTACTAACACAAACTTGTTTCTTTTGTTTTTTGATCCACAACAAGGATGCTTGGATATGGGCACTGCCATTTTACAACCAAAGTATTTCTTTAAATAGCACATTGTCATACAAAACATGTAGCTCAAAGTGCTTCATGGGAAGTACAATAAGAGAAAGAATTACAATTACAAAGAAAACAAATGAATAAACAGACAATACAAATAAACAGACAAGCAGATGAAGCAGTACAATTGAAGAGGCACTACTGGAATAAACAAAAGTGAGGGTGGCTCATTATATCGCATGAACACCATGTCTGATGACCAGCAACAGTTATGGTAACAGGAAGCAACATTCAGTGGATTCAGAAAGTATTCAGACCCTTTCATTGCTTCACTTTTTGTTATGATGCAGCCTTGTGATAAAATCATATAAGTTCACCCCCCACCTCCATCAAGCAATACTCAATACTTCAGAATGAGAAACCAAAAACAGGATATTACAAATTTCTTACAAATTAATTAAAAATAAAAAAAACCAGAAATATCACAATTACACCAAGTACTCAGAGCCTTTACTCACTACTTAGTTGAAGCCCTTTGGGCAGTGATTACAGTCTGGAGTCTTCTAGGATTTGATGCGCCAAGCTTCTCACTCCTGGATTTGGGGGGTCTTCTACCATTCTTCTTTGCAGATCTTCTCATGCTCTCTCAGGTTGGATGGAGACCCTTGGTAGCTACTTTAGGTCTCTCCAGATATTTTCGATTGGAATCAAATTTGGGCTCTAGATGGGCCATTCAAGAACATTCCTAGAGTTGTCCCTCAGCCATTGCTGCGTTGTGTTTGATTTGTGCTTAGGGTCATTGTCCTGTTAGAAGGTGAATCTTTGGCCAAGTCTGAGGCAAAGGGCACTCTGGAGCGGGTTTTCCTCAGCCCTGTCCAGTCTCCCAGTCCATTATGCTGAAAAACAACTCCACAGTATGATGCTGCCACCACCATGCTTCACTAATGGAATGGTATTGTAGAGGTGATGGGGTGGTGCCTGATTTCCTCCAAACATCACACTAAAATTGGATTCCAGTAATTCTTGTTTCTCAAAGTCTGAGTGTCCTTTAGGTCAGGGGTTCTCAAAATCGGTCCACTGTAGTTTCAGGTTTTTGTTCCAACCAGATTCATAATCAGTGACAACAACTGATAACACTGATTACCTGGTATTTGTTTTTTTTCTCTTCTCTTACATTCTCTTCTCTACATTCAGAAAAGCACAGCAGCACGATTTTTACATTTATATGACATTTAGAAATATTTCTGCTTTTGCTATAGATTTAAATGCTTAACTCTCTTTTGATGATTTTGTTATATTTTGTCCTTTCTCTGTGCATTTTGCGCCCTTCATTATATCTTAATAATGACAATTAAAAACAAGCAGAGCAGACACCCAGGCAAACGACACTGAATTGTGAGAGGATGCAACTACTTTAGCATCAGACTGACTAGTTAGTAAATAAGGGATTAATTAAACAATTAGAACACATGAAAAAGTAGAATGAAAATCAAGATGAAAATATTATTAAAAAGAAACAAATACATTATCCCCAAGTAACTGCTTAGTAAATTTTAGTATTTTTTTTTTATCAAACTTAGTTTTCTAATTTCTATATTGGTCCCAAAACATAGAATCTGGGAAATAACCATTCCCTTAATTAGCTTAGGAGTCCAATTAAAAACAGAAGCTGGTAGGAACAAAAACCTGCAGCCACAGTGGGTCCCCAGGAACGAGTTTGAGAACCCCTGCATTAGGTGCCTTTTTCCAAACTCCAAGCAGGCTCCCATTTGTCTATTACTGAGGAGAGGCTTTTTTCTGGCCACTGTATCATAAAGCCCAGAGCAGACGAGTATTCCAGTTGTTTCTGGAAAAATCTTCAGGTTCTTGGTCATCTCTCATGCCAAGCTCCTTCTCCCATGATTGGTCTGTTTGGTCCAGTGGCCACCTCTAGGAAGTGTCATGGTTGTTCAAAACAACTTCCATTTAAGAATTATGGAGGCGACTGTGCTCTTGGAAGCCTTGAATGCTGTAGGAATTTCCGTAGTCTTCCTCAGATCTGTGCCTCGACACAATCCTGTCTCTAAGCTCTGCAAGCAAATCCTTTCTCCTCATGGCTTGGTTTTTGTTTTAATGCACATTGTCAACCATAGACTCTTTAGTAAACAGGGGGTGCCTTTCCTAATGACGTCCAACCAATTTAACTGATCATTGGTGGTCTGCAAATAAGGTGTAGAAACATCTCAATGATCAATAGAATTGAATGCACATCAGCCAGATTTCAAATGTCAGAATACTTGTGTCTATGTGATTGTGTTTTTTGTGACAGTTTTATATTTTTAATAAATTTGCACAAATTTCTAAAATCTTAAGTTTGGCTTTGCCATTCTTGGTATTGAGTGTTGCTTGATGTAGGAATAACTATGTTCTGAATATGTTCTGAATCTTCTGTACCTGCAACCATGGAAAAACAATATAAAATGGCAAAAGCTGTGAAAATTTTCCAGTGCAAGATGGTATCGAGGTAACATCAACACAAATTTAAATTTTATTAATGCACAAATAATGAATATAAAAATAATTGGAACCCTGGTATCAATAAGGAAAATGTTTAACAAATCTCCTTGGGCTGTTTTTAGCCTTAAAGAATCAGATGGCTTCATCACACATCGGCCTTAAAAAAGGTAATTCCCAGTCACTGTTAGCAACAACTCATGTTTTTATAGCACATCTAAAAAAACGAATGTGTGTGTATGTGTTTTGTGTTTGTGGTCATATTCAGGATACACACATTTGTACATTCCAGCTAGTGTTTTCCCAAGACTTGAAATGCTTGGGCAACTAAATCAAGAAGGCAAATGTGTGACATCTATTTGATATCTTATTTCAGGCCGTTTCGTAAATAAGTATGCATGTAATAAAATTAGAACTCAAAAAAAGAGAGTTAATTAGCATTAAAACAATTGTGAAGCGTGACTGTAACATTGCCATTTCTCTGATGCTTGACCCAGTGCTGCTCTTGAAGATTACACAATTACAGGGCACAGGCAATTGCTACCATAATTGTGATTTCACCGTATACCACCAGCCTACCAGCTCAAGAGTGATCAGCAGCCTATTTTCATTCTCCCCAAGGTATATGCACATGATCATTAAGACAAGTATTGAATTATTAAAAATACCACAGAAGTGGGAGGCAGCATTGGTTGCAAATTTTTAGTAGTGAGTAGCCATCAGAGATGCAAAAATACTATTAGAGCGAACTTAAAGGCTCTTCTATTAGAGGTTTGAAAATGTACGGTGCATGGGATGGTAACAATGATGTCCAAAAGGTAATTCCACGCCTTTGGCAATATCACATTTTCAGACACACATATTTGGCCAAATAGACTTGCCTTATTCTCATCTGACATTACCCTTGCTCTTGTTTTCCAAGCTGTGCATTTTTGTGTTGTTATTTGGTTCTTCATAGTTCTGTAAATAGATTCCTGCTATTTCAGACAGATTGATAGAGCCTATCCCAGGTAGCATAGGGTGCAAGATAGAAACATACCCTTGACAGGGTGCCAGTCCATCGTGGGGCAAAAACACACAAACACACACACACCAGGGCCAATTTAGTGTCACCAGTTGGTCTAACTTGCACCAAGAGGAAACCCAAGCAGATACGAGAAGAGCCTGCAAGCTCCGTGAAGCAAGGGTCCAGGATGCAAGCCCAGGTCTCTTATTGTTATTCAGTGCTACCACTGTGCCACCCTGCCACTAATCAGTAATTTAGTTTTTGTTTTATATAATTCTTGTTCAGGGTAAAAATGACTCTACATTTGGTTCTTCACGTAAATATTACCAAACAGCATGTATTTTCTTGCCTTGTCAGACTCAAAGTGTGGCTCTGAATATTATTTCATTCATTTTATTAGATAGATAGATAGATAGATAGATAGATAGATAGATAGATAGATAGATAGATAGATAGATGGATTGACCAGGAGTGACCAATTATAGAAAGATAGATATTCAGAACTAGTGTAATAATTAATAGACAGTCATTTGACTGCTGTCCCATTCTTAGTGTCCCAATCCTTCCTCATCCCTCTTCTGTTTGTACTCATTACAAACCAAATGTCTATGAAACAGGACAGTATTTAGCGTAGGAGTTACTGCTTAATTTCCACACCCATCTTTTTTATTAATAACTGCGTTCATTTACATTGACACAGAATGATCAGAAAGAAGGAAAGGACCTTTCTGGGGCAGGCACCCCACCACCTAAATCTCACCTTCACACTTTGATAACAGAAATCTGTTATTCTCTGTTTCACAGTTCAAAGTGCCTGGAACACTAGCTAAGGGAAGCCTAACTCCTGCTTTTCCTCTGTGGCTGTCATGAGAAGCTCTGTCCTCCCACAAACCTGAACTAAACAAAGCAGGTTTGTGTGCGTGTATGTGTGTGTACCTTGCAATGCCTAGGGGTACCCTCCCATTTTCCACCTGCTGTTAGAAAATACAGGCTTTAGTGGGAAGTAGCAGGTGTTCTGAATGGATTGATGCTTTGGTGTTCTAAATCATTCCTTAATGGCATTGGTCCCAGAGGGAGTGTGGGCTCATTTAAAATTTCCATTTCATACAGGCAGTTTCAACTCCGTCACCACAGCATTTATCTGTTTATGGGCCAAAGTCTTATAACCCACTGCCATTGTCCCTATTGCCCTATTACAATAAGCTGCAGTCCTCCTGTTAAAAAACTGAGTGATGGAAGGGACCTACTGAAACAGATATGTAGGAAAGCAGACATATCAGTCATTTATTCTTGTGTGAATTGATGCATCTTCTTTTCTTTTTCAGCCCACGGGTAAGAAGGTTCCAGCTTTAGCAATTCTGGATGATGAAAACCTTCTCCACGGGGTGCCTTCTCAAAACATAACTGCAGATTATGAGCGAGCCATCCATCGCACATACAGTAGATGGGGGTCACCAGTACTCTTCAAGACAAGCATGAAAACATCCTATTAGCGGGGCTCTATTTATATTTCCTCTGATAGCATAAGCTGCTGATTAAAGAAGGGTCGGCATGGATTTCCTTCTCCGAGAAAGTAGCTCTCATTTTATAAGTCAGGGTGAAATGATGATTTGCTGAAAACATTCAGAATGAAGAAACACATTATGGCTTCATTCCACAAATGTGTTAATCTGGGCATACAAGTCCCACCATATATGTATGGTGGAATCTGGGAATAAAGAGCAAATGTGCTGCCAGTCTATCAATCATATTGACCTGCGCAGGTTCTTTCCAGGAAACATGATTGAAATTGAAAAAGAGGTACATCAGACACAACCATCCTGCAGGCCCTGGCACCTATCATTGTAGTGGAGACACCTCTGCTGGTCACCATGATCAGAATTTAAAGATCTAAAAATATTAAAAAGTTGTTTATTCTTTAAAGACTCCCACATAGCTGCAGAGGAGGGAAGTTACGGAGAGGCAAGAAAAATATCAAAAAGCCACAAAGGAAGCCCTATTGGCCCCTCCTGGTGAATACAATGCGGCATTGTCTCCAGGGATTATTGTGAGAAAAAAAAGAAAATGACCAGGGGGCCTCCTTTATAAGGCTAGCGTACTCACAAAAAGTGGCCCAAACTGTGCATACGGAATGTCAGGATTTATAAAAGAAAACGACGCAAAACCCTGCATATATTTACAGTAACTCTGACACAACATTTCAGAGAAACTGGAAAATGACAGCACCCTTGATCAGCTAAGTGACGACTCATATACATACATTATACAAAGTTATTGTCTGTTTTTACCTGCATTTTTATCACTCTTTAATTTAATATTGTTTTTATCAGTATGCTGCTGCTGGAGATTGTGAATTTCCCCTTGGGATTAATAAAGTATCTATCTATCTGTCTATCTAATTCATATCACAGAGCCATTATTATCCAACAGTCAGGGTTCCCTTCTAGATCAGATAGCCAATACAAAAGCCATGACACTGGTCAATGACTTATTCTTTGGATTTCATTGGACAGAATTGACTGTCATTCAGAGACGGCCGGTTATCAGCAGATTACCAATTTTCCCTACATTTCAATGAAAAGGCACTTAAATTAAAACACGCCACAGGTTACTTTGGGAAATACAGGTGAAAAGTTTACAAAATTAGAGCTTTGGAGGATTAGTCAAGATCGAATAGCCATCCCTACGCTTCAAAATTCAGTTAGTAGTTAAAGTGAAAAAAATATTATCTTTTTATACACCAATTCAGAAATCTAACCTTACTTCGCACATATACTGTGTATCTTGCTTGTTGACGGTGCCGTTGCAGTGACAGATTAACCAGGTGCGTAGTATGTAGTCAGTATTATCAGGCGAGCTGACGTTACACGTACACGTATACGTTTAGTTTGTTAGTATTGGTGTTTTCCTGTGCGGCGACTCCGTCTGGTCTGTTTACTTTGAAGCACCGCGGAGCTCAGGCTGCGATTGTTAGATATGAAGTGAGCAACAAACGAATTAAATGCTCGATATACTTTTTCTGTCTGAGACATGGCAACAACCCCATGACTTTTCCCAACTTAACGAATCCCGGGGTTTGTTTACATCTCTCAACCCCATGGCTCCGGCCGCAGTGGAGGTCTCGCGTTAATGTATTGTGAGAAATGGAAAGTCTTGCTGTTGTCTGTTCCTGCCTTCAGTTCTTTTGCTTTTGAATCTCTTGTATGTCAATTAAATGGACCTATTCCTACTATTATTACTACTGTTTACCTGTCCCCTAAACCAAATAATGACTTTCTGAACAACTTTGCTGTTTTCCTTACACACTTATCTACTGTTTCATCAAACATAATACTTCTGGGGGATTTCAATATACATATGGATAATATCAGTGTCCCTATTACTAGAGACTTTACATCCTGCCTTGAGAGTTTTGGATTCCAGCAGCATACTGATGTCTCCACTCATTCCAAAGGGCATATCTTGGACTTGATTTGCTGTTCTGGAGTTACCCCGCTTGATTGTACTGCAGATGAACTCCCCATAACTGATCACTTTCTTATTTCATTCAATATTAATCTTGCATTTTCCAACACTAAGCTTTCCCATCTCATGTCTTTCCGAAATATTAAGAATATTAACTTAGACTTTCTTTCCTCTAGTATTGATTCCCTTATGGACATTGATAATTTATCTACTCCTGAAGAACTGGTCTCACACTATAACACTGGACTTAATGATATTCTTAACTCTGTCATTCCATTAAAAACTAGATCTGTTTCTTTCTCCTCTTCTGCTCCCTGGTTCACACCTGAACTTCGGTTTTTGAAAGCCAAAGGCCGGCAATTGGAACGGTTATATAAAAAAACTGGACTCTTTGTTCACATAGAGATGTACAAAAACCATATACTTTATTACAAGAAATGTATTGCCCAAACTAAATCTAACTATTATACTCTCATTATTTCTTCCAATGAAGGAAACACCAAGTCATTGTTTTCACTACTTAACAATATCACACAACCCCCGGATTCTTTACCTTCTCACCTTTACTCAACTGAATTTTGCAATTCCCTTATGTCCTTTTTTAATGAAAAAATCCAGGAGATTCATCAGTCTCTCTGTACGGATTCCTCCAGTACTTCATTTGAATTTCACCTACCAACTCATTCATTTTCCTCTTTTCAGCTTCCTACTTTCTCAGATCTTGTCTGTAAGTCTAAGCCATCCACCTGTCAACTGGACCCCCTACATACAGTTCTAGTCAAAGCCTGCCGCCCCTCTCTGATCCCCCTTTGCTATAATCCACTCTTCTCTCACTACTGGTACTGTTCCTTCATCTTTTAAAACTGCTGCAATAACACCAATACTGAAAAAACCTGGTGACGATCCGACTAATTTCAGTAATTTTCGGCGTATTTCTAATCTACCCTTCATTTCCAAAATTCTTGAAAAAATAGTGGCTATTCAACTTCATTCTCATTTATCTCAAAATAATCTGTATAAACAGTTCCAGTCTGGTTTTCGTCCCCTCCACAGTACAGAAACAGCACTTAACAATTACTAATGACCTACTAATGGCAGCTGATTCTGGTTTAATTACTATTCTCATCCTCCTTGATCTGAGTGCAGCCTTTGACAACATTTGTTACACTACTCTTCTCAACAGATTATCTTCGATTGGTATTACCCACACTCCACTAGATTGGATCAGATCCTACCTCTCAGGCCGCACTCAGTTTGTTCATCTTAAAACTTTCACATCCCAAACCCACCTCTGTTACTTCAGGTGTGCCCCAGGGCTCTGTCCTGGGGCCCCTCCTTTTCATTATTTACCTCCTTCCCCTTGGCAATATCTTTTGTAAATATAACATTAGCTTCCACTGTTATGCTGGTGACACCCAGCTCTATCTCACTAGCAAACCTACTGCTTCCTTTCCACCCTCCTCCTTTACAGATTGCATAGCAGAAATCAAATCCTGGTTTTCTTCAAACTTTCTTAAATTAAATAGTGACAAAACTGAGATTCTCTTCATTGGTACAAAATCAACATTATCCAAAACTGATCATTTTTCATTTATTATTGATAATTCCTCTGTGTCCCATTCTCCATAGGTTAAGAGTCTGGGTGTCATCCTTGACAGTACTTTATCCTTTCAGTCCCACATCAATAACATCTCCCGGTCTGCATATTTCCACCTGCGTAACATTAATTGTATTCGCCCCTCCCTCACTCCCCACACCACTGCTTTCATTGTTCATAGCCTTGTCACTTCTCATCTGGATTATTGCAATTGCAGAGCAATTGGTGTGGTTGAGGGCACGGAATGACCAAATGATGTGGAGCTGAAACTTCGTTGGAATTAACCGGGTTTTTTGTTTTTGGTTTTTGGTTCTTTTCTTGTCTTATTGTGGGCAACATTTTATGGTGGCAGTTGAGTTTTCATATTGAGTAGAAATTTATTGTACAGTTGGCAAATTCTCCCTACTGTAGTACACCCAGTTTGGCTTGGTAGTATAGTGCTGTTCCTTTGACAGGCCTTAAAGAGACCTACTAGTAAATTAGTTCATGGAATAGCTTCTGGAAAGATTAATCTTATGTAACGGAAGTCTCATTAATACAGCAACTGATGACATCTTTGTTTACCATGTGGCTCGTTCATGCTCAATATGTACAGGACAGGACAGGATAGACCAACTCATCCATACAACAGGTATATTCCAAGACCAGCTGACATATATAATTCATCCAGTTTGTCTTAGACTTTCTCTCAGTGGTCTATGCTAAGCATTAACTGTGCCACTGCTTACTCACCAACATTTGATGGGGCACATAGATCCTCACTCAAACGCACTCCTTACACAAGGCCAGTAATGATGAATGAAAAGAATGTAGAATGGAATTTGCAAAGAAACACAGAGTTTCTCTTTGCCAAAAAATTTGCAAAATTAATGGTGTTTTGCATCCAGGGACATTTGCACTGTTAATATTTTTCATTTCAGCAGAACCTTTTTCTGTATGTGCAAAAGCACTGGGAAGTGTATTCTGGTGCAGAAAATGGAAAGTGGGGTGCAAATACACCACACATACCTGCATGCATTTCAGTGGCACTTCTTAGTTGCTAAAATCTGCTAACCTGAGTAATGAGGCTGCCAGTGACTCTCTGGAACGATCCCGACTTGGACCAGCTTACAGAGTTGGAGAAAATTAGCCCAGAACTTGTTATCTCTGACTCGGAATGATGGCATGTGGAGCCGCATGGAAAGACCCACAGAAATAATGTCTTCCTATGAACAATTACACTCCAAATTTAGTCTCCCATCAACACAATATTTCCACTATCTCCAAATGAATAACTTTGCTAAACAAAATCTGTCCAATTTACATCACCTCTCACCTATTTCTATTCCAAAAGAGATATTAATCAGTCTTGAGGACTCCAACAACATTTCTATAAAATATAAAACCATTTTAAAGTCCCTTCCTTATAAAGATCCCAGAGTACAGTGGTAAAAGGATCTCTTACTCAACATTTCAGAAATGGAGTGGAAGGCAGCCACGCATAGAATTCACTCCAGCTCCATATTCACAAAACATTCAATTATTCAACTTAAAATCTTTAATCAAGCACATTAATCTCGCTTAAAATTGTCCAAAATGTTTCCTGGGCAAGATCCAACCTGTGAACATTGTAATCGAGCTCCAGCCTCACTGGGACACATGTTTTAGGCTTACACTACGTTAACATCATTCTGGACGAACATTTTTCAATGCCTTTCAGACAGCCTTGAAGTCCCAATCCCTCCTAATCCATTAACAGTTGTGTTTGGTGTACTCACAGATGGGCTTCAAGTGGAGAAGGACAAACAAACTGTAATTGCCTTTACTTCACTATTGGCACGTAGATTTATCTTACTCAACTAGAAGAATCCTAGCCCACCTCTTTTAAGTCAGTGGGTAACTGATGTTACATACCATTTGAAATTGGAAAAAATCTAATTCTCACTTAGAGGATCTGTTCAAAACTTTTTTAAAACCTGGCAGGATCTAATCAATAACATTTTACAATAAGCATTTATATTGCGGGAAAAGACTCCTTTCCCTCTCTACTACTCTCAATAGTTTTACTCTGGCTGTTGGCCTCCCTCTTTTTCTCATGGTCGAGGGTTGATTTGAATTTAGTTTTGTTAACTTTGATTTGATTGTATGGAATGTTATATGCTTTTAACAAATTCAAAGATCAAAAAAAATGAAAAGAATATAGACGAATTCGGAGAAGCAACAGTAACATTAGAGGCTGACCAAAGAAGTAAACAATGGTTCTGGCAGTGGAGTAACCCTTATGGCGCTTTTCCACTGCATAGTACGGCACAGCACGGTTCAGTACAGCTCACCTTGGTTCGGCTCAGTTTGGCTCGTTTGCGTTTCGACTGCAGTTTAGTACCGCTTTAGAGTGGGTGGGATTATTCACGTGTCGTTATAGTTGCGCCGCCTCTACTGCCGTGACATCATCGTAAACGCGCCACAAACAAACACACAACAATGGAGCACTTTTTCATTCCGCGTCGCCCCATCCAGCTCTCGCTGGATCCGCTCCTCGGCTACCAACAAGAGGAACGTCTGTACTTCCTCAATAGACCACGAAACAGCCATTTTTGGTTAAAACAAAATGGTGCATCCGAACCTTCGCTGGCTGTGCTAAAAATCTAGCGGGTCTGTTGTGTCTCGTGTCGCAAGTTCAGTGACGCAGTAATGACAATTTTCTCCGGCCAATCAGTGACCAGTAGAGTTTACACGTCACATTTTGGTAACGGTTCGGCGCGCTTGGAACCTCGGCTGAGGTGGTACTAAAAAAAGGACCAGGTACCAGGTACTGTTCCCAGTGGAAATCCCCCCAAAAGTGAGCTGAACTGAACCGTGTCGTGCCGTACTATTCAGTGGAAAAGCGCCAATAGAGAGTAATATTTATTGCTTTCCACCAAAAACAACTTAAAACAATTTAGTGAGTTTGCAATTGAGAAATCTCATAGAAAGTGTATTTTAAGGCAATTTTGTAGTACTAGGGTGTTGTACCATGTTAGCCATTATGGATGTAGTGAGAAGTTCAGCAAAATGACACCCAAGTAACTAAAAAGATTACAATACGCAAGCTTTCAAGGCAACTCAGGCCCCTTCTTCAGGCAAGATGTAATACAGAAACTGGAGTTCCCTGTGTTTATATACACACTAGGACAAGAAACAACATTGGAAAACCTTTAAGTGAGACTTCTTAAATGTAAAAAATTAATAGACCTTTTCAGACTAAGATTCATTTAGCAAGAGAGGACAGCAATGTCTTGTCAAGATCTTTGGATATGATAACTGTCCAACAAAGTTTTTTGCAGTTTCTGATTGTTTTTCAATACAATATGGGCCTGTAGACAAGTTGTCTGTGTCAGTCTGAGAGATGCAGACAGTCCTCATATCTGGCCATAAAACTCGTCTCTATTCAAACCATGTTGTAATGTGTTAAATTTTAGCATGAGGTTGACTTCCCCTTCGCATATTGTAATCTGTTTAGTTAGCCAATAAAAGGTGTCATTTTGCTTGACTTCTCACTAAGGTAATCACTAATTTTCAGTTAACATCAGTAGTTAAAAGAAACAGTGGAACTCCACGTGAACCAGGAAAGAATAATACTGTCCAGATAGAAAGTAACTGAACACACACCCCTGGAGCCGTGATGCACCAGAGATAAAACCTTCCACTGTCATCTTGCCTTATAAAAGTTGTATTGCATTTTATGGTTGTCATGCTGGCCTGTTGACTCTAAGTAGTCACACTGGATTGCTGTTAATGGAGTCATTGCTTAGATGTGCTGCATTGAATGGGGAGATCTTTCAAACAAATATATATTGTGGGGAACAGCCCGGACACAGACAGGCAGACACCAATGTTTTATCACCCAACACATGTTTATTCATACTTATTTACAGTGAACACACACACAACCCAGTACCAATCACCCCTCAAGTCCAGGCCTCTCACAATGCCTTTCTCTTCTTCTGACCACCTTCACTCCTCTCCTCCGAGCTCCGTCCTCTTCCACCCGACTCCAGCCAACGAATGGAGGGAGGCAGCCCCTTTTATCCACACCCAGACGTGCTCCAGGTGCATCCCGATTAGCTCCCGCCGGCATTCCCCAGTGTGGTGGAAGTACCGGCTGCGCACCCGGAAACACTCCAGGTGTCCCTGTTCTTCTTCCCCACAGCACTTCCGGGTGTGGCAGAAGTGCTGAGGGCCAGGGCTCCTCAGGTATTGGGGTGCCCCCTGGCGGTGACCACGGGCCCCTATAGGGTTGAGCTTCCATGCTCAGTTCCCCTAGTCCCCAAAGTCACCAGAGGGGTCGCACCCTTGTGGTCTGAAGGAGGCGTAAGCCCTCCTCCGGTCCTTCTGGGCATCCCGGCTGGGTACCACCCCCAGCCACTTGCCACAATATATAGAGCAGTTTCTCAGGGGAATATACTCAAATGCCATCCACTCAGCGTCAGCATGTGACAGTCAAAATATTTTTTTTTTTATAAGGGTACTTTTGAACTCTTTTTAATTTTAAATGGTCTTAAGGTTGAGGGGAGACAAATGATTCCATCTTGCTGTTTTTTTTTTCTTTTTACTCTTTTTTAGTAATTAATAAAAGGAAAGTAGTGTTAAAAAAAAAACTTTGAAATGTGAAAGACATCCATGTGTGGATCAGGTTAAATAAAGAGTTGAAAGTAAAGTAAGACCATCTTAAAAGCATGACACAGATAAAGAACATTTTAAAAGATTCATAAAGTTGGAGCCAGGAGGTTAAACAAGCAGAATGTTATTTCATTTAGAATCCCAGTATTTCACCTGAATAAACACTTGGGGGAAAAGCAAACGGAGAGGGAGAGAGTCTAATGGCTCCTGTGTCTTTATTAACTACTTCTTCCGATGGCGTCAGTGACCTCCACCTGCCGCATTTGTAGCTTTAATATTCCAGTTCACAGCTCATTAAGAGATTCTCATCACAAATGCAGCCATCGTTCTTTACCATTAACACCTCTGGTGTAAAATAACCATCCAAGTGTAAAAAATGCAGCTCTGAAGCAATTCATTTTTAAAAGTTTAATTTCCCCATTTAATTTTTTTTTGTACCTTGTTCTAAGTTAATTTTGCCCTCTAGTGTATATCAGAAAAGAGTTTTTGTAGGATTGAAAGTATTTTTGGAGTCCTATTCGGAATTTATACTGCCTCATTTACAGTTTTTATTTATGTAGTTGCTGTGATGCCCCGGTGCCCACAGCGTTTGGCAACACCTTCAGTTGGGACATCTGTAGTCATGTGCTGAGATGGTTCAAGGCAAGTGAGTAGACAGGCAAGACTTTAGTTCAAAGGTATAGAAGAATATTATTAACAAATAATTAAATTGCCCAAAAGTGCAACAGTGCATTCATTAAATCAATTAATTAATCTTCTTTAAGAGCATATATTTAAAACAAAACAGTGTCCTCAGGTGCTCCAGCAAATACTTTTAAAATCCTAGAAATCTTACATGACATAATCCCTCCTTCCCTCATCAGGACATTCTCAAGAATCCACATTGTGTACCCTGACATATTCTGGTCTCCCACCACTTCTGGTACCTGCAGACTCAAACTGCCACCTAAGTCAGTAACCTGCAGCTCACTAGATAATTAATAATTTGGGTCCACGTATGTTCAGGTGATCTCTCTCCCTTCTCATCTGCTCCACTGCCCAGCAAACATGAACATTGCCACGCCCTGGAACCTCTATACAGCCATCAATCCTGCTCCCTTTATATAGCTAAATGGAGCTGTTGCTACCTGTCCTGTTCTTTCAGCATGGAATACTTGCCATACCATTTCTCTCTTTTATTTTGTTTCTTCTCCTTTCACCTTTTTCTTTCTAGCTTCCTCACTAGCCCTGACCATCCCTTTCTTTTATCTTGTGGCCAGAACAGCCACGTCTCTCCTCCCGTAATTAACTGAATCCCTGTGATCACATATATTCACATGGGAGCCACTCTTCCGTGATTAAGCCCACAGGCCATTCTTTAAACCTGTTAAACTGATAGATAATAAATTAAACAGTAAACACTTACAATCTATTGTGTTATAGATTTCATTTTAAAGAGATGAATTTGCCATTTGTGCCCATGAGTCTACACTCAATAACCCATAATGAAAAAATGAAATCAAGTTTTCAGAAAAGTTTTAAAATTTATTTAAAAAAATCAAAAACTAAAATCTCTCATTGAAGGAAACCTGCTCTAGAGTGCACATGATTTCAGACTGGGGAGACAGTTCACGTTTCAGCATGACAGTGACCTGATGCATACAGCCAGACAACATTCAAGTGACTTCTGAACAAGTCACTGACTGTCTTTGTGTGGTCCAGCCAATTCGGACTTGAGCCCATAGGACATCTGTGGACTGGTCTAAAGATTTCATTTTACAGACACTTCCCATCGAATCCAATCGAGCTTGACAGCATCTGCCAAGAAGAATGAGATGAACTGCCCAAATCCAAGTGTTCAAAGCTTGTAGATACTTAACCAACAAGACGCAAAGTTTTAATTGATTCCAAAAGGGCTTTTACAAAGTACTGAATTAAGGGTGTGAATACTTAAGTAAAATTGAGATTTCAGTTTTTGGTTTTTAATAAACATGAAAACCATTTTGAAAATGTTTTCACTTTGTCATTAAGGGTTTTTAAATTAAGATTAATGGGCAAAAATGACACATTCATCAATTTAAAATTATATCTACAACACAACAAAGTGAGCAGACAGTAAAGGGGTATGAATATGGTCTGAAACCACTCTATGAAAGAATCTTTATTACCCTGACAACTGGGAGAACATGCAAATCCACACATTTAGTGAATTTCCCTTTGGGATTAATAAAGTATCTATCTATCTATCTATCTACAGTGACAGAGCTCCCTTTTCTACTTGGCAGTACACCATTCCCTGCCCTGGGGCAAGCAGTTCTGTGGATTTTCCACATACTGTAAGATCCAGATGCTCCTCTTTACGTTGTGTACTTGATCTGTGAATGGGTCAATCTCTGATATGCAGACTTGTTCTTATCAGACACGCTAAGAAGATGGAAGCTAAGAACACCAACAACATTATATAGAGTAGCTCATTTTCTTACAGGAAATGTAGATCAACATGCAAAAAAATTAAAAGAATGTGATTTTTTGAGAATGTCCTGATGAGGGAAGGAGGGATTATGTCATGAAAGATTTCTAGGGTTTAAAAGAATGGAAAAGTCCCTAATGGAATTATAAGTAGCTTTTAATATCTCGTAATAATTTTAATGACTAAAGTTAATGAGTAAAGTCCAGTTTGATAACATAAGCAATGGTTATATGACCAGGGTAGAGAGGGAAATAAAAACTTTGGTGACAGGATGCTGAAAAAATTGAACCTCCCGGGGTTCCAAGGCCAAACAACTGAGCATTCTACAGTTCTTAATTTTGATTAAATTATTCATTATTGCTATGATCCACCATTCTACAAGATTTTATACAGCGGTACCTGGAGATGGGATTGGGGAGGTGATGGTGCCTTCAGAAATGATTTGAGATTTTAGGCCACTTAGCACAAGTGAATTTTTTTAAAAAAAGGACCCAGAGATGTGGACTTGAAAAATTGTTTTCTGTTAAGGAATAGGCAGTGAAACTGAATGACTAATGCATCAGATTACGGTAACGGGGTCTTCCAGAAAGAAATCACAATCTGAGCTTAACACCATATGGGATGGACCCAAGAGAGGATTAGGGACTCCTGTCAAACTACCCAGGATAACAAGAGCGTTTAGAAGAGGAAATCTGTTTCACTTGGGCAGCCAGAGGAGATATTTTATCAGCAGCTGTGCTCATGTGAAGGTAAGTAAAATCAGCCACTTGTGTTTATTCGGTGGGCTGCTTTCAGGCTCAAGCTGGTTAGTAAAACACTTTATGCTCATTATCAAAGGCACTCTATAAAGTAAGAATTAGAGAAACCAGTCGTTATGAACAACAAAAATAAAAACAAAATACTCTGAATGCCCTGCAGGCAGGGCTCATCTTCCCATTATCTGAAATCCTTTCACCTTCACTACCACTATGCTGAGGCCATTTATCACGCACAGACTGTACTTTATCATCCTGATTAAGTTCTTTACAGAGCCTTCTGATGATGATGCATGCTCTTAATGGCACTCTATAAAATAAAGATTGATTGATTAGTTAATCTCTGAGCCTGCTGTCTCACAGCTCAAGATTCCTGGGTTCAAAAACCAGTTACTGTGGGGGTTTCCCATTCTCATTGTCTCTGTGTGGGGTTCTCCGCCCATATTGCTGACAAATGCATCTGTGTTTCGTTGGTGACTCTAAAGTTGCCCTTTGTGTCTATGTGTGTGCAAGATGGCCCTAAGGTGGACTGGCTATTGATCCCGGTTGCAATTTTATGCCCAGTGCTCCTCCCTTTAACTCTCACCGAATAAAGTGTGATTGATGACAGCCTGACTGATTGTGAATTGAGGTTTACGGCAAACACATAATGAGAAGTAAAGAATAAGAAATAAAACATTAAGCATATGGCAGGAAACACATTCTGCAAATAAGAGATCATCCAAAGTGACTATGGCCAGTCTTGAATATTCCTGTGATAGGGGTCTGCCATTGATTCTGACTTATGTCAGGTCAATCCTAATGCTCCTGGTGTGGCTTCCAATTTCTAGACAGGGAGACTTTGAATATGTTCTTTTATTTTCCCTATCTGGTCACTCCTTGTTCCTCTTGTTTCAGGTTGCACAGATGCAGATGTTCAGATGTTTTGATGTTACTTTGTAATTTATCCAGTGCAATTCCAGGATGGACAACATAGCACATGGATCCAGCATCCTTGGTTTGAATCCAGCATCCAATTACTGCCTGCAGATGATACAAATTTTCCCCTGGTTGTGGTGGTGTTTTTTTTTTCTCTCTCTCAATGTATTCTAGTTTCCCTCCCAAAGACAGCATAGACATTTGGGAGGAGTATAGTGTAGATATGTTGCTCCTCTACATTGAAAGGAGCCAGTTGAGCTGGTTTGGGCATCGGATTAGGATGCCTCCCTTTGGAAAGATTTCTTGCATATCCAACCAGGAAGAGATCAAGGACATACTGGAGACATTGCATGTCCAAGATGGCCTGGGAATGGATCTGTATCCCCCCAGAGAAGCTGAAAGTGTTGGCAGGGTAAAGGAACATCTGGGAATCTTTGCTGGCCCCATGACCTGACCAGATAAGCAGTAAAAAATGGATGTATGAATTGATCCTAAAGACATGTGTGTTGCTTTATTAGTCATTACTAATTGGCCTGTGTGGTTGTTTACGTGAGTAGGCCCTCCAAGGAGCTGGTGTCCAGTGCTATTGGAACAACCCTTGAATTGGATTAAGAGAGTCCAAGAATGCTATGGTGTGCTGTGTAATTCCCAGATATGCTAGATATGCTAATCCCTCCTAATTTTATTTTATTCAAAGGCATTCCTATCTCAGTAGTTTGATGACATGTTTTCAGTTAAGCTTCCAATTCTTCCAGTTAGGTTTTACCAGAATCTTGCAATGCAATGTTTTGGACAAAGAGCACAGCCATGAATTAAAGCCATCCTGGAAAATAAACTGGCAGTTTTACCCATCTGCTTGTATTTTATCTCTTTACTTTGAAATATATGCATCTTAGCTTCTATATAGCATCTTGTGAAGGGTGACACATAAGAGGAAGACTCATTGTTTGATATAACTTGGGGTTTTCTATAGAGATGCTCCGATCAATCGGCCGCCCATCTAAATCGTCCGATTTTCACTAAACAAGACTTGATCGTTGATCAGTGAATTGGCAGATCACAAAAACTGGTAATTTAGTTGAAGTGCTACTTTACACCAGGTATTACAGTAATTGAAATGCCAGTGCTTGGCATTTTTTTGCAGCAAACATCCTGTAGTGTAAACAAAGCAACTCAAGATTTATTTTACATGATACTGAGAGAGAATTGGAATACAAGCCTTTACATTAAAGAAAGTGGAGTAATAAACTGAGAAAAAGGAATTGTAAAGTCTTCCTGTGCAATTTTACAATCAGCAAGAAAAGCTACTTTGATGAATTCAGACCTTTATGTTTTGAATTAAAACAAACACCATGTGAGTTTGGACAGCAAGCTTGTTTTAAGTGCAGCAGCTTACATTTTTAATTGGAAGAAGAAACTGCTGCTTAGTAAACAACAGACTTGTTAGCTTAACAGAAAAACGTGTCTTTGACTTATAATCTTGTTAAGCAAGTTAAGTTTGTGTCTTCCTTCTAAGGGAAATATGAACATTTGATACACTTGTGGGTTTTCTAAAGACTTGTACTGTGTTGGTAAGAAACCAGTACTGCATTATTAAAATGGTCATCCATATGCAGTATTACACCTGAAGAATTATGATTGTCTAGCTGATACACCGAAGAAATGAAAAACTCCTGTATACAGTAAAAATCGTAAAAGTAAACTTTAACAGTTAAAAAAGCTGAGGTGCAATTAATGAAAAAAATTATTAAAACCTGTAAGTGCAGGTATATTTACATTTAAGCTTTGTTTAACTGTCAGTACCAATTAATTGAATGTGTGTGTTTATAGAAAATAAAATATTGGTTTTTTTTTTTTGGTTAGAGAAATAGTGAAAAATATGTTTTTTTTAACAAGCCTTATTTTAGATAGGTACATTACAGAAAAAAATCAAACAACATTTCAGCTTATAATTATAAGGAGCATTTTATTTTTCTTTATGCCGTATGTATTATGGATAAATATTTTTGTACATATTCTATTGGTATGAATTTTAAGTAAATTTAATTTATTTTAGTACTTTTTGGTCACTGAACAATAAGACTACAGGATTTCATTTTGTTAACACCTATGTTCTATTCTTTAATTATAAAAATACAGTTTAATATAGGAGATTGACTGATGCAACCTCATACATGAAGTAGCCAGCAAGTCACTATATATTCAAAGGTTTTAAAAAAGAATTTTTGGGGAACATCATAACTGCCAGAGAGAAGACTACTCGGTCAGATTTTGCCACCTGTAGACCACCACTCTGATCCCAAGCATCATACCAGGTAAAAACAAAGTCTGTGACAACTAAAGCCATAGCCACCTGATAGGAAGCTTGCTGCGTGACCGTGATTTAAATCATTCAGGTTGTATGGTTTACATCTTTTTTCCTGCAAATAAGTATAAATAATGATTGAAATAGAGCCTGAGTATTGCTTTGCTGAAGTTGCCCTGTTGTTTAGTGACATTTAGGAATGGCTGATGATACTTAATGAAATTAGCTGCATTCATTTAGGTTGTATTCTTTCAGGTTCGTTCATGGATTCAGTTAGATTGTGCAGCCCCTTCAAAGGTAGCCTTCCTGGCTGGAGTAGCTACGACACCTCCTGGATTTTGCTAAAGTGTTTTGATGAGTAACCCTTTCGGAGAAAGCAATCTGAAGACGGAGCAACATGTCTTCGAATCTCAACAGGGAGGCACGGTGGCTTCTAGCTGTTGGTACATTTTTGAAACTGAGACAGCCAGCCTCTGCCAGTGTTGAGGTATTCGTATTTTGTATTTGAAGATATCTGTGTAGAGCGAATGTTAAATTGGTGAGTACTGCAAGATGCACGTGTGAATCAAGGCTAACAGTTTTGACATCTCTAGTACGAGGGGCACTCAAATATGAACAGGGATTTATTGGCTGTACTTTATTGAATACAATGAAACAACTTACACACAATTTTCTGTCTCCTGCCACTGCAGTACACGTGTTCCAGCACTCAAAAAGCTTCTTAATCCCAGAAAAGTAGAAGTGTTTTGACTACATGTTGACCCATTCTTTCACAGCATCAATAACCTCCTCATTTCACTTGAATTTCTTCCCTCCTAAATATTCCTTAAGTGGACCGAAGAGATGATAGACCTTCTCTGAGTGACTTGCACCAGTCATACACTCTAGAATGAGAGAGACACTCATCCCCAAACTGATTTTTCAGTCTCGCATAAATCTGAGATGGAATGACTTCTTCATTTGTCGAAAATTGTATAATAATATGCTGCGCAACACTATTGTGTATCTCCTGCTCCGACATGTTGATTACAACTGACAGGAAGGGGGGAAAGAGCAGCTAGCACTGCTAACGACAAGTTCATATACTGTATGTATGTGTTTGTCCAATGAGTCACATCTACATTGCACTCTTTATAGGAACAGAGCATGGAAATTCCTGTTTATAATTGACCACCCCTCGTATTAAGTTGTCCACCAATATAAAAGAATCTTTGACTTTACTTTTTGTGTACACTTGTTTACAACAAAACACCATTACAAGGCATTTTACAAGTTTTTACATTTCACATCTTTCCATGTTTCTGTAGTGTTAGTCTCATACAGTAGTGTGAATTGACCCAGTATCCGTATGCATTAGACACTGATGTTCTCACATGTGTGCATATTTTGCCTTATGATGATGCGGGTTCGCTCCATGCTCCAATCTTGCATTTGGGAGCCCTGAACCCGACACCGTTGGTAATGTCACCGATGAGCTTGACAGTGAGGCATAACAAATGCAGCAAGAGAATGGTGTAAAAAGGTGTCAAGTGCTTTTATTTTAAAAACAACAAAACAGAGTTTCCAAATAAATAAAGTGCAGTGCCTCCAAAGTCATTAAATAAATAATCCATAAAAACAGGTGTTATTGTTGAGGTTAAAAATCCAATAAATAGAAAAAAAAACAATCCTTTAAAACAAGGTTAAAACAATGCTGGAAGCAGTCTCTTAAAAACAAGACGGTGTCTTCTTTTATCTGGTGGCTTCCCTGCTTCTCCCATAGGGCTTCTCAACAGGGGAGTCGCCCTTCCTGCAGCTGACCTTACTATAGTCCGGTTCCACTGGTCTGGAGGCCTCCCGATTCCTGGTTTCGGTCGTGCACTCTCCAGACCGAGACCTGGCTTCCCTGGCGACCATGGCGCCCACGTCAAGGAATTCACCGCCCAAGCCTCCCGACTCCCGCCTTCTTCTCAGCCTTACACGGTCAGCCATCCTACTTCTGGTCACTGCAGCTCCTTGATCGCTCAGCTGGAGCGACTGCTTCCTTCTGCCCCACCGAGTGTTGGCCAAACACCACTACTAGGGCTCACTGTCCAGCTGCTTGTCTGCCTGCAAGCACACGCTCGCGTTTGCTCTCTCTCGCTCTCTCACACCAGTTCTCTCTCCAGCTTCCTGCTTCACAACCTCCGTCTTTCCTTTCTTTTCTTTTACTCCCCCTTTTTTTAGCCGCCTCACACTTCTATTTATGAAGAGGACGTGGCAGCTGTAGCAATCAGCAGCTCCTGGGAACAATTACAAATGTGGACGGTTTCTCACCTGTGCACTTAGGTGAGAAACACCCACACCACAAATTCCCCTGGAACTGCTTCAGCCACTCAACCACCACACCCCCTCATTAAGCTGCAAGCACGGCGATTATTTATTTAAAATTCGCCTCTTGATGTGAGCTGTGGATCCGCTATACCACATGCCTGTTTTCATTAAAGGGTTCTTGTTTGCTCCTGTGACTGGGTGGTGTACTTCCTGAATCATTCAAATTCTGCCTTGACAAAGACTTACCAATTCACATTAATTGCTACAAGTGCCCTCTTGTATGCACACCACCTGTTAACATAACACTATAGCTTTAGGGGTGCACATTCATAACAGATTTATGATTATCTAATGTCCTATGCAGGCTTGTTATGTGTGTGTGTGTGTGTGTGTGTGTGAATGGCTTAATGTAACTCCCCACATTTTTCATTTGATGACAAGCCCTGCTTGTAAGTTGTGGGGCAGCACAAATACGCCTAACTGACAATGCCATTTTTTTTTCTTTTATTCTTCCAAAGGGGACAAAAAAAAAAGAGAAAATTAAAAATAGCAGGATGCCCTCTACAAAGTGAGCCACCCTTTATAAGCCAGCTGTCAGCCTCATAACAGTGGCCATGTATAAAACTTTCAGGGCTTCGCTTGTAAAATATGCAGCAGTTGCATTTAATTATAAAATAGATCTTTTCTGTACTTCTCCACTAACTTCCCCTTAAACTCACTAAAAAAAAAAGAAAAACTTTTAGCTACAGGATATATAATTGTATTTTATCATCGGCAGATAAAATAAATTTCAGATTTATTTTACTCCACTCTGTTTGTATATTTAATCATCTAGGATCAATCCTCAGAGAATATTCCACTAGAATAAATTAATTGGTTCCTGACAGTCTCTATTGGTCCCTGGCGAGTTGGAAGATAATTTTCCTCTTCGCCAAACACATAGAAAAAAATAATTCCAAGACCCCACCCTCAAAAAAAAAAAATACAGTCAATTATACAAATGTAAAATTGAAAGACATTTAAAAATCAGGTAATCAAGTCTGTAAAAAAAATGGCTTTAGCCATTAATCCCCATCTTCAGTAATATTTAAATGACTGCGTTGTGTGCAGTGAGGTCAGCTCATTTTTGTCTTCACGTCTTAAATATTGTTACTGAATGCAGTCATCTGTCTGTTCGTTTTGAGATAAGATTCTCTATACACAGGGACGCACCCCAACGGGACTGTCGCTGACTATACAGCAGACACGTACACAACAGAGCAATGTCATTAGAGTCTCAAGTGACGTGGCAGCATGACATTAGGTGGTAGGAAGCAGACCAGGGCTTCAGAAAGTTCATGTGAGCCAGGAGTCGGGGATTGTGGAGTGCTAGCTGGCTGTACATTCAGAACTCTTGCCTAGCTAAATGTACCAGCAAGTGGGTGTATCTGTACCCAATGGATTAACAGTTGCCCACTCTCTGTTAACTACTCAAATTATATTTCCTATTGAGTCTCCATAGCTAGAACTATCTCAAAGCAAATGAATATTTTTTTTTACTGCATAATCTGAACTATAATTGTACCCATGTAGTATACACATCCCTATATTACTGCAGGTAGCATAGTGGCATGGTGGTTAGTGCATCAGTGTCTGTCTGGAGTTGGCAATTCTCCTCATGTCCGTGTGGGATCCCAGAGTGATTCCTCACTCATCCCCAAGGTTAGGTTCCCCAGATTTTTTTTTATTTTTGCGAGTATGTTTGGGAGCTTGTGGACTGGTTGGTTCTTACCTTATACCCAATGCTGCCACTTGGACTCCACCTTCTCATGGCCTTGT
>JANRMT010062813.1:15953224-15964174 GCA_026402145.1 Polypterus bichir lapradei | reverse complement strand
CTTATACCCAATGCTGCCACTTGGACTCCACCTTCTCATGGCCTTGTACTGAACTCAGCCGATTATTAAAAATGGACAGATAAGTAGTAATAGTAGTAAACTGAAATCTGTTACTGAAATGTAATTGACATTGCTCATTGTGCTGCCATGTTAGTCAAACATGCAAGTTAAGAATCACAGTACCAGAGACATGCAAGTAAAACTTTCACTGCACTCCATACATGTGACAGTGTGCTCCGGGCTTCAGTGTTGTAACATATACAATAGCAGCTTCCAAACAACATCGGGCCAGGCTCTCACTCCTCATTCATGCCCAGCAGAGGCAAGAGAGCTGATGAGAAAAGCCGTAGTGGAAACAAATAATAATATTCAAGGCAATGTATGATTTAGCATTTCTGAATGAAATATATTCAGCTGGTGAATACTATGAAAGTTCCTTCATTGCTGAATATACTTAATCCTAATCAGGGTCACAAGGCAGGCAGCAGGAACAAACCCACGACAGGGTGCCATTCCATCACAGGGCACAGATCCACACTTAACAACAATTTATATTAAAAAAAAACATTCAAACTTCACTCAGATTATGACCAGACTGGCATTCCAGTCCAGTCTCTCCGAGAAACATTGACAGCCACTGTGCCACCCACTTGGAAAGTTGCTATATGAACTTAAAACTGATTGATTGACCACACTCCACTCGGCTCAACAATTCCCTAGACTTGTGAAGGTGGACCAGAAATAGGAACATTGCAAAAATATTGGAAAGGTAATTGGACTAAATAAGGCAAAAACAATGAAAGTAAAATTCCTGGAGTATGAGGTCAGGTCAGCAAGAAGAGCCGCAAGGATCAGATGGAGGTGACTGTAAAATATGAAATAAAAAATCACTAATGCAGTCTGGGCAGTGTAAAGGTCAAGGATATTTCCAGCTTCACAGAGGTCACTTATTCAGCAAAATTGCTTTTTTGTCACACTTTCATAATGACTGCCATTTGAGATATAGTGGAACATCTCTTCCGTAAGGCAGTGACTCTAAATCCATTCTGAATCATAACATACACGCTTCTAAACTTCTGTGACCAAGAAAAAAGACCACCACAATCTAAGATTGTATTAATCCAACGTTGGAATGATGTCAAGGAGAAGACTGAAGTAGCAAATCAAGGAAGACCAGATCAACCCTAACTGCTTTGCTTTGTATGCCTAAGGTTCAAAATACAGTGCCACAAGCATTCACCTGCCCAACACTCTCTCAACTTTGCCAGACTGCCTCCCCACCTATCGGTTGAACCTTTGCTCCACTTCATCTTCCAACTGCAAGCTCAGTGGCAGTGAGAGTGGCATTTAAATCCCATTCTAGAGTTGCTTCATGGGTTACAAAAGGAATTATTACATGGGACGAGAATGCCCCATAAAAGTCCTGGTGGCTGCAGATTTCCATTTGTGCCCATGTCCTAAGCCCTTCTTAAAGGGCCAGGTAATCCTGATGCCTGCACAGAATTTCAAAAGAAAACTAAAAAATTGATTGATGATACACAGACATTGATAAATGATTCTTAACTATAGCTTGCAATAATTGTAAAATCATGTCAGTTTCTCATTAGGTTCTCTCAGTAACAGACAAAATACCTTTTTTTTTAAGAACTTCCTTTTTCCTTCTAAAACCACACCTACTAACATTCTACTGGAAATTACCAACAACAGGAATGTCAATCAAGATCAATATAAATTTAACTTGTTACCGAACATACAAATAAACAACACCCCTTTCCCCCAGTTTTAAATATGTTTGTAACGTTTTGTCCTCTATGGGGCTGTACGGGCCTTAACATCCACAGGTTTACCAGTTTCAGGTGTTGGTGTCAATACAGTATCATTATTTGTAGTAGATTTAGGAGAAGCTTCTAAACAGTACTAGCTGGCTGCTGAATTGACTCTGCTTCGGGCACTGGCCCTTCATCCATCATCCGCTCTCGAAGCTGATCAACATGGTGACGGCAAATGTGTCCATCCTCTGTTTGCACACGGTAAGACACAGGGCCAGTTGCCTCTTGCACTACTGCTGGTATCCATCGAGGTTCTCCTACAAAATTGCATGCATATACTGACTGTAAGGGTCGAAATTGCCAAAACACATCTCCATGCTTTTGTGGTAGTTCCCCTTGCTTCATATGCATGTCACCTTGAAAGCCTGGATTTAAGGTGATCAAGTGCAGTGGTCAGTTGTCTTTTCATTAGCAACTCTGCAGGACTCTTCCCTGTGGAAGAGTTGGGCATGGTGTGCTGAGCTAGCAAAAATCTGGCAAGGCGTGTTTGCCAATTACCAGCTATGATTCTCTGTAGAGCATCCTTTGTTGTCTGTACCATTTGCTCTGCTTGTCCATTTGAGGGCGGATGATAGGGGGCTGTTGTCACATGCCGGATCTTATTTCTTTCTGTGAACTCTTTGAATTCAGCAGAAGAAAATGCTATGCCATTGTCCAAAACAATAATATCTGGCAATCCATATGTAGCAAAGATAAAGTGCAAAGTATCAATGGCAGCATTTGCAGACATGGCGCGTAAAAGAGACAGCTCCAGCCACTCGGAATGGAAATCCACCAAAATAAAGAACACTATTCCTTGAAATCGTCCAGCAAAATCAATGTGGATCTGAGACCAAGCCATAGCTGGCCATTCCCAGGGGTGAAGTGGTGCCCTTGATGGTGCATGCCGTGACTGTTGACATTTGTACAACACTTTCCAGCTTTCTCTATTTGTCCGTCCATTCCTGGCCACCATATATAATTTCTAGCCAGAGCCTTCATGTGGACTATGCCAGGGTGTGAATCATGAAGTAGTTTAAGCACATCCTCCCATGCTAGAACAGGTACTACAACATGGCTATCCCATAAAACACAACCCTTATGAGCAGATAGTTCATTACAGCTGTTGGCAAAGGGTATGAAATTGTTACCTGGGAATTCATGGGGCCAGCCATGCAAAAGCTAGTGCAGGACACAAGACAGAACTAGATCCTTCTGAGTAAGTACAGCAATGTGGTTAGCATGAATAGGTGCATTAGACACAGACTCCAAGAGCAGGACCTCAAGAGGAGGTGGTGTATCAGCCACAGGTTGTGCTATAGGAAAGCGGCTCAAGGCATCAGCGGTTCTCAACTCTTTTCCTGGTCTGTAGCACAACTGATAGTTGTATGCACCCAACAAGAGACTCCAGTGAAGCATACAAGGTGACAAGATCTGTGGCATGGGATTAGAATGATGTAAGAGACCAAGGAGCGGATTGTGGTCTGTGAAAATTGTAAACTGACACGCCTGCAAGAACTGATGAAATTTTTTAATACCAAAAATAACAGCAAGAGCATCCTTATCTATTCGAGCATAATTTCTTTCAGTGGCTGACAGTGTCCGTGAAGCAAAACTACTTGGGGACTCCATACTATCAGGGTCTACATGGTTCAGTACAACTCTAAGGCCATAGGGAGAGGCATCACATACCAATACAAGATGCTTCTTAACATCATAGTGCACAAGCAGTCCATCTGCTTTGAGTAGTGCTTTTGCCTGCTTATAAACTGTGTCATGGGCAGCAGCCTAGTGCCATGCCATTGACTTGTCAAGAAGTCTGTATAGTGATTCCAGAATGGTGGCCTTGTTTGGAAAGAAAATAAATGTAAAAATTCAAAAGTCCCTGAAATGCCTGAAGCTGTGTCTTGTTGCGGGGAGCTGGTGCATTCATAATAGCTTCCAACTTCTCACTGGGGGGATGGATGTCCTCTTTATCTACTCTGATTCTGAGAAACTCCACCTCAGCAGTAGTAAAAAAACCTTTTTCCTTTTGAAGTCTAAGTCCAACATCAGAGATTCGACATAACACCTTCTCCAAACATGCATCATGCTCCTCTGGAGTTTTCCCAGTGATTCAAATTGTCTTCCAGGTATGGCTGTACACCTGGAATACCTGCCAGCAGAGTATCCATAAAACCCTGGAAAATGGCAACAGCTGCAGAGACCCCAAATTGCAGCTGTTGAGCGTGGTACACCCCCCTGTGTGTATTAATTGTTAGCAGCTCAGCTGAAGGTTCATCAAAACCTAGCTGCTGGTAGTCTTGTTTAAGGTCTAATTTAGTAAAAATGACACCCCCTGCCAGTGTGGAGAACATCTCTGCAACAGTTGGTAAGGGATAAATATCAGGTTTTACTGCTGTATTAACAGTACATCTGTAATCACCACAAATTCTTAAACTTCCATCCCTATCTATGACAGGGACAATGGGTGTTGCCCATTTTGAGTGTCACACTGGTACAAAAATGCCTTGCTCAACCAGATCATCTAATGCCTATCACAACAAGAAGTGATAAGGTGGTCTTTTTATGGCGATACTCGACCTGAACTTTGATCTGCTACATCCTGTTCCAGGGAAGTCTGCTGCGCCTCTGCTTTCATTTCATTTCATTTCTGTGCCACTTCTGGGACAGCTTTTAAACACACCGGGCATACTACTTCCTGGCGGCTGTTTGCCCACAGTGGTACTTAGAGGACTTGTCCCATTTACTAGTGTAGTCTCCTCTTTTAAAGCACTTTCATGTCTTTTTTTGCTTGTTTTCACTCTCACATTCTGCAAAACAATCCATCCATTGATTCATGTACTGAACCTGCTTAATCCAACTGCAAGGTTGTGGGCAGCCAAAATCTATTCTGGCAGCACTGAGGGCAAGGCAGAACCTGACCCTGGATCGCCTGCCTATCTCTGTAGAACCATAAACAATAAAAAATGTAATTCCCATTCATCATTCATTTCCATCACACAGGCAGCCAGAGCTTATCTCAGCCACAGTAGGAGCAAGGCAAGAACCATCTCTAAATGGGACACCACATTGCTATAGTGAACACATTTGGAATGACTGGAAGAAAGCCAAAGTACACTGAGGGAAATCACACAGCCAGAAATTTACTTTTACTTACTTGGAATGAGGAGTTTTCCCAATCAAGTGACACTGACAACTTTCATGTTGTTTTTATTCTTCTTATAATTGAAGCCTCAATATGCCAAACCAAGGTCACATAGTGAGTCAACAATGGGGACTGAAGGGCCAAGTGTTTGTGCTTTCCTGTCCAAAGCCTTAGTCACTAGGCCATTCTAGACCCAGGATGTGTCAATCCTACCCAGAAAGAACCTCAGTATGAAATCAAACCAGTTGAGAGTGCAGAGCTGTCTGTTTGTATTGGGGTGCTGCCATAAAATGTAAACATTAAAAAACCCATTAGCACCAGTGTTTTGTTGGTAATTACTTCTTCATTTTAATACCTCTGTCTGGTATTAATACAATTAACAGTTATCTCTTTTATAATTGGAGCACAGCCAGGTTGCACTGCAGCTAGTGCTGCTGCCTCACAGCTGCTGGAGATCCATAATTTTCTGTATGGAGTCTGCACCTTCTCCCAGTGTCTGTGTGGTTTTTTTTCTATATACTCTGATTTTCCTTGCTCACCCCATGATATAAGTCTCTTCACTGACTTCCTACGATGAGAGCTGATGTGTGCTTTATGTGATGTGTGGTTCATTCTTTCCATTTGTCTCATGTTGCTGAGGTAAACTCCAGTCCATGTGATCCTGCATTGGTTTAGGTGAGTGCTACAGGGGCACACAGAAAGTCAGAGGTCAGGAATGAACTGGCAGTTTACTGAGTTACAATCCTGTTCCTTAACCATTAGGCTACAGTGAGCATTACCTGATTGCTTCACATGGCTGAAACTACAGGATGTAAGGGATCAGCAGGCAGAGGGCATCTGTGCCCATTTCCTTGGTCTATTATTATTTTTATTATACATTCTCAAAAAAATTAAAAGAAAAACACAATCATCACAGTCTAACACCAAGTCAATTAAGATTCAGGGATAACAGTCTGTCCAGTTAGGAAGCATAAGTGATTCTGAATCAACTTTGCCTGCTTTGGTGAAAGAAAGACAACGACTGAGTATGTGTTTCAACCCTGGGGTGTTGGATCCATGAGACAGCCATTGCCCCACTCCACCACCTTTTTATTAATATTAATAACAGGCTACCCACTTTACCAAAGGAAATATACAAGTAAGATCAAGATATGACACAAGGGAGATGTTGTGTGCCTTAATACAGTGAGGTTGGAAATTATTGCGCAACATCATTTAAAGGCTGATGCCTTAGCCACCATGCCACACTGCCTAATTTACACTTCACACAGTGGACTTGGGAATGCTACATTTATCATCAGTGAAGACCCTTAATAAAACTAAGAATTCTAGTAAAATTACATTTTGGCTTTCTCTCACCCTTACAATCTCCAAAAGACCGTTCAGTCTGTCCACCTCATGCAGGATCATTAGCACTGTGCCACATGTGTAGTGACTGGCCTTGGCCTGGTCATCAAAGTGTATATATGTTCAGGGTTTAAAGGTCCACATTTCCAAATCCAAAGGCATTCTCAGGGTCCTGGCTGCCTTGCTTCTGATGCATTTTTCCCAGAGTCTCACTCTCTCTCGCCAAATTATTTCTCTTGTCAGGGTAGCCTGATGCTAATTTCATTGGCTGCACTGTTCTGTCCTGCAATGATTGCGAGCCCTGTCATGTCAAGCATTTCACCAATCAATCAAAATATGCTCCAAAGCGGCCAGCACTCTGTATTTGGAGGCATCATTTAAAACCTTATGAAATTTCAACAGGGTACATGGTGACATTTCAGCAGATCTCAGGGATGTGTGCAAAGGATCAGGGAGCCTCTTTTCCATCTACTTAATGAATATAACGGTCTTAGGGGGATTGCTTTGAGCTCCGGATATCAACTTCAGTGTGTAGGCTTCAATATTCTTATTTGTGAAGACCTTCTGAACTGGGTAGAAGTGAAGCAAACAAAATTTGAGTCACCTAGATGCTAAAAATAATGCATTTTAAAAATATTCATACATTAATATAACATTGCGTAGCAGAGCTGGGACACGTTGTTACATCCCAGCTGTCATTCCTCAGTTTTATTTCTTGGTTGAGATGCTCACTGTGATTTTTCCCAAGTATAAAGACTTGCTGCGAGATGTATGGGTCACCTGCCACAGTTCTGGTGCAAATCTTATTATTGGTTCATCCAGAGATGGCCCTGAACTCATAACGGCGGACTGAACTTGCGTGCATGTGAGACATTCATGTGTGTAAACGTTTTCATTTTCTTATGTTCTCCATTATCTGTCTGATGCTGGTATAAATGAATTAATTCATCAAGAAAATTAAATTCCACTTTCAATTTCTATTCATTACTCTTCTGTGATCTATGGCTATTTTTGTCGATGTAGACTGAAATTTCTATTTTATGCACTGCTGGTCTGTCTGCGGGGCAGTAGCAGAACCACTCAACTTAACACACTGGAGGCTTTTTCCTATTTCAATTTTTTCATCCATTTTCTGCCCTTTTTCCATTTCAGGTTAACAGGTAGTTGTAGCCTGTCATGGCAAATATAACCAGTTTATATGTGGGATGTTTCTACATCGCACTCCACACGCAGGCTGGATAAAGTAAGAGTTGCTAATAATGTCTTCAGGATATAGGAGGAGACTGGAGTCCATAGACACCACAATCAAGCAAATGAACCCACATTCCTAATGTTTTTAGGCAGTATTCCTAACCACTAATCTGCCATGTAATCTATTCATTTTCTGAATTCATTTTTGCATTAACCTATGCCAGCAACAATGGATGTAAGACATTGGATGTGAACACACATGCCCAATGGGCCAATTAAAGTGACCAGTTAACTTAAATTTTCAATCTTGAACTTCAGTACATAGTGAAAACTTATGTGAATATTGGAGAGATCAGAGACATTGATCTGACTGGCAACTGAACCTAATCCCTTGAGCTGTTATGAAGCAACACTTACTATTGTACTACCATGTGGACATTATTTATTTAAAAGGTTAAACATTTTGGTTTTCTATGATAAACATATCTTAGTCACCATTCCTCGTGGCTTCGTTAATCCAAAATGTGTTACAGAATAACAACAGAACATTACCTACACCTCACATTTTATGGAGGACATCAAGATGGGGAAACATTTATGGTCCATTTGGCACACAACATCTAGTCAATTCATACATTTTCTGTATGTTCTTATTGAAGATGGAATCTCATGGAACTGGAATCTATCCTAGCTGAAGAAGTGTTGATCCAAGATGGATGGAATGCCAATCTACTGCAGGACATATTCACTTATATGACCTCTGTTTCTTAAGACCTGTGCTAATCAACACTGTGGTGTCCTCTGTCTCCTGTTCAGCCTGACTCGAAGGCTCCAGAAAGTGCTGCTGCTGTTATGGAAAACATTCTGCATTGTTCTGTTCCAAAGATGGCAGGCGCCTCTTCTCCTAAGGACCGCAGACCAGTGGTACTTATGTCTCACATCATTAAGACCTTTGAGAGACTAGTCCTGGAATATAGGACTCCTCTTGTGGTAGACCACCTGGACTGCAGCTAGCCTATCAGACAAAGATTGGAGCGGAGGATGCAATTATTTATCTGCTCCACAAGGCTTATTCTTGCCTGGACAAAGCCAGCAACACTGCAAGGATTATGTTTTTTGATTTCTCCAGTGCCTTCCTTGTTAAGCTGTAAACTCAGAGATACACAAGTGGATGAGCCTGTGGTGTCTTGGATAATGGATGCAGTTCGTGAGAGTCAAGGATATGGATGTGAGCAATACTGGAGCTCCATAACGAACAGTCCTGTTTCCTTTTCTCTACACTCTTTCCTCTTCATAAATATAACACTTTGCCATGACACTTGCAGAAATTGTCAGATGGTTTTGCAATTATGAGGTGTATTGATAGGGGGGATGAGGCACAGGAGAGAATTCAGGTGGAGAAGTTTGTTTCTTGATGCAAAGAGAATTGTCTGCATCTTAATATCAGCAAAACCAAAGGAACCAGTTATTGACTTTCCTCGCACCAAAGAGCATCTATGTCCAGTCATTATTCAAGGGGTGGATATAGAGGTGGTCCTCTCCTGCAGGTACTTGGGGGTTCACATTAATGACAGGTTGGACTGGTCTCGGAACACAGAGGAACTGTATGAGAAGGGGCAGAGCAAGCTCTTTTTTTCCTGAAGAGACTGCAGTCCTTTTATGTGTGAAGTGACATCCTTCACAATTTCTACAACTCTGTTATGGGCAATGTGAATTTCTACACTGTGGTGTGCTGGGCTGGAAACATCACTTCAAGAGAAGCTCACAAAATTAAAAAGCTATTTAAAATGGCAAGCTTGGTTATGAGTCTCATTCTGGACCCCCCTGGGGTCGCAGTGAAGGAGAGAATTAAAAGAAAAGAACAATAATGCTGCACATCCTTTCTCTGACACAGTAACACTGAGGACTTTCAGCCAATGAATTATTCAGCAAAAATGTTTCAAGAAAAATTACGGAGCCTCCTTTATACCAATAGCAATACGCCTGCATAATGCCTCACTGTGACAGTGACAGCCAAGTCAGAAGTTTTCTTCTGTCTTCTTCCTTGCTTTTTAGTTATTCTGTTATGTTCAGACCATTGTGTGTGTGTGTGTGTTTGTTTATTTATTGAAAAATATACTGCAAAAAGACAAAATTTCCCCTGGGGACAAATAAAGTTATCTATATATTGCTTATACTGATATCTATATACAGCTAATTATTGGCAATCAACTGTTGACTAGAAGAAGAAAGCACAGTGTCCAAAAGAAACCCACTTTAGCATGAGAAAACACGCAGACTCTATGCAGAAAGGACCCCAGTGAAGAACTGCCACTTATTGTATTATTCAACTATTTCTCAAATGCTTTTCTGTTACATACTACAGATTCTGGCCTCAGACCTGTGAATTGAATTAATTGGGATGCCATTTACGGCATGAAAATTCTGGTGGAGCCATCCTCAAATTTTCCTTTCTGTGTGTGGACTTAACCTAATTAACAATGCCCATCCCTTTTTTGCTAAAGACTAGTGAGACCTGCAAGTTCACGTACCTTTCATGACATAATAACCAACAGAATGATGGCACCTTGTTTGTCTAGATTTGCATCAAATCATTGTGAAATCACCTGACAAAGTACAGCAATGTCTTGTGTTCATACTCAGTGTCCTTGTTGTAGAAGAAGGAGCGCCCCACTAGATTTTCATTAACTCTGCTCCCACCAAGCAAATTTTCAGACTCACCTTCTCATTATACAGTAACTTGTCTCTGAGGAGGCAAAATACGTGGCACCATATCTAAAACGAGAGCAGAGCAAGTGGCCAACATATGTGTCCAGAGCCTTGAAGAAGATTTATGGTCATATATTGTGCTGTTTTATCTTCTTTATTTATGCTTTAATTCAGCTGTCAGTTTTCACAGGCAGGAAGATTACCTGCTCTTATGTGGTAAAGTGAATGTCTTTAGAAACACTTGTGTTGGTTAGTGTCGACACCAAGTCAGTGTCCAGCCTTATGGTGATATTGGGATGGGTGTTGATTATAATGAATGGATCGTATCGTGTTTGTGTGAGTTTCGGTGCATGTGCATACACATGACTTGAGATGGGGCAGGGCCGTGTGTGCGTAGATCTGTAAAGCTGAGTATATCTGCATCATTGACCCTCAGTAATGCTTCTGGGATTCTCTTAATATATCATGTTTGTTAAAATATGCACCACAATCCCACTCCTCCTTCAGCTTTGATGCCTGCTATGTTGATTTCAGAGGCATTGAGGCCGAAGTCTACCCTGACAGCATTGGGTGCAAAGAGTGTACCATCCTGGAAGAAGTGCCAGAAGTGCCACAAGGGACACACACTGAGCAAAACTAAAGCCTTATCCAGCAGGACTGGGCAGCCTTCAGCAGGTATCTATCTATCTATCTATCTATCTATCTATCTATCTATCTATCTATCTATCTATCTATCTATCTATCTAT
>JANRMT010062813.1:15922113-15941530 GCA_026402145.1 Polypterus bichir lapradei | reverse complement strand
GAAGTGCGATTTTCTTTCTTTTTTTTTTTTGGCATGCTGTTATCTCTCTATATAAAAGCCAAATACCACTGACTCACCCATCACGAAATCTCCCAAACCATGAGGACTTGGGACTTGAAATTTGGAATGTAGGTTACCGTAGGTGCTCGCTAAGAAACGGTTTTAAAAATGTCATGGTCCAAGCGACTTCAGTCTATATTTCTGTCCGCTTTACACGAGAAAATTACTTAACGGATTTAGATCTGTATGTTTTCTATGATGTGCTTGAACTTTCCGGTTGATTTTGCGACTTCCCTCATCGCGCTAAGTACCATAGTTCGCTTGCGGTACCGATGTATTTATGCAAATCCAAGAAAATGGCTGTGGGCCGAGAGCAGGGGGGCGGGGCCTTCCTCATTCACTCGCTAGTCTCTGTTCTAGTTAGTCTATGTCTCGCCACGTGTTGGAATGCACCTTGCCTCCTCTTAGCTAGCGATACCTGTTTGTTCAACAGACATTATCATCTATAGATTGTTACGGAGTAACGTTTGACGTTTTTGAGAGAAAGATCAGAGCTCCATGTGTTTTAGAGGGTAGTTGCTGATTGCCAGAGATATCACGGCCATGTGCTTTTCTCCCAATGCGGGGAATGCTCTTCCGTCAGAGCTAAACGCAATCACTATATGCCATCTATATGCCAACGTCTATTGATTTTTAAAGTTTGTTCTGTTTCATTACTATATTACCACGGGGTACAGATAGTTATTTATAAGCATCAACTAGAGAAGAATATAGTATAGACGCACTGATAAGCCGTGTTCTAATTATTTGTTTAATATAATTACGCTGGGAAAACCAGAACCAGTGTAGTGTACAAGTGATAGGTGGGTAGACAGATGTTTTCTGTGCAGAGCAAGAACGCAATTGGATTGATAATGAAACGAAATTATAAATTGTAAATTAGTTGTTTATTTTCCTAGAAATTATTATTGGTGTTATGTTTATTTTTGTTATTGCCTCATAAATTTCAACTGCTGTGTCTGATGCCGTCACAGAAAGACAGACCGAAATTTTTGAAGCATTTGTGGATAAAAATCAGAGAATTTTACTTGTTTCATTCATGAGTGGTATTTTTTCCGAACCCTGCTTCTTACACACGAATTGTACTGAGCCTTTTGCCCAATAATGCCGCCCCCAAAAATGTGCCAAACCGGGTTCATTGCTCTGTGAGGCGGAGGTGCTCTGGGCCCAGTGATATTTTCGTAATGAAAATGAGAACTTGAACTAAAAATATTGTGCTTCGTTTTACAAGCCCGAGAACTGAAATTAAGGCAAACAGAGAAACTAAAACTGCATAAACATTAGTGATATGAAAATGAACTGAAACGAGAACGAATAGTGAGTAAAAACGAAAAAAAAAAACAGCACCAGCATTTTTGTTCAGTCCGGTTCAGTCGTCCAGAGGGCTTGTTTGTAGGTTGCCCTGAGCATCCAGTTACGTTGCGCTGTTTACTATGCGGAGATTTTGTACATGGACATGTATAGATAGACACCGCTTTCACTGTGTTGCCCAGTCGACACGATAGGTCAGTGCGTTCGCCCTATTGCGAGTGGCAAAAGTGCCATTTAAACTAATACAGGTAAGACGTGGAAACCGGGTTTTCTGATGAAAAAATAACGTTTAAAACAGTATCGTTTACATATAACAGATTTTGGCGAATCGTTTAAATGTAATTATTTATATCAATTTCTACACTAATAATGGCAATTATTAAATAATAATAATTATTATTATTAAATAATTCTCACATATAAGTAACATTTCTCAGACTGCCTTCTTCCATCTCCGAAACATTTCTAGACTTCCTCCTGTTCTTACACAGCAAAGTACTGAAGTATTGGTTAATGCCCGAATCACCTCACGTATAGATTACTGTAATGCTATTCTATCTGGCATCCCCCAAAAACGTATCCATCGCTTACAACTTCTTCAAAATTCTGCTGCCAGGATAATAACCCGCTGTTCTAAATCCACTGAACATATTACACCTACTCTCTCTCAACTTCACTGGCTCCCTGTTAACTACAGAATACAATACTATATCCCGCTCTTAACATTTAAAGCTCTCCACAACCTCCCTGATCTCCTACAGGCTTACACTCCTCTCGCTCACTCAAATCCTCATCTGCAGCTCTACTTTCTGTACCACACATCTGACTCAGTGCTATGGGAGCTTGAGCTTCTCTCCTAGTGCTCCTCAACTCGGGAATTCTCTTCTCTCTCATATACGTCACCTCGATTCAATAACACATTTTAAAACTGCCCTCAAAACTTATCATTTTAAACTGGCATACCAATTGTGAATTTTGCACTGTTACTGCCAGTTATCTTTGTTTGTTTGCTAATTATTGCTTTTTGATTTATCATTCTCTTGTTTTAATTTTACTAATGTTGTTTAATGTTATTGTAAGGTGACCTTGAGTGCTAAGATTATAAAACGGGATTTTCTAATGGCTAAATATAACCAAAACAATTGTTCAGCCTTACCTATGAAATGTAATCCCCCAGGATCTGGTTTGGAGCATACAGCGGTTTGTACAATCGCAAGCAGCACATTACTCATTACTTCACTCCACAGCAGTGCCACTCACAATATGGCGGTGACGTTGACGTACGTCTAGTAATTCTATGTCTATGATTTTGTACCTTGGGCTTACTACAGTCACGTAGCACATCTTTTGTTGTTTCTTTGTTGAGCACATTTGCTTCGTTGGGTTGAAGCAGTAAGCACGTGCAGTTGACGAGTTTTGCACAGATGTTTGCGGGTAGAAAGTAACATGTGGAAATACTTTAATTACAGCGCAGATGATAATAAAAGCAAATGTAGCGTGCGAGAAGAAGGAAAAGAGTCTCGAAGTTTCAATGCAGGACTATCTGGATCAGTACTTAGTGGAAGTCCAGCACTTCTCTGGTACCAGAACTGCACTTCAGTACTGGCAGCAGAAATCGTTAACATACAGTCTGCTGGTGCCAGTAGCCGAGTAGGCCTACATCGTCTGCCCATCTACATCACAGGCGCTCGTTAAGCGAATATTTTCACTGTGCGGCTATCTGTGCAGTGGACGTCATTGCAGCATGAACAAATCTTTCAAAATGCGTGCTTGTCTAAAGCTCAACAGCAACGTGCTTGCACAGACTGGTTGAAACATTTGATCTTGCTGACTGTACTCATTTAGGCCACTTCATCTGTTTGATTATTGATAGTCATGCTGTGTTTAACGGCATTATGAGCTGTGAGTGTATTTTGTTGACTTACACACAACTTGCATTGGAATATGTGTAGGCCAGCATTTGTGGTCTTGCAACAGGAAAAAAAAACTAAAATTGTACTAATATTATGTAAAAAGGCCAGAACTAAATAAAATAACTAAAATTTTAAACACAGAACTAGATAAAAATTATTGACTCCATTGAAAACTAGAACGAAATAAAAATTATTTTTATAAAATAAAAACTAAAACTACAACGAATATCAGAACTGAAATATTACTGCGTCTCAACTGCACAAGTCTTTCAATCATTAGGTTACATAAACTTTCCCCACTTAAGACTTTTACTTAGCGTGTCATATAGTCATTAAAAAGAAAACTACACAAAAACGAAAAGTAAACTGACCATGCTGAGTTCATGAAGAAGAGAAGCAAATTGAGTCAGAACAGTAAACCCATCGATACAATAACAGAAAAAAGGGTCAACAAGTTAAAAGTGCGTCCTATGGAGACAGATGTTGATATGACGGGACATCTGCCCGTTAGACTCCTTAACAGCAGCAGCTCAACAGCAGAACAGCGCACAGTCGTCCGTCCTTCCCCCCGCCCCAAATCTGAAGCTGAAAGGGTCCCGATGACACCAACGGGTCTAATAACTTTTGACGTCCCCTATCAGGTAAAAGGGTTCTTCATCAGATTTGTCATTTTGTACACTTTACAAATTGAAACCCATCCACCCCTTTAATGCACCTACTTCTTCTAATTCTGAGTTGAGGGTACAAAACAGAAACTGGTGCCAGTTCATCACAAAGCACAGTAAGTCATAGCTCCAGTTTAAAGTCACCAATTAACTTAACGCATGAGGAAGGAAACCTGTGTGCCTGTAGAAAACTCAAACAGGCACAGAAGGGCCAAGCAAGCTGCACACAAACAGTGCCAAGCCTGTGGAGCTGCCGGACTAACACTTCATCACCAACACCGAGTCTCCTTTTAACTCGTATTTTCTTGACTACTGAAAAAAATCACTCTTTGTAACATCGTCCATATTGCAACCAACAAATTTTGAAAAATGAATAGAATTTTTTTTTAAATTAATTTTCTGAAAATGGATTTAAATGATAAAACAACACACGTTAAACACAACCTGATCTTAGTCCTCTGTGATAATCGCAACTCTTCACACGCGAGTGACGTGACACGCGGTGCGTTGCTCTCTTTGCTTCACTGCGGTTGCCTTTGACAGAATGTTTCAAGCCGCAGAGCCACAGGTCGTCCTGATAGTTCATTAACAGCCGTCTCTCATTTTGATTTAGAGTCGTCAGCCAGCCACTGAAAGATTAACGGCAATGAAATGCAGTATATTGCCTATTTGAAAGAAGCAAGCCTTATGAGGCTCTTTGATGGATTATGCTGGATTTTACAAAAGGAATCAAATTATAACATTTTTGACACATTCTGCATTCAGCATTCATCAAAGTAGTAAAAGTGCTAAATGCTTACAAAACACATGAGCATTATGAATAGAAAAAGATATAATCCTGCCGCTGACCTGCGAGCTGATAAATTGGTAAAGGCCCTATATAATAGGCCAATAGGCAGATGTACAAACTATACTGTATAAAACAGATAAGATAGTGCGGTCATGCAAGGTATGACACTGGATCCAGATAAATGGTGATGCACCAACTGGGTCACCGTCTTTAATAAAAAAATAATCTGAAATAACTCAAATAGTGCATGGCACATATAAACCAAACAGGGGGTGTTTAGCAGTCTCGTAATGCCTTTTGGGACTGGATTGGAACGCTGTGTGTGTCAAGCGTCCGTCCACAATAAGACACCACCTTCCGTGGGTATGTAGCCCCACCGAGAAGGGGTGACGGAGTCACATGCCCTCATATCATTGGGCGTCTTCTCTGTGCTGTGGGAACAGAATGAGACGATACTGTTAGCGACAGCGCCCCCTCCTGTCCCACGGTGGTATTGCTTGCCAAGGTTGAATCAGGAGGGTGATCTTCAGACACACGTTTAACAATAGATAGACAGATGTGACAAATGCTATATAAGATACATAGATAGGTAGATTATATTTTCACATTAAATTTTTCCAGTTTCACCATAGAAATGTAACAGTTTGAGGGGAGAAACACTGCCAAGTTTGGCTGGCTTGCATTTAAACACAAAGCTATATGTCTATGGGCTCCTATTATTTGCAGGAAGTTCTTGAAGTGACCCAGAAATGTGCAATTAAAAGTGAAATTAAACCTTTTTGAGATATAGTTTTATTGTAACTAGAGAATCACGCAGACCTACAGTCATAAAAATAAAATGCTGCCAAAGGCTTGATATACACAGCAGTAAACCTGCAGCCCATTATTTACAAAGGTAAGAACTTACACTTCATTGTGAATTTTGAACATGCATGTACCATGTCATGGAAGATGATCAATTAATTGAATTAGAGAGACAGTGCTTTAATTATAATTAACATTTTTGCCCACCAGTAAAGTGCCCACCAGGTTGCCACTACCTAAATTTTTTCTGTATTTCCAGGACATATTGGGTCATAAGCTTTCAATTAAGATCAACATTCTAGCCCCATTAGATTGTGAGTAATCTCACATGTCAGATGGACAGACGTTAGCACTGTAAGTGCCTTAGAGGAAGGACAGGTATCCCAGCCCGGATGGAGTATAATTTTTTTATTTGTTTTTGCCCAGACGGGAAGCCATAGTGGAAGGACAATGGAAGTTAAAACTCGACCTGGCTGGAATGACTCCATTCTTCATCCCGGCACACAGAGAAAGATAATAAATGGACTGAGTGAGTGTGAGTAGTTAATTCCCCCACATGGCAGGTGGCAGTGTTCCTCCTCCTCCAGCCTGAGTCCTGTTCAGACACTCACAGGGTGGCATGGGACTTGGCATCTTTAAGTACAACCCTCTTTGGGTGCCGCCAGAAGGCACTGCTGGGACAGGACTACCCCAGATTCAGCTGACCCAAAGCAATCCAGAGTCCAAATTAAAAGAAGCGACACTCATCACGAGGACAGAAAAAGGAAAAGAACCTGAGTATACTTGTGTATTTCGCTGGCATTTAATTGATGTCGGTACCAAATAAAAATATTTTATTTGAACCCAGAATTGTTGGGTAATACTGTGTCTGGGGTTTGGGGTTCAGTAGTGCCCCCTTGTAGTTACAGCATTTTATATATACTAGTTGTGCTTCATGTCTAAGATGGGTTGAAATCTAAGTAATCGATGTAGAGCTCAGCATTATTGTTTGTCAAGCACCAACTATTATAATGCATTTTGTCATGCATGTAGTACTAAAATGCATTACATTTGTCATTCCAATAGAAGGCACATCACAAACATTTGAAGAATACAAAGCAATGCATATATCTCTATTATATGCCATATGGTATGGGATTTGTTAATGTTTGTGATGCGCCATCTGTTGGAATGCTGGAGATTTATCAAACAGAACAGAAACACAGACACTTGTGCTTTTATTAAGGTGGATCTGTAAATGTTGGCCAGGGCTTGCTTTAATACACCCTAATGTTTATGACTATGTAATGTAGGCATTTTGGAGTAAAAATTTAACTTAAAATGCAAATAAATAAACAAATAATGCAATACATCAACTAACTTAGCAAGTCATGAGATATTAAATGTTAACAATACATTTGCCCAGTAGTTTGTGCTGCTGCCTCACTCATCCAGAGATCTGGATTTGCATCCTGCACCTGATCACCAGCTGTGTGGAGGCATCACATTCTCCTCTGCGTATGTGTGATTTTTTGCTGGGTACTCCAAATTTCTTTCTATATCACAAAATAACTACGTTCAAGATCACCTGCCAATTCTGTATCGACACCGTGTGGGTGTGTGAGGTTGCACTGCAATAAACAGTTGGACTGTCCATGGTTAGTTTGCACCTTGCACCTGATGCGAATGGGATTTGCCCCAGACCCCTGCAAAGCTGTAACTGATTAAACAGTTTCAGGAAGGTAAAGATGAAAAAGCAAAGAACCTCCTTTTATGTGCTAAGTTTTCTTGGCTTTTCTCTTTCATGCTATCGTGTTGGATGAAGCAGCACTTTTGAAAACTACTCTTCAAGACAACACATAAAAAGCTCCTTCATCACGTCTAGATAACCCAGCTTACATTAGATATTCATTGCATTATGCAGTTCGAAAGAAAATATATTGATCAATTTTTATCTATTTATGACAAAAAAATATTATGCCACTTTATTTATAGCAACTGATGCAGTCATAGGTATTTTCGTAGATATATAAGAAGAATTTTAATGTTAAAGCATTTTTATGCATAATGGACAGACAGCTTACGCTTAGCTTAGTATGTCTTTAGTGCAAGCAACAGATATGAAAATGGTTTTGGATATTGACGCCGGCCCCGGAAGGTGTGATAATGAGCTCATATATCAAAAAGGGTGAAATTTCCTTTTAATGGCCTGACGGAGTTTATTGAGTCTGAAGTCGGTAGGTGATCTGGGTTGTCAGGGATGCCAGGGGCAACGACCCGGCCGGGACGCCGTGAGGGACCAGATGTGGGTCTGCGCCCACCCTGGATCACGTGGGGGCCACGGGTTGAGGGCATGGAAGCCCCGCCCTGTAGGGGCCCGTGGTCACCGCCAGGAGGTGCCCCAATGCCTTGGGGACCTACCTCAGCACTTCCGCCACACCAGGAAGTGCTGGGGGGAAGAATTAAAAGGACACCCGGAGAGCTGCCGGGAGAACAGCCGGCACTTGCGGGGCGTGGCCAACGGGGGAGTGTCGGAAACACCTGGAGCTCATCCGGGACATGGATAAAAGGGGCCGTCTCCCTTCATTCAGGGCTGGAGTCGGGTGGAAGAAGGACGAGGCACGAGAGAGAGAGAGAGAGAGAGAGAGAGAGAGAGAGAGAGAGAGAGTGAGTGAGTGAGTGAGTGAGTGAGTGAGTGTGTGTGTGTGTGTGGAGGCGGCCCGAAGAAAAGGCATTTGTGTGGCCAGGACTGTGTGTTGGGGTTGGTGCACTTTATTCTGGGTCTGAGTGACACCTTTATTTGTAAATAATTGTAAATAATAAACGTGTGGTGGTGACAAACAACATGTCCACCTGTCTGTGTCCGGGTCGGCTCCACAGGGTCTAGAGCTCACTGTTTAAGAAATTAGGGGATTTATTTATGTATTTATTTAATTCTAATTGTACACTGGAATGAGTAAACAGGAGAGATGTTCCCTGCTGAAATTTAGAGGTGCTATTATTCAGTGAGTCCTTACAAAGCAGACAGGTGTTATTGTTGTCAGTGGATGTGTTTCATTCTCTTTATAAGAAACAAGTGTAATGGCTACTGCTACTTTATTCAGGATTCTGGTTCCTTTTGAGGTGTCATGACAGTACATCCTATAAACACAAGCCTGCTTAAATTGTCTGCTGAAGCCTTGGCAAGCTTCTCCTTCAGAACTTGGTCTTCATTGGCATTTACAGCTGCTCCACAGTCTGGTGGTGCATAGTAAGCATTTATAAATTATTCTGCATTGAATAAATAAAAAAAGATGTAGCTGTTATTTTAATTAAGGTCTTGCAAGTCTCTTCAGATCCTGCCAGAGATTAAGCTAATTTGGATTGATCCAAGTTTCTGAATATAATGAGGCTGTCGCAAGGCTTGAACAAATTAAAAAAGGCAACCTTCCTATGGAATGAAATTTTCCTCCTGCTCAATTCAAAGACACTCTGATTAAATTGCCTAAATGGTAGAAGCGGCTGAAAGTAGGCATTGAAAATCCTTAAACTTGCAGCCTAAGATTCGGACTGTAACATCCACTGAGTTGTTTACAGTTTTCTAGCCAGTTAGCTGTTTGATAAAGCACGTCAATCACGCAACATTCTCAGATAAAAAGAGCCAGTAATCAATGTGGACCATTTATCCTTCATTAAATGTTGGGAAATGCATCAAGCGGCGTGGAAGCTGCCTTGTCTGTCTAAAGCTCTGCTTGGAAAAGGGGGAATCGTTTCTGTGGTGTTAGCACTACGATGCTGTGTAAGATGAAAGCTTTTTTTCTCTAGGCCAATATTTGCATGTTACAAAACTCCCAACAAAAACATCTTGGTTGCCAGTAAAAGCCTCCTACATGAAATCTTGTTTACTTCTACATCATTATAAGATGTTTATTTATTTCATTTATATTATAGAATGCATAGCTGCCTTTTACAAGTTAAAGAAATCATAGCTCCTTACCAAATCAATCAATCTTTGTTTCATTAAGCACCAGCTCAAGGTGCTTTTCAATGGTCACAAAATTAAAATTCATATTAAAACAAGACAACAGGGCAGATCACAAGATCATTCAAACACACCATTGGGTAAAAGACAAGGAAACACTGAGGCACTCAGAAGAGCCTGCAAAATCCTGACGTCAATCTTGATGAGGACTGTATCGGTGTTCGGAGGAAAGAAATAAAGCATTAAACACAGAAATGGTAGATCTAAAATGCAGAAGAGATTTGCAGTTTCTTCAAATGAAAATTGGGAGGGCCTCCTAAATAGATCAAGGAAGGGAGTTCCATAGAAAATGGGCACCACAGAGCTGAAGGAGTGCTTGAGAGTTGTGTAGCAGGTCATTGGCATAGTGAGAAAATACAGGTAGACGTCCAAAGGTCCTTGGCATCTCATAGATTACCATAAGTGCTTGAAAGGATGTATAAATTTGTAAACTGATCACAGAGGTATGAAGATAATTCATTAAACGACTGGAGACCAGTGCAATCATGCCAGGATCGGGGTGATGTGGTCATTTTGCTATATATAAATAAGGCAACAGAAATATAAAATAATTAATGATAGCAGAACCTTAAGATGCTGCACACCTTGTTAAGATCTGTTATAATTTTCAGATTTTTCTACATTCCTTATTGTTCCTTTTAATATGCACTGATTCCCAATTTTGTTTCTAAAGCATAGAATTTGATTCTGACATTTATTTTTTAATTTTAACCCAGGTAATACATTTTCACATCTGGTTTTTGATGTCCTCCAATGCTTTTTGTCTCCTTCTTACCAGAACATGGGCGCCTAGGGCTAGTGTTGGGTTTGCCAGAAGTTGCGGCTCATTTAGCCAACAGAGTGACATTATTTATACGGACATCACATTACACATTCTGTCCAAGTTTGTGGATGTTCTATCAATACCTTCTCATGTGTGCATTAGAAAATTAGAATGGTAAATTAATGTGCCTGCTTTGGCAAATGACAGCAATTGAATTTCATGTTTTGGCTTCATGTTTCACAGACACTATGGCGAATATTCATTAATGGCTGTGAATCACGTCTGCTTATCAAAAGTGACGTGTCCTTCAAGAAATAATACCAATAGTCTGTTTTGAGCATTTCCAGTGGTTGGACCAGGATAATATGTGCCGGAGGTCGTTGAGGTGCATAACATGTGTACAACACTATTGCATATGCCAGTTCTCTCATGTCCAAATATATACAGAGATTAGGAATTGGAATTTTAGGGCCACTGGGAATATGGGCATCACTAAAAGGGGTAGGTGAAGAAACGCAGTTAATGAAGGTTGGACATTAAAATCCGAAAATGAGTAGAGGCACTGCTTTAGTGTAAACACCACTTCACGGGATTCTAGCCCTCACTCTCAACATATCTCTTTCTTGAGTAATTGCTAGAACTTAGCTTTAGTAGCAGAATAATGATGCTAAACCTGCAGTGAGGAGGTAATCATTACTGGGATAAAAAAAACCAGCCCAGAGGCACGACCCTGCTGAGGAATTTGCTGAATGGCATTACTTCAGAGAGATTTTTGTGTGCAGAGATGAAAACCAACAAATTTGACTGCCGGAGGGTGGGGTCACAAAACAACATTTCTCAGTATTTGCAAGTAATCTGTACTGGGCAACAGCAATGAAGACAACATCAGAACACTTTTCATGAGTCATGACATCAGATGTATAGACAACTGTGGCATCTTGATATGCCACAAAACCCAGAATGTTCTTAAATGTTGCCTGCATTATTGTTTGAAAGCAGCTTGGAGCAAAACACAGTGCAAAGGGCATATGATTAAACTCAAACATTTGAGTGTGAATCACACAAGCTGTTACATTCCTGTTGTCATGATGCACAGACACTTGAAAAGTACCTAACTGAACCTTGGAATACAACAGCATTTCAATCTACTTACTGTTATGTTTGTATTGGATTGTTAGATAGTCTAACTGGATGTGATTTGTATATTAAACAGCAAAGATGAACAAGGGATGAACAGAAATGGAGGCTGGCTAAGACTAGAACATGATCAATCAATGTACCTTTATAGTGCCTTTTGGAATGAAAAAAGTTGCAAAATGCTAATGAAGTTAAAGAAGGCCAGCAGTATCAGAGTGAAACTTTAGTTTAGTACGTGTAGAATAATGAATAAATGTTATTTAAAGCAGTAGTCTTATTTAGGAACTGTAGATGCCACACGAGCTGGACGGGCATCCCGGCCAGGAGAGGGAACAGACCTGGAAGGAAGGACCGGAAAGGGTGGACAGACAGCCCATTAAACAGAGAAGAAGTGGCTGGAGTTTTTTTATTCCCCCAACACGCTAGATGGCAGCAGTCCTGGAGGTTGGTGCACAGTAAGAAGCCGGTAGGGCATGCCAGGATATGTAGTCTGGCAGAGCAGCCTTGCTGGGGTCATTAGGTGCCACAAGAGGGTGCTGTAGGGGAGACAAGCTACCTCTTATGGACTTCCATGTGACCTGGAAGTGCTTTCATCGGGCAGTCACCCTGGCACTGGAAGTACTCCTGGGTCTGTAATAAAAGGGACCACACTCCCTTATTCAAGCGAGTCGAAGCTGGGATGTAGTGGAGCAATGCTTGAGTGGAGGAGGGCAGTGCGGTATGGAGAAAAGAGAGATATTATGAGAGGAAGACCTGTATTTGCTTGTGCTTCTGTCACATTTGCAGGTATTTAAAATAAAAACTATCAATTATTTGAACCTGGGATTGCACAAGTGTGTTCGTGTTGGGCTTGGGGCTCACTGACATCCTGGGTTTATCACAGAACATATAAAATTAGGCATCAGAAAGTTTCCTAATATCTGAGGATGCTCATTTTCAGAGATTGACAGGAGAGATGTGCTGATGGTTCTGAAATCAACAGGAAGGCAATGCATTGGTGACAGCTAAGGGGGTATGAGCATGCGTACTTGTGATAAACCCCCTAAAATGTTTTTGGGCCAAGAAGAATTTCTGAGGTGGGTGAAGGTGAAACATTAATTTTTTGAGAGTTGCCACTTTGGCTTTCATCATTACTTCTTTCTTTCTCTGAAGTGAGCAGATCTGACTGAATATAATCTACATATACACCTGATACAGTTAATGAAGGACCTAAAAGAGACAGGCCATTAAAAATCACAGGCACCTTCTTTGGCAGTTATAATGAAACTCCTGGCATGGGCAGAAGAAAACAATGACCTCCTAAACTAAAAATTGATTTAATGAAATTGCTTGCATGACTTAAATTATAAAAGTAAAAAAAAAATTAAAGCTCAGCTTTTTCCACTAGCTGCTCCTTGTACTCACTGGCCACAGCGGGATGCAGCATTTGAGATGCATTGTTATACAGCAACTGGAGTGAGAAAGATTGCTTTAGATAGAGCCTCAAGGGAAGAAGAGAGAGAACTTAGGAGAAAGGAACGGAACAGTTTTGTGCAGCAGCTGAACAATTGAATAGGCTGGGCACAGCAGCCTGTCCGCAGAAAACCATAGCTTATATCTATCTAGTGTTTGAGAATAGGCATCACAGAGGTACCCAAGCTCCCCTGCTGCTTATGATTTTAAAACCTTTTTTCAGGCTTTGTGTACAGCTCTGGTCATGACCACTAGAAGACAAGAGCTGGGAACAATCCCTAAAGTTTACTTTAACACTTCATCTTAACTTCATAAAGGGTACAATTTAAAAGTCTGCACTCTAATGCCTTAGACAGCTGTGAAGGCCCATCTGAAGGTGCAAGGGACTGTGGAATAATCGAAAAATTTTAGTTATGATTCTGAGATTTGGTCTGTGACAAATTAATTTCTGTGAACCTTTTTATATTTTTGTTTTAACATCACTATTATTTTTTATTGTTATGTTGGTTACATCACCATATTGTCATTTTTCACATGGACACAGCCATATCGCTGTTAACGATAGCACCCCACTGCAAACACGCATGATGGTGATGATTGTATTTAAAATGGTGGTGCACTAGACTAAGTTTTCTAGTTATTGGATTTGTGGTAAAATAGTGTTTAGTGTTGTTATCTAGGTAAAAAATAAGATTGTCAAGGAGTCAGGATTTGGCACATGATTTTGACTTTGACTGCTGGTTTATAAATTGTCATTTGTTTAATTTGGTTAGTGTGTTCCTGGCTGCGGACCCTTACCTGTTTGACTATGTTCCCCTCTCTCTCTCTCTCTCTCTCTCTCTCTCTCTCTCTCTCTCTCTCTCATTTGTAAGCCCTTCCTGCTTTTTGTGCATCGTTCTTGCCAAGGACAAATAATTCATTCATGGAGGCTGTGCTCGACATCCCAGATAGGTGTCTTCCTCTATAAATACATGCATTCCATTGTTTTTGGTGGCAAATCAAAGTCAATGTCCGCTCTCTTCTATGGTGTCTCACATGAATCATTCTGTTTATTATCAACATATCATCTTGGGTTCAGAAAATTCACCAGCACAGCTTCACTCGTCAGTCATATTTTAAAAATTGTTACCTCTGCCTGACAACCACTGATGAATGTGTAATGATCACAAACTTACTCAATGACCCCAGTGCATAGACACAGTCATATGAAAATGTAAGCACACTCCATGTCTATTGTTGACTTTTTCAACATCTTTGAACAGGCAAACACTACATCTTCATGCAAACGTTGCCTACAGATAAAGGTGATATATTTGAACAAAGAACACATACAACTGATTTTCTGTATTTGTTCTCATAACCTAAATTAGCAAAAATGCAGATTTGTTACATAGGAAAAATAGGTGAACCCCAACATTTATCACCACCTTATCAGTCCATAAATTAGAATCATGTGTTCCAGATTAGGTACCAATGATGTGAACCTCCTTAGGGAGTATGCAGGCAGATCCTGTCTACTTTAAAATACAGATATCAAAAGTCTGGTGTTCTCTTTACTTGACGTGTGTGGTGTCATCATGTCAAGATCAAAAGAGCTTTCTACAACCCTCAAAAAGAAGGTTGTGTATACCTATTAGTATGGCAAGAAATTTTATAAGATCGCTACATTTTTTGAAATCAATCATTCCGGTGTAAGGAAAATCAATTTCAAATAACTGCGAATTTGTGCAGGACTGGCTGGCCCAGCAAATTCAGCCCAAGAAATGACTGTCTGATTCTAACAGAAGTCTTCAAGAACACCAAAATGTAATCACAGGATGTGCAGGTAACATTTACAAAAATTGGTGTCAAAGTGCATGCATCTACATTCAGAAACAGTTTGCATACATTTGACCTGCATGTGAGGTGTGCCAGGGAAAAGCCTTTGCAGACCAAAAAGAACATCAGAGCAAGACTACAGTTGGCCACTAAAGATCTGGGCATAGACCAGGCCTCCTTAAGCAATGTGATCTGGACAGGTTAATCAAAGAAAGTATTGTTTGGCCAGAGTAACAGCAGACATGTTTGGTGCAAACTGAAGACCGCATTTCAGGAGAAGAACCTCATACCAGTTGTGACGACTTTTAAGGTGTAAATGTTATGGTTTGGAGTTGTTTTGCTGGGTCAGGTCTTGCAGTCATCAAGTCAGCCATGAATTCTGCATCATATCAAAGTGTACTTGAAAAGAATGTGAGGCCATCTGCCTGAATGTTGAAGATGAACTGGAAATGAACCTTTCAACATAATAATGATCTTAAAGCACACTAGCAAATCCACCAAGGAAAGGCTTAAAAGGGAGAAGAAATGGAAGGTTATGGAGCAGACTAATCAAAGCCCTGATTTGAATCCCAGTGAAATGTTATTAAGGGATTTAAAATGGACAGGACATGCAAGAAAACCTACAAAACATCTTGCAGCTGAAGGAATTTTGTATGGTAGAGAGGTAGAGACTCAATGTCAGAGACAAGTCAGTTTTGCTTAAGTGGGTAATACCAGCTTCTGAGGCCAAGAATGTACTCAATTTTCCCCAGTAGACTTACTGATTTATTTATTGAATAAATAATTGAAAAGTCAAAATTTCCTTGTGTTTTCATGAAAGTATCTCACTTATCTGTCGGCAGTGTTTGTATGAAGATCTATTGGATGTCTGTTCAAATATGTTAAAAAAGAAAATTACCATGGGGAGTACTTACTTTTCCACATGACTATACCTGTTACCTTCCAGTAGGTAAACATGAACAAAGCTCTGCCTCTTCTTGCTGGATCTTGAGATCAGCCAAAGAAGTTGTCTTCTTCTCACTTTATTGCATCAACTACTGTGACCAGCCTGGAAGTCATGCTTGACAACAGTGTGCTGAAATCAAAACTTCTTTCAGTAGCCTATAATAAACTTCTCTTCCAATGCCCAAACATTCCATCCTGTCTTCTCAGTTGGATGGCTGCTGATTCCTCGTCTAGGGCCTTCCTGCTCATTCCATTATCACCTTAAAGCAGGATGAAATTTCTTTAGTCAGAGTACAGACTTGAACAATCAAAAAGATCAAATTACTTCTCAGGTGATTCAACTGTACTGTAGGCTTACAGACACTGAATTATCTTCATATATTTAATACTGAGTTACAAATCTGTTAGATTTGAAATGCCAGGATGCTATATGTTGTTGCTGTTGTTGTTGCTTATCCTTCTTTTAAACTGTCAGACACCCAAGATTGTTAGAGATTTCTGTGTTACCATTGCACAACCCTTGATAGCAATTAACTTTGCGGCTTTCCTCTGTGCTCTCTTACCTGTGTCAGTGTTAAGGTTTAGACCTTGCCTGAATGCTTAGCCCAACTGCATTGTGGATCAGGTGTTCCTGTTGTCAGACAATTTGCATAGGGGTAGTCTTCAGGACTCTGCGGCAAAATGTAAGAATGGGGTGGCATAGTCTGCAATGATTTCTGCCCTTTTGCCCTTAGAAATGAGAACATCCATCAGGGTTGGTGATGTCACTTCTGCTTCCTACCCTGAAGTCCCACTTCCCCTTCAGCCGCACTCAGTATATTCTGTAAGATCCTGCAACACAGGAAGTCATCGCTCATTCTTGAACCAGCATCTGTATGAGCAACAACAACTCGGCAGAAAAACTGACTGAAGAAGTCACCACAATCTCTTTTTGTTGTTTTTCTTTTGCCCCAATTCTTTATTTCCCTTTTATTTACAATTTAGCACTGTTTTTTGTATTTTCTATCTGACTTTCTTCTCTCTACTATTTTACTGAAAAATGGAGTATTAACATCCTCAGTGATTATTTCTCTTTTACAATAAATGTGTTCCAATGAAGTGCTTTGTGAAGATGTACCTTGTAAAAGGTACTGTACTGTATATATGTTGACTAAAGACTGATTGCTCGTTCATGTATTTTTTTTTTTTGGACCAACTATGATGGCCCCTCCAAACACTGTCAACTGAATGTAAAAGGGGTGCCTTGTTGGACATACTGCTTTTTTTTCTGCAATGCCTTTAAGACATTCCTAAAATGTATATATTTCCTTGAAGGTGCATTGCTCTCAATAGGTTAGTGCATACATTATCTATAAAGACAATATACCGCACTGAATGAAGTTCCAGATTTATAGCCAAGAAACTACCAGCTGACGTGGTACCACACACGTGGGATTTCCTCTTTACGCTGACCACCATCTGGTATCCTTCACCACAGTGAAACACATTGCTTGACATCATTTAAAACTAACACTGAAGCAAGGTGGGCAGCTTCTTCCAAATATTTAAAGAAATGTTAGCATGTTTCATCCGTGGACACAGCAAACTGGACCCCCTCTGTTCAAATGTCAGTGCCTTCAAATGAAAACCTGCAGTACAACTGAGCAGATCTGACCATCGTACTGCCGCCGCCAAGCCTGTGATCTACAGCGGCAGCTCTCTTATTCCAGCCAGAATGTTTTATGTGTGGGTGGTTCTTTTGATATTTATACTGTATTTTTCTTGAACTTCTGTAACCAAGCATTTCACTACAATTTGCACTATGTGTATAATCGTATGTGACAAATAACATTTGATTTGATTTGAAAACTGTATATTTTAGGCTACATAAAAATCAGATTGGTTGTGTGTGTTTTAGTAATTGTGCTTTTGATATAAAAACTGCACACTACTGAAATTTCCCAATTTTAACAGTTTTTTCTCTAGACTGTATAGCATGAATGTAGAAAAGGGAATGTAATTAAATGTACAGATAAAAACGCAGACAGAAGACAACTTCATCTGTATATGCCAAGAGGTGAAAAGGTCAGAAAACTAACAACTAATGATATTCTGAATATATTTAGCTGATTTTGTTAAACAATGACACATTTTGGTGTGACAGATCATTGACTAACTAGAGTACTCATTATGGGCATTTGGGATTTGTATATTCTAATAATAATAAAGTCATTTAATTACTTGAGCAGTATACATTTATAATGGTTATGTGATACCTCGTTTGTATGTACTTGTGAAACAACAGAAAAGCACTGCACATACAAATGAGAGAGAGGACTGTGTTTATTTGTTAACATTTTTGTTAAAGTATTCCCTCTGGGTCTCCATTTTGTAGATTTCTATGTCCATGTACTTTATCTATGTATGTATACACATATTGTCATACATGAGAGCCTGGGAGACAGCTAAAGGGCTCCAAACAAGGTAGTCCCATGCCAAACCTGGGGATGGCAGAGTGCAATAATCCTTTCTTTTTTGTCCCTGCAGACCAAACACGGGAAATCCCGCCTGTACTCGATGACTTCGCTTCTGGTCCCGGGTCTGACGACGCCACTTCCGGTTCCCATCCAGATGGCGTAATTTCCCCTGCCTGACTTTAAAAACCACCATATTCCTTCTGTCAATCAGTTCTGTTTTGGACTCGTATCTGAAAAAATCCTGCATTCATCTTTTTGTTTTGCTATTTTGCAGCCATACGTCAAGTATACGGGAAGCTTCCCAAAAACCTTTTTCTGTGTCAAAGTGTATTCTTCCACAATCTATTGTGATAAAGATGAGACACAGACATCATAAAGATTTGGGGTAGGCACCTGTATATTATTCCACGAGTGCAAAATAGGTTGTTTAGTTGAATGGAGATGTTCACTTGATTGAGTCCAAGACAGAACTGATTAGATGCAAGAAAGATAGCGGCGTTAAAGACCCATACAGGAAGTGACATCATCATGAGGGCCAGAACCAGAAGTGACACCATCATGAGGGCCGGAACTGGAAGTGATGTCGTTGGGACCAGAAGTGACATCATCACGATGGCCAATATCAGAAGTGATGTTGTCATCGTTGGGGGATGTCGGAGTGGAGGGTTTGGTGTTGGGGGACTGGAAGTGGTTTCATCTGGGCCGGAAGTGACGTCATCGAGGCCCATTTCACCAGAATGGTCTGCAAGGAACTGAGGAAGACAGTCAGCACACCTCGCCACCCCCTGGTCTATTGTGGTATTACAATCACTCAGGCCCTTTAGCTGTCCCCTACTCGCACATGTGTGACAATATATAAATATAAATCAGTTACTTAGTGCTTTTCCTTATACCTTTGCCACACAAGTATAACCCCAGTCGAGATTCCAGTCTGGGAGTCTGGAATCATGAGAGAAATAATAAGTTGTAAAGAACTAACCGAAAAGGGGGTCCTTCAGCATCAGCTACACCATATATTTGTCAGAAACTGCATTTCAGAACCAGTTTTAGAAGACATGGGTCCTGTATTAACACCTAGGCAGAGGTAGGGCTCATTTTCATTGCTTTACTTGAGGGGACTTCCCATCCCTTAATTCATTCATTTATTCATTAATTAATTTTCTGAACCCATTCTTTCTAATGCAGGAACTAAGGGGTCCAGCAGATCTGGGCATCCTTCAGCAGGTCTCCATCAATCAGTTAAATAGTGCCTTTCTTATCTATCTATCTATCTATCTATCTATCTATCTATCTATCTATCTAT
>JANRMT010062813.1:15887410-15913040 GCA_026402145.1 Polypterus bichir lapradei | reverse complement strand
TATGTATGTATGTATGTATGTATGTATGTATGTATGTATGTATGTATGTATGTATGTATGTACTGTATGTATGTATCTATTGACTGCATTATTTGTCCTATGAGTCTGTATCTTTTTTATGTTTCCACTGCTGTATGCATCTAAATTTCCCCTTGGGATTAATAAATTTTATCTAATCTAATCTAAACAACTGCTTCCTGGTTTACATTTTAAATGCTCTTCCCTTTAATTTCCATTGGTGACCTCAAATACATGATTCAATAATTTATCAATGCCGTTGACAATTTTGGAGACCTAGATTAAGTCCGGACACAGTCTCCCCTGCTCATGGCTAAACAAGTTTAACTCAAACGTGTTTTATTTCTTTTTAAACATTTGGGTTACTCCCTGCGACCCTGAACTGTATTATGTGGGCTTGATCATAGAAGTATAAATGAGTATTCCAAGTTTTCTCCCACATCTTAAGGATGTGTTTGGACAGTGAGCCTACTGTATTTAATCAATAACAGGCACAGTACATGGCAGGACCCAACTCTAGGTGGCACACTGATCTATTGTAGGGTACAGTCACATTCATGCCTATTCACATCAGGCCCACTAACTTGCTGTTTCAAAGTCAGAAAGTGATTGGATTGAAAACCTTGTGATGTAGTTGGCAACAAGGCACTGCTGTTGCAGTGGTTCGCGTTTATGTCTGCTACTTTTAAATATATATCTGGAGACTACAAGTGCATGGGGCAGTGATTTGGGCTGCTGCCTCAAAACCTCCAGAGTTCTGGGTTTAAATCCCAGAATCATTTGTTGTATGTGTGAAATTTGTCCTTCCTCTTCATGCCTCAGTAGGTTTCTCCTCAGGTATTCCAGTTTTCCTCCCTCCCAAATTCTGAAGAAATTCTTGTCAGCTTAATTGATAACTCTGTTTGGCCCTGTATGAGCCTGTGTGCCCCATGATGAGTTGGCACCCTGTCTCAACTAATTCATGCCCTGTACACAGTGCTGCTCTGGTTCCTATGATCCTGAACTGGATAAATTTGACTCATTAATGAATAAATGAAAGAGCACAAGTAAAGCCAGACATCTGAAAGATTAGTATCACTGTTTGTTTAGAAGAAGCCCTTATTCAAGGCAACGTATCATCTAGTGTACATTTCAGTTTTTGTTTTTTTTTTAACCAGCGTAAGGAGTTTGGAAAGGGCTCTTTTCTCTTGAAGGTTTAAAAACTCCAACCTGCTTTTATGATTTGTATTTTCAAATAGCCCTGCAAAGATTCTTATTCTGTCTGTCTCAGGAACAATATCAGCCTTCACATTATTAAAAGTGGTGTTTTTTCTTCAGCTGTCTCCATGGGATCTACAGCGTTTTGGAGAAAAAAAAGCTAGCTATGGGGCCAGCTCACCGAAAGACTCGACTCCATGTAAATTAACTCTTTCATTTCATTTATCTGTCAGTTATTCCTGCTTGCTTTCAGATCACACCAGGCTCTAAGTAGCCTATGTAGTTTGGCAAGGGTGTTACTTGTAATGCAGGCAGAATGAGCTACAGGCTAGGATGTTGGACTGTAAACCATCAGGACACTATCTAAGTCAAATAACTTATCTGTTTTGTAAATATAAGTAAGTATATATATTGTGATTGGTGATGCCAATGATTCACTGTCTCTGATGGTGGTGGCAGTTGCACACAGACAGCTCGGTAGCTGGTCTGCTGTGTATTCCAACTGTATAATGCCAGCAACTGCACGCTGACACTCTGTTAGCTACACACTGACTATCTGTTAAACAGTAAATTAGAGGCAAAGAATCACAGCTGCCCTTTGTAAAACTCCCCCTTAAACAGTATTTCAGTGGAAAACAAGTACACTCTTAACTGAATCAGCAGCAGGTTTGCGGGCTAACCAAGTAACATGCTTATCACACAATGTTTAGAATATTAAAAAAACGGTCCCCGACCAGCCCAATTGCTCACTTTCCTGTCTTCTATCGTCTAGGCTGAGTCTGCCCCAGCCACCACTTCTGAGCTGCTGAACATGCCCAATGAGTCGCTGCTTGTAACCTGCATGCTTGTGTGCTAAAGAAAAGCTCTTTTTCTTGAATAAAGCTTTGAGACTGTTCCTGCCTGCTCAGCAATAAAGTTATTTTTCTTTGGAAACCTGGTCTCATCTTCTGCGACCCAGGCTTGACAGGAGATATATATATACAATACACACACAAACAAAAGGTGAGGTTGACTGACTCATTCACTCACTCATCAACAAAAACACCATTTCCTATTTAATTAAAAAAAATGTACTTTGTCAGGATGGTACATCTAAGTTAGTAGATATCTGCTAAGACGGGATATTTTGATATATATCAATAGTTAGGGGTAAACACCTCGTTACTATTAAAAAATGAAACATCCCAAAATCTCAAAAATGCTTTGATTTAATTTATTCTTAGTGATGTTATAGGGGGAAAAAAATAGCCAACACTTGTTTTTTTATTTGCTAATATTTATTGCCAATAAAGCTGTAACAAGTTGGAAAGAGCATCGTTTTTTGCCTCATTTGTAACTGCGTGGATAAATGGGGTGTACAGTTCAAGCAAATGAATGCAGATGAGTGCCAGTGTACAAGCTGTGGCTGCAATTGCACCGAAAAAAAGGGCTGGCAGCAAGCGATAAAAGGGTAATTGCCCTGGATAGGAAAAAGAGATGAGGTGGCATGCTGCATGGAAAATGAAAGTGGATGAAGAAAAGTGAAAGAAAACATGGTTAGCAAGTGAACTCCTTGCGTACACAGAATACTCCCTATTTTGTTGGCTTCCTTTTACTCCTCACAATGTCATGTAAATTATGTGCAAATTCAAGCCAGATTGGACGGTAGATTGCTCTTATATACTGTACATAAACTTCAAAGAAAGGTGGGGAGGTTGGGGGACTTGGTAGGAAAATACATGCAACATTGTGGAGAAGTAAGGTGTCCCCTTGCCAGTCAGTTCATGATGTGCCGCTGTGCTCCAGTTTGCAAAGCAGAACAGGTAATAGACAGTACAGTTTAACAGGCCACTTTAACCTCTATGTACAGAACAGCATGTCTTGGTCAGTTTAAACACTTGCTAAGCTCACTTAAGGGGTCTACCACAAACAGACCATTGAGGGGGTGGATCTTGTACATAGTCACCATATTATTTCTCTTCACCTGTCCTTATCTGCGCAAATTCAGTCATTACATGGTCTGCATAAATGTGCAGCCTATAAATGTCAATACCGTATGTAATAAGTTAAACTATAATTCAGGGTATATTGCTTTTGATTTAAAACCTCTAAAACTTTGCAACAGTACAAGATCAAAGTGATATATTGAAATCTTACAAAAGCTACCATTTTTACATGATCTGATACAGGTTGAAATTATAATTATACCCAAAATTCTCATTTTTCCTGCTACTTCCTTGCTTCAATTTAAAATAATATAGTTTACCGTAAATGTGTATTTTGCAATGAACATCAAAAAGAGCCAAGTCTCTAGGAAAAGCAGGAATTGATTTACTCATGACCAATTATATGTAGCATGTTCAAAGGTGAGGGGCTCTAGTGAACTAATAGCATTAGGCCCGGGAAAAAAACCAACAAATATTGCACACATAAAATAAATTTAGTTGGTTACATAGAACTGCAATTAACAGCACTATAATTGAGGCCCAGTGTCTTAGAAAATTTCCTGGATGAAGCCGTTTAACACAGCTGGTACAGTAAAAATATAGTGACCGTCATCAGGGTGAGGAGGTGAATTACAGGGTTTTTTTCCTCTCGTCCAGGACCTGGTGAAGTCCACTGCCCGGACAGGAGGAAAATGTGGTTTCTCAGAGCTTGCTGGGACCAGTGCCCAGACAGGAAGACAATATGACATGTGGGAGCTGGTCGGGACTACTGCCAGAACAGGACGCAAAGAGGCCATTAAATAATTAGAGAAGCTATCCTGGATGGAGCAGTAAAGTATTAGTCCTCTCAGCCATGAAGAGGTAGCAGGTGCATGTGGTCCTTTAGGTAGACACGGATGACCTGGAACTGTTAGTTGAACAACTGGCCATAACCCTTGAAGTAATCAAGAGCTAAAAGAGGCCTTCTTCTCTGAGCCAGCTAGGTATGGAGCCAGGACAGAAGTGGAGGTAATGGCTTTCCTGGCAAAGACGTGGAGGAAAAGGAGAAAGAAACAGCAGTACTTTTAGTGAGACGGGAAAGTGAAGAAGGAGAAAGGGCAGGCAAGAGGTGAAATATTGTGTATGGTGAAGTCAGGCTTTGGAGTGGCTTAGTGTTTATAGTTTTCCTTTTATTTAAATCTGTGCCCTTTGCCTCCCTGAACGAAATAATGAAGGGCACTACATAATAAATCTAGATACAGTATATAGCATTGTTTTTGGATGCCCAATAGTAAACGCTTATAGTCAAGCTGGTCTGATTATTCATGCAATGTTAGTCAGCTTTCAATTTGAGTGTAATGATCATTTAAGTCAGTAGCAGAAAATCTAACTTTGCAGTCATAGTTCTAATGTGAATTTTCAGCTTATATGTATAAAATTTCACTAGCATATTTCATTTTTCAGAATGAAGAAAGGGCCCATTAAAAATGAGTACAGGAGGGAAAGCAGAGCTTGATTCTGAAATGCATCATTACCTTTGAGCTTAAATACCCATGCTTCATAAATGCCTAAATGCTTTTTTTTTTTTTTTTGCAACAAAGGATGCATCGCAGCATGTGAAAAGAAATAACTGTCTAAGGTAATGAATGTCATTAAGGCTTCTTACCTGCTGACATCAGAAAAGTTATTCAAACAGCGAGGAGCACCGGTGGCTTTGGCAGCGCTAGCTGAAGATTTCCTGGACCTCATTCAGTCGGCACTCAGCTCACTTACAGTACTTAAAGGATGCATTTTCAACCACTTTACCAGAGGGAGGTTTCCATTAAAAATCACTGTGAATTGCAGTCAGAAGAACTTTTTATTCACAGGACAGAATGTGCGTTACTTATGACTGAATCTCAAACAAAGAACCAAACAAACGCCTGTGAACTAAACAACAAAAAAAGGGAGTCCTAATTTAAAAGCCTGGCTGCCCGTGCCTTTAATGACACTCGAGGCTTGGCATACGGCACATACAGTACAGGTGTTTATCGACGGGGCTTTGACACCACAGGGCCTCACAAAACCAATGACAGCCAAGATACAGAAAAAGAAAAAGCCAAAATATCAAAAGTTGTATTTAGAAGAAAACCACCAGACAGGTAATAAAGACAGACACATAAGGTAACAAATTCAAAATTGAAAAAAAAAAAAAATACGCAAGACTCCCCTGCACTGCCCAGCCTGTCTGATCACAACGTTTAACATCTACACATTTCTCTTAAACATGTTGATATTTGATCACACCATTTAACAGCTACGTGTTTCCATTAAACATTATAAAGTTTTACTCCTGCCAAACACTGCAGTAGAGGGGCTACAGTCCTTTATTATTAAAGCTCAGATTAAGGATTTACTTGTACATCAGAAACCATCACTTGGCCACTTGCTGGAAGCTAAATTTGAAGATGTCTCAGCGTATTTCTCTGTAAGGGCAGATGATAACCAGGAAATTATTTTACTTCTACAAGGGTGTTTTGGAGAATGTTGACAGTTCATCAATATATCATTTTCTTCAACAGAAGACCAATTCTTTGTTCTCTCGGGGCACCCTCGGCTCTTTTACTCAGTTCCATACCCAACTCTTTCAGATAACAACCAGCAGACAACATAAAGCTGGATCCCCAGAATTAAACCCGTTAAAAAAAAAACAGTGCAGTTATATTTCTAATTCCAGAGAGGAAAACTGTGATTGTTTAAAAAAAAAATAGTCCCCTGTTGTGACCAAACTGAATGAGTTGGAAATGCTAATCCTTCTGACACGACAGCATGAAATAATTACTTCTGGCCTCATTAAATATCATAAATTGTCTCTTTCCTTGCGTTCACAAATTGAGCACCAAAATCCATATTGAATAAAAAGCTAGTCTAAGTTTGAGCTGCTATCAAAAGGAAATTTAATGTGCCTGCGTTTTTAGTACAGTACAGCAAACCAAACTTCCATACTCAACTGATGAAGAGAATAAAATAAAATGCTTATGTAATAAACAGTTATTTTACATAATGTGTAGCTTTTCGTTTCTGAACTATGCATGGAATTGGCTAAGGCATTTATTTTTTTGATTTCCTGCGTCTTTGAAATTAAAATTAAGTTGCCCTAACTATGCTGCTAATGGCTATTCACTTCAATTGGCTTTACTACGACGTTCATTCAACATGTTTCCTTCCAAGATAAGCAAGGCAAAGAAAAATGAAAGTGACAAGACCACCAGCTTCATTAGCTCCAAAGCTCAGCAGTCAGCACTTTACTGAAGTGGTCGAAAGCAGGGGGCCGTTGTGTGGCAGACCAACGCAAAAGGCTGCTACTGTCGGCGGCACCATGTTGTATCACCAATATGACGCACCGGGAGCTCGCTTTGTTTTGGGTCTTATATTGCCTGGAAATGTAAAATCAGAAATTTTGCTACACAAATCTTACTATTTTCTCAAGTATTTCTGCCTATTACAGGGAGGGTACTCTCAGGGCATCTATTTAAAAATTGACAAAATGTATCATCTTTCCATTCATTAATAGCGCAAACTAATCTTTCGAAAAGCATCAATAGGTATTATGTTTGTCCAGCTTTATTAAAATCACTGCACGGTTCTACCTTTGAATTATTCAAGTGACATTAATGGCTTAGAAGAGAGCCGCTTGAGGGGCTTCTGCATGAACGGCCTCCAGCCAGTGGACAGGAAGTTACTCACTAAGCTGTTTCTTAAAAGTTCTATCGTAAAACTGTTTTAAATCCGGTCAAACTTAAGCCGCCGAATATTTTAAATCGAAGGTAGTTGTCAGCGTACTTGGTGCCCGTGGGTGGTAACGGGCTCTTTACTTAATGGCCCGTGTGGCCACATAACGGTACAGTAGCGCTCGCTAATGCCTTTACAAGCCGCTAATAGGCACCGTGACAGTCAAGCGGAAAATAAAGTATCACGTTGGCTTCCCTGTTTCAGGTTATATAAACCGGGAGAAGGACCGTGCAATGCAATTTAGACCTGTTTACCGAACAAGCAAATAATAATCGGGGAATACCCTAAAAGCATCACAGACTGGAAACTCTTAAAGCTTACTGCAAGAACACAACCAGGACAACATTCGGGGGCTACAGAAAACATTTCTGGTATGAAATCCCAAATCTTTTTTTTCCCTTGCATTCTCAAAATAATTGCTTTCACGTCCGAATTCAGCATAATGAAGCCAGGTCAGCATAACAACCACATTCGCTTCCACTTGTCGGAACATTCCTCATGCAGGCGGCGGCGGGTTCAAATTAAAGTTGCCATCGCCTCCCTTTTCTTGTCTATTTAAGTCACAGCCATTTAGCCCTTTATTAGAAACTGCTCTGTGTAACGACTTCACACAGTTCTCCAGGTAGGGTACCTTGCTTTATGGATCCACAAAGTTGTGTACTTTGAATGATACCTAAATGTCAGAAATGGTTTTGTGGGTGTTACTCCCGGTTATTAAACAGAGCGGTCAGGCGATGGCATCTTACATTTGATACACCTGACATTCGAGGCGACCTCGGCAAAGTGTACGCTTCTACTCACCAGTGAGCTGGTCGTAAGATCCGTCCAGTTCTCTCGAGTCAGAAAGGCTTTGCTTTCTGTTCTTACCCTTCATTTCAACAACGCTTAAAAATAAAATAATACAAAATAAAGGCCAATTAATAAGCGGGCGGAATTTCACTTAGATCCTGATGTATCCCGATTATTGAAAAAAAATATATATTCCTGGGTGTGAAAAAGCTACAGATCAGCAGGCAACGTTGAAAGCTCTCAACGCTCCACGGCGCTCAGCGATGGACTGTTATCCCTTCCTTGAACTTCTTTGCTATTTGTATCCTCCGCTGGTGCTTCCCCCTCACTGGGGATTCAAGCGATCTCCTGGTCAGCGGTCGCGCAAAGCAAACCCTGTGTACCCAAAGTACAGCGTGGACGTCAAAGACGATCAGAAAGAAAGAGCGAGTGAGCGAAAGCGACAGAGAGGGAGTAAGAGAGAGAGAGAGAGAGGCTCGGTCCGTGCGATCCCGTTGGAAACCCGGCTGTGCGGACTGAGCGCTCCAAACGTGTGCGCACGAGCAGCGCACTCCCTCTCCTCTTCTAGGCTCAGGTTAGGCTCAAGCATAAGGCGCCTTTGCTGCGGGCTTGTGTTATATTCAGAAAAACTTTGGCCATGTCCAGCCCTGATCGGATACAGAGAGAGCGAGTTTATGAACTGTGCTCCGCTCTTTAATTATCGTTGTAAAGGAAATCCTTCAAAGAAGTTATAATTGTGATAACAAACGGGAAATATGCGAGCGCCAAGCGGCGCGCTGTGTAAACAGTTATTTTCACTGCCCAATTCCCCGAGAATTTTGCGGGACCGGGGAGTGAGGTGAAGGGGTCAGTGCTTTTGTAAGGTAAGACTGAGACTGGCCAGCTGCTCAAACCCTTTTGGTCACAATTCAGCTGTAGTAGCGTGACGCTTTCTCTGTTTATTGTCATCTGTCTCTTTTTTAAGAAGAATCCCTCTCGGCACGTTATCACCCACAAGAAGCGCCGCGCCTGTTTATACAGTAAGATGTTACATAATCTCACCGAATCCAGCGCTGTCGGGCGGAAAGAAGAAGCACGTGGAATACCCATAAACGAGTTATAAACAAAAACATCTCGAACGACGAATGCTTCAGCGCTGGGATACCGTTCGATATAATCGATCCTTTCAAAATTTCTTCTACCCAGAGCCATTTTTGAGACACCTTTTGTGATATACACATTATAATTTATTCATATCGCATATTTAAACACCTTGGTGTGACACAACATTTTTTGTCATGCAATCGCATTGGAAATATTAGCTCTTCAACTTTGAAAGTAAGGGAGAGAATGAGAAAGTGAAAGAGGAATTGATAAAATATGCGAGGGAAAGGAACAGGATAAGGAGAAGCGAGAAAATGACGCTAGAAATGAATGAAGGGATGGAGGAAGCGAATGCGAGAACGATAAAAAGAATGAGTGAAAGAAACTGGCCGGGGATGAGGGAACAAATGAGGAATTAAGACAGCAGATGAGTGGGGGATGGAAGAAGGGAGTGAAAAATAAGGGCTGGAGGAGATAGTGGAATGAGAGAAAGTGTTTTAAAAGTGACGAATGAGTCAGGTGAATGGGTGGAAGCCGCTGTAAACAAGGCAAGGGCAACGGGAGCAAATGAACAAGTGAACGGATAACTGACAATAGACAGGAGTGAAGGAATATGAAGAGAGGGGATAGAGAGTGGGTGAATGAGTCAGTAAAGGAATGAATGAGGGTTAGTGAAGAAATGAGCGAAACTGGGAAGAAAGTGGACAGGAGTGAATGGACAACTGATGAAAAAAAGGAAGTGAGTGAGGAAGGGGGCAGACAATTGAAAAGAGGGTATTTTTATTTAAAAGATGTATGAAAACTAGAGGGTACAAATGAGGGGGAAAAGAAACTGGAGATATGGGGTGAAATAAATGAAGGACGAGCATAAAATGAATGAGTAAGCAACAGAAGAAAGTGGAATCGATTGAGAGAATGAAGGTGTGGAACAGTGAGGGAGAAGAAGTAAGGGGTGAAAATAAATTTTGAGAAACTGGGTTAGGAAAAGACAGTGGAGGATAATGAGAGAATACATAGAAGAGTGAACAAAGTGAAGCAACATGGAAAGGATTAAGAAAAGACAACAAAACGGAGTGAGTGAGTAAGTGATGGAGAGAAAAAGAAAAATTAAATGTTGGGTGATTCTGGAGAGTGAGTGAGAGAAGGAATAAATGAGAGAGTGAAGAGGGAGGATGGCATTGCTTTCAAAAGAGAGTGAGAAGGTATAAAAAAAAGAGGGTGGCGATGTGACACAGAATATTGCCAGCACCAAGCTGCCTTCTGTTTATGACAAATAAAACACTCACTGCCTTAGAAAGACAAATAGGATAATTAAAAACCTCAGCTATCCTGCACAGCCATGTTTCTCACTCCAGCCTTCTGGCAAACGGCACTGGACCATTGATGCTTTCTACCCACAGGCCATAATGTGCCTGAACAATCAATCATAAGATTTCAAATATTGTTAACAATTAATCCAGAGCATGGTTGTAAGATCCATCACAGTGTGAACACACACACACACACAAGCACACTCTTGGGTCAATTTAGCATTACCTGCAAAAATAGATATTCAATATAATTACAGTGGTGCTTGAAAGTTTGTGAACCCTTTAGAATTTTCTATATTTCTGCATAAATATGACCTAAAACATCATCAGATTTTCACTCAAGTCCTAAAAGTAGATAAAGAGAAACCAGTTAAACAAATGAGACAAAAATATTATACTTGGTCATTTATTTATTAAGGAAAATGATCGAATATTACATATTTGTGAGTGGCAAAAGTATGTGAACCTTTGCTTTCTGTATCTGATGCAGCAATAACTGCAACTAAACGTTTCCGGTAACTTTTGATCATTCCTGCACACCGGCTTGGAGGAATTTTAGCCCATTCCTCTGTACAGAACAGCTTCAACTCTGGGATGTTGGTGGGTTTCCTCACATTAACTGCTCGCTTCAGGTCCTTCCACAACATTTTGATTGGATTAAGGTCAGGACTTTGACTTGGCTATTCCAAAACATTAACTGTATACTTCTTTAACCATTCTTTGGTAGAATGACTTGTGTGCTTAGGGTCGTTGTCTTGCTGCATGACCCACCTTCTCTTGAGATTTAGTTCACGATCAGATGTCCTGATATTTTCCTTTAGAATTCTCTGATATAATTCAGAATTCATTGTTCCATCAATGAAGGCAAGCCGTCCTGGCCCAGATGCAGCAAAACAGGCCCAAACCATGATACTACCACCACCATGTTTCACAGATGAGATAAGGTTCTTATGCTGGAATGCAGTGTTTTCCTTTCTCCAAACATAACGCTTTTCATTTAAACCAAAAAGATCTATTTTGGTGTTATCCGTCCACAAAACATTCTTCCAATAGCCTTCTGGGTTGTCCATGTGATCTTTAGCAAACTGCAGACGAGTAGCAATGTTTTTTTTTTTGGAGAGCAGTGGCTCTCTATTTGCAACCCTGCCATGCACACCATTGTTGTTCAGTATTCCCCTGATGGTGGACTCATGAACTTGAACATTAGTCAATGTGAGAGAGTCCTTCAGTTGCTTAGAAGTTACCCTGGGGTCCTTTCTGACTTCGCCGACTATTACACGCCTTGCTCTTGGAGTGATCTTTGTTGGTCGACCACTCCTGGGGAGGGTAACAATGGTCTTGAATTGCCTCCATTTGTACACAATCTGTCTGACTGTGGATTGGTGGAGTCCAAACTCTTTAGAGATGGTTTTGTAACCTTTTCCAGCCTGATGAGCATCAACAACTCTTTTTCTGAGGTCCTCAGAAATCTCCTTTGTTCGTGCCATGATACACTTCCACAAACGTGTTGTGAAGAGCAGACTTTGATAGATCCCTGTTCTTTAAATAACACAGGGTGCCCAGTCACACCTGATTGTCATCCCATTGATTGAAAACACCTGATTCGAATTTCACCTTCAAAATAACTGCTAATCCCAGAGGTTCACATACGTTTGCCACTCTCAAATATGTAATATTCAATCATTTTCCTCAATAAATAAATGACCAAGTATAATATTTTTGTCTCATTTGTTTAACTGGTTTTTCTTTATCTACTTTTAGGACTTGAGTGAAAATCTGATGATGTTTTAGGTTGTATATATTATATATATATACTAGCTATGTTACCTGTCCAAAACAGGTAATAGAATCATTTTTAAATATTTTATACCTCTTTCCTTACGTGTATCCTCAGCATTCCTTCTACATCTTTTTTTGGTATCCTTGTTTGTCCCAACCTCACGTTTGCTCTTAATTGTGTTCCCTTGAAGCCTGCTTCTCAGATTCTGTCATTTTAAGGCACCTTGGTCAGCTCCTGTCCACTTTCTCACTACCATCTAGGGTAGAAATATCATATGTGTTTTTGCAAATACTTCTTTTCTTTGAAGGCACCCCTCAGTGTTTCTCCTACATATTTCCTCGGTATCCTTGTGTGTGTCTCTCTAGCTCTGGCGGCACTTCCAGGGCCATCTTAATGCATGGGCACACTGGGCAGTTGTCCAGGGGCCCCACAAGCATAGGGTCCCCATGCTAATCTATGTATGTTGTGACTTGCTGAGTGGTTGTGTAGGTAGAGGCCAGTGACGTGTGGTGAGGTTCATGGCTGGCGAGCCACTGACTAATTCTGAGTCAGATTAACATATGAACCCAAAAGAGAATTCAGTTGGCAGCATGCACATTAACTACTGGTTATGTTTCATATTTTATCAGCATTCTTTACACACACATAGATAGGTAAGATACATATTTGGCTAAGAAAGAACATTACATTTATAGCGGCGAGAAAGAGACACAACCTCCATGCATTCTAAATTTGCCATTGCAATTCCACAATTCAGACTCATTCAATACAAATGAAAGTACAGAGTGGTGTACAAAAAATTGATGTTAATTTTGACCTTAATTGAAATATTTAAATATTTATTCTGTCCACTTGGACAGAGGCAGTGGTGCTGTAAGAATTACTGCTCCTTAGGGATAAGCTGACAGAGATGGGAGTAGATTCATACCTGGTGGCATGGATTGTGGACTATCTTACAGACAGACCTTAGTATGTGCATCTCGGGAACTGCAGGTCTGACATTGTGGTCAGCAACACAGGAGCGCCGCAGGGGACTGTACTTTCTCTGGTCCTGTTCAGCCTATGTACATTGGACTTCCAATATAACTCGGTGTCCTATAACATGCAGAAGTTCGCTGATGACACTGCTATTGTGGGCTGCATCAGGAGTGGGCAGGAGGAGGAGTATAGGAACCTAATCAAGGACTTTGTTAAATGGTGTGACTCAAACCACCTACAACTGAACACCAGCAAAACCAAGGAGCTGGTAGTGTATTTTAACGTTTACATTATACCAAGTTATTGTCTGCATTTTTATCACTCTTTAATTTAATTTTTTTTTTTTTTTGCTGCAGGAGTATGTGAATTTCCCTTTGGGATTAATAAAGTATCTATCTATCAATCTATCTATCTATTTAGTTGTTTTTAAAAGATTTTAATTCTGATGCTTTAATCAATTTCAATACAAATAGTTCAACAAAAGGATAACAAGAAAAACCAAAGAATATTTTATTTAAGGTCAAAATTAAGTTTTAAATATTAGTTGTTTTTTTTTTAGTCTGGTCCCATTTTTTTTATAAAATTGAAAACTGTTTATTGTCTTACCTTTCTTTGTAAATGAAGTCCATGCTCCTATCCTGCTCCATGAAAAGTTCTTTCACTTTCTGGTAAAAGTCCTCCTTATTTTCCTTTAGTTTTAAAAGGCTCTCCGCCTCAATGGAAATTATCATCAAGAACAACAGCAGCAACAATCACCTTTTGGGCTCACATGTGCCCCCTTCAGTGTGGCACGGTACTGTCTGCCTCACATTGTGCCTTCTCACTGCAGATCAGCAGGACTAAATATGTCACACATTCATTAAAGATATTAGCCAGACTGTGGAAAGTCAGGGTGTATAATAAACGTGTTATATTGGTGACATACAGAGAGACAGCAACAGGCACACGCCAATTGCATGCATCAACCCCGTGTGTGAGGGAGAGCACAGTCCAAGGAAGAAGGGTTTAACTCTGTTGGGGGTCTGAGGTGAGGTGAGGCTCATCACTGTTCAAATACAGCATTTCTCTCCTGCATTTGAACAGGAAATGTGGCAATTCAGTGATTTTGACTATCAAAATGATCAAAATTATTGGAATCAAACAGAAAACAAATTTATAGCATAGACCAGTGGAAAAATATATTTAATGTTATCATTATTATGTTTTTTACTTTTCATGATGACCTGCCTCCCCTGACCACACGTCCCTGGTAGGGGTCCCAGTGCACTGCTTTGCCGTGGGCCTATAATGCTGTTAAGATGGCCCTGGGCACTTCCTCTGTCAATCCTGTAATGTCTGCTACTCAGACTCTGTCATTTCAAAATGCCTTCTCACCTCCTGCCTGCTTTTTGATTACTACCAAATGAATAAGGGTCCTCATTACATGCTGTAAAAACATCATTCCTATTCTTAAAAAATACTTCCAGTTTTCAAAGGCACCTCGGTTTTCATCTTGTTAAGTATTTACCAACTCAACAGTGTTGTTTCGTACATTATTACATTGTTTTCATTGAAATGCTCCATTTTTAACTCCGTTTTTGTAAATACAAAAATATTTGTCACAATTAGGAAGTGAAGTTTGTGCCCCTAACATATCATAACATCATCCCTACCACTGAGCCAACAAAGCCAAACTAACCAATCAAATTGGTCAAGGGGCTCAGACACTCACAAACACAGGGTAGTGTTTCATTATATACACTCTTAAAAATAACAGCTCTTTAATGGCATTTTGTGATTCTTTGCTGGGTTGTGTGGTTCCTTGTAGAACTATTGCTTGACAAAGCACCATTTTGTTCTGGAAAGTGTTCTCTACCTGTGAAGTTAATTCTTTGTGCTTTGAAAATCTTCCTACTATGTAGAAAAAAATAACTGAAATATTTAATGTATGGTAGACTGCCTAGCAGGATTTAGCCTGTCGTATTGTATGCAGGAATCATCCTTTAAAAATAATGCCTTATTAGTATTTCACAAATCTGTTACCATCATGGTTATTTCTTGTATGGAGCCTCTTATGGATCTAAAAAAATAAAGTTTCTTTCTGGATCCTTCACGTGGATGGTTCTTTGGGGAACCAAAAATGGTACCCCTATGGCATTGCTCTGAAGAACCACTTTGGCACCTTTATTTTAAAGAGAGTAGTATAAGATATGTTACACACCACAGCTTGTCAACTGTGTTGAGGAGACTCCCAAGTGTAAATTTCATTGCACTATATGCACATATGACAATGAACTTGACTTAAAATGATGAGTGAGTGAGTGAGTGTAGAAGGGAAACTAGATTAAGAACACAGCAGTCTTCCTGCACTGGAAAGGCTGGACTTGAACAGCATGGGTGGAACAATTTAGGACAAAGGCAAATGTCTGCAGAGCCATAGTCAAATTAAAAATTGAAACAAAATGCCAGCCACCAAATGCTACTCTAGCTCTAATAAATGACACGACTACCACTGAAGTAGTGTTTCTGTTTTGGGACAAGTCTGAGACCGCTTGGTGGCAATCAACAGATCATGACATGAAGCTCCTAAGTATTTTCTTGTATTTTCAAGTGTGTACTTCGTGACTAAAAGAACATTTAATTGGCACAAGCCTGTAGGGGGGCTCTCAGGGTGAACGCCTGTCGCAGACAAGAGATATCCATCCAATCAGAAGCCTAATTAGTCATTTGAGCCAACAGAGTATTCTTTTGGCTTAGTTGGCTAAGAGAGTTGTTTGCAGTGCACAGTGAAACCTTATGTCCCAGGTGCCTAGTTGGTGTGCCATCCATTTTAAGAGAATCCTGTGCCAGTTGTCTAAGTGCATCCAAATGTCATCAGGTCTCTCACTCTTTGTCCATGCAGCAGCCTCTCGACAAAGCTTTTCCATTCGACCAATTTTGACGAGAATATGTCACTCAGCCCAACAAGCTTTTCCACCCAATGCACTTCATTTCTCCAAAATAACAAGTCAAGTCAAGTATCACACTACATGGTAACTTAAAACTTACAAAATCTTTCTAGAATTAGTGCAAAATGAACCCCTAACAAGTTTCCAACAGTGTAGCTGCGTTTTTCCAAAATTAACAAAAGTTCAGCAGTTCTAGCACAAAAATGGGATTCAACAAAAGCCTGACGCGCTGAAATGATTCCACAGACAAAATATCTTCATTTTTAAAAGATTTAGTTAAAATTCAAAGTAAAACAGTTCACGCAAAAAGGAAAAAATTAAAATAGCAAAAAAAGAAAAGTTCTGTTCAAAGCTTAAGTCTTGTTACATTTCAAATCATTACAAATCACTTCAAAATGTTTCTGAACCATTTCAAAATGGTCACAAAACTGTATGCCTATCCCATTTCTAAGTTGACAATGGGTCTTTTAAGTCCCTGTGTACTGGGACCTGTTCTAAACATCAACTAACACAATTAACACACTGTATCTCAGTTATAGCAAGAAAGTTCTATCTCTTATTAACTTATAGGGGGAGAAGACTATACCATTGTCTATGACTATGGAAAAAAATTATATTCTATTCAAATTAAGCAAACACTAATGTAAGCTTAACTCAAAACTTTACCTTTCTATGATTGGGTCTTACAAACAGTGTCCCCGGTGTTCACCTTAAAGCAACAGGCAGAATCCACTGTACTAATATTTCATATACTGTACATCATTTCATATATGCACTCAATTCTCAAAGTGATGAGAATAACATAAGAAAAATTAAAATCAAACCAGTCATACAAGTGAAGTAAATGAGTTTCATTTCCGGGGTGTGCTAACTTTACACACAGAGACCTCTATGCACTCCCTTAGATTGTGAATCAGTGTCATCATTGCTGCTTTCACACATTGATGGGGAAAAAAAAGTCACATCATGCAATATAGTGGATCTTCCATAGAAAGGTAACGTATGACACTGTAAACATTACTATGGTGATGTTCTTTATACCAAGTCCGCCAGTAGAGGCTGTTGAGGTAAAGGTCTGAGTTGAAGACAGAATGTCAGTGGGTCAGCTCTGTCATTGACGATGAATAGGCTTGCCATCAAGCACTTTCGATCATAATGGAGCAAATGTCCAAACAGCTAAAGAGCAGATGACAGAGTGGAATCTCTCAATTCCTTATACTACTCTCAGATTTCCCCCAACACAGACTTGGTATGTTGTTATTGTGGTTTAATTAATTGTATGTTACCTAAGGCAGCCTACATTATAGTTTCCCCAATAAAATTAGGCACTAATGAGTGCAAATTGATTGTGCTAATATTTCCATCCATTTGGGAAGAAAAGATTTATTATAGATTTATTTTGTAATTCATAAGTGATACATTGCATGACAATGTGCAATTAAAAAATCTAAATAAATAACCATATCAGGTTATCTGATATAACCATGCCATATTTAAAAAAAAAAAATCAGTCTGTCCTGCTTTATGTTATCATCTTTCTTGATGCGGAATGGAGCAGTAATGAATGCTGCAATGTTTCTCTTTGTTCAAGGACATACATTTATTTTGATTACAAGTATTGGTTTCATATCTCTACTAGAAGAAAAAAATAATGCAACGGAAAAGTACAGTTTGTAACAGATTATATTTTATAGTAAGTAACTATATGACATGTTTAGTTACTTTTTTATCAGTAATGAGTAATGTAACTAATTTCATTTTAAAAGTAACATTTCCCAACACTGGTCTCTTGTGAACATTTGTTTTCTGTATCTGGATATCACCCTTTGAATAAATAAACTAATACTTAAGCAACTGGCTGAATAAATAGTCACAAAATCAATAATGTCTTATTTTTCATCTTCATATTATTTTAAAGACAGAATTATTGAGAGAACCAAAGTGCTAGAATAATCTGTATTGTGATGTAGCCCAAAATAATAAGAAGAACAAGAAGAAGAAAAAAAATTAATAATAATAATAATAACTTACTTTGAGCTGTAAACTGATTAGTGTATCACTGTTTATTCAGCTGTTTCTATTACACAAAACTGTTCAATAAACTAACTGAAATAATTTAATATGCACAAGCAGGTGATTAGCAAAACTGTTTTGTATTAAAAATGAATCACTGAGTTATTTCTGCTTTATAGAAACATATTAATATGCTTCAAGGAAATACAATAAATTGTAATTAGTTATCTGTTCATTTTGATTAAAAATTTTAATCGAGTGATTAATTGAGATTCAATTTTTTAATCAAACAGCATCCCTAAAATGAATACTTAAACTTAAGTAAAAAGAAAATACACTTGAGTCGAGAATGAGACACTGGAAATAACGCACTAACTGCTATGTCTTTTTTGTAAAATGGAGACCAAAACTGAATAAAGTACTCCAGATGAGGCCTCGGTAGTTCATCATGTAACTTAAGCATAAGTTACCCTTGACTTTGTGATATACGGCCTAACGTCCTGTTAACTTCTGTACACGGTCTTCATGTAGATTATGATAAATTCACTAAGACTCCTTTTCATGAGGGACACTTTCAAATTCCTTCCATTGTGTATTCAGTGTGAACATTTTTACTTCATATATGTAACATTTTATATTTATTTACATTTTAATTTCATCTTGTACAAATCTGCCCAAGCCTGTATTATGTCCAGGTCTTTCTTGAATGAGTCAACTTATTCTATATTATCTGCTATTCCACCAAGTCTGGAAAGTTTTCTAAGTTTATTGCTATTGTTAAAGTCTCTTCCTAGATTCCTCTAGTGTTGTCTCCTGAAGGTTCTCACAGGGTGAGCATTTCATTTCATAAGACTCTGGAAGTGTGACTGGCGGTGGACTTTGGTGTTGTTCTTCTTCTGAAGAGTAATGAGATGCATATAAGCCCATAGCACAACGTGACTACTGCACACAGCAGTGAGTTGAATAAATGAGGGATTGTTGGATGTTGAGCGATGGGTAAAGTCAGGTTGAGGTCCCTGTACTACTTGAGGATTAGCTGAGTGGCGAATGGATACTTTTGTCATACATCTGGGTTTGGCCACTAATCCCAGAGGAAGAATAATTTTAGGGTAACATAGCATTCATCTTAAAGAAATAGCATAAAGGGTTAGCTGTGGTTCAGAAACCTGTTCAGGCATATCAGAAAACCAGGTAAAGGTCAAGTGAACAACAGGGACAAAAATGTAATACACAAAATGTACTGAAAGATGACTAAGAAGCTAGCAGATGTCCTATGAACAAACAGATTGGACAGTTGCTATATACACAGGAATTTCAAGTGGTTGCTCAAACCAAAATGAATACGCAGATCCAGAATATAATATAATAGACTTTCATTTTATATAAGTCATTTGGGTGTAAACCAACGAGCCAATCCGTGTAAATGTATGCATTGATTGACACTGTTATGTAAATTCAGTTGCCTATTAAACAGACCTAAACCCTTAATATTTAAACATTCTCATCACACTGTACCAGACTGCTGTCAGAGATGCTCACTCCTCAACTTGGTGCTGCAGGTGCAATAACTGGCACAGATGGACATACTTTTCTTCTTCCTGATTGCTGACTCAAAGATTTTATCAGATTTGTCCTGTTAGAGGATACTGTGACCACTGCAACAGGGGGACACGGCTGCTCTTCTGAAACTCCCTCTGAAACAGTTTTTCAATGGGAAACAAACACACTCTTAGAGCTCCTCTTTGTGGTATCGGCTGGAGGCTTGCTGGCTTGCCACGCGAGGGCTTCAAATATTTAAAAGACTGAGCCACCACCATCCTGAGGTCTCACTCTCCTGTCCCTCTTCCCCCAGACTCCCTCTGCTCTGGCCGCTGCTTCCAAGCCGCTGTACCCCCTTGATAAGGAAGACTTTGTGTTCTTTTGACCGGGAGTCAGGGCCGAGATGTCAAGTTTGACAGCTGTTCCTTGTGTGGCCGCATCGCTTCTGAAAGAGACATGTGTTTGTATCTACTTGGACAGCAATAAAGTTTCTACTCCTTGGAAATCCTCCTGTACTCTCCTCTGCAACTTTGTGTGCCAAGCTTGACAATACGTTTCTTTGTTTAATTAAGATGTTGATTTCTATCACATCCTTCCTACATGTTCCCCTTACATCGGTCCTCTTAAGCTCAGCAGAATGATCAAACATCTGACAACTAATAACTTGCAAGCAAGGAAGTGTTCATAGCAGCCAACTAAATTACATGATCAACAAAATAAAAACTAGAAGCAGTGAGTAATTTGAAATAGAATTGCACTAAAGTGGCTGCTTCCTGTCAAAATGAGGCCACTAGAAGCTGCTTGGTTAGACCAGTAGACCACCAAAAGGCCTGCCTGCTTATTATTTTATTTCTTTTACTTAGTGATAGGACAAAAGGGTCAATGACTCCTCTTTTCTCAGTTCCTCTCGTTTACCTGCAGGGATGCCTGGTGGTGTCTCTCAGGTAGAAGTGCTGACTTTTTGGTTAGGTCCATCTTGGCTTGTTCATTTGTATATCCATTGTCACATACTATAGTGGGATTTCCTTGGCTGCACTAGAATCACCCAGTTTCCAATTTCCCTTCTTGGGCATTCCTGGTGCATGCATTTCCAATGGTTTTCCCCATTAAGTAACCATCCTCGATGTCACCATGGCAGTCAGTGTGTGTGGAGACAGAGTGAACAGCAGCTGGCAGAGAAGGGGTGGGCAGCTTGATCTTCCATGCCAATTTAGACAGCAGACTGAGGTTTAAGCTTGTAGCTGCATTTCTTCATTTTGTCTGAGCACTTCGCTATATGTTCACAATTTGTTTAAATGTCTTTTTTCTTCAATGAATTGTTTAAGCTGGTATTTGGCTTCTTCCAGTGGGTGATTTCTCAACTGTCTAAGTCACACAGGTTTCAGGAGGCAGAGGGCCTTAGAGCAGGTTATAGGGGTCATGACTGGAATGAGAGAATCATGCCCACAAGGCTAAGCTGCTTTGTCTGGTAGCTCATTTTTGGTCTAATGTGGAGCAGGCTATCTCTGGTACTGTTACATGAAAGGCAGATGAACATGTAGACAGTGAGCTGTTATACAAGCAGTCTGAGGCCAGCAACGACAAATATAGGCAGGAAGTAAAAGGAGCTTTTAATCTCCACTTCTGTAACCATATGCAAATCACACACACAAGATATCATGTTATGTACCATCAAAGTAAGTCAAAAAAAAGACAGGCAAGCTAAAACACACCATCTCAACAATTTTTTTGCTTACGTGCAAAAAAATTTTTTTTTAATTGGCTTTACTAGCTCTCAGGATTTGTATATTTTATTATAACAGAATTGGTTAGTTTGTCTTTCATCTTCTGCAGAGAAGCTCACTGCATGCTCACAGATCGGATTATTGAAAATGAAAACCTCTGAATTACGCAAATGGCAAAATACAATCAGCAGGTAAGCGAAAGACTTAAAGTGGAGAGGAAATGACAGGGCTCTGCATTTTGAAGCCACTACTGCACAGAACATTATGAGGCAGTTAGAGGCTCTGAAAGAAGAGGAGCAGATGAGCAAAGATGAGAGTGATGGAGAGTGAAGAGGTGAGGGGCTAAAGAGAGTGAGTGTGTGAGACAGACAGAAGGGAGGAGGGAAATGGGATTGAAAGGTGAATGACTGATGAAGAGAGAGAAGGTCAGAAAGGAGAGGAGCATGCAGGTGAAAAGACAAGAGAGGGATTGATGGAGTGAGAAATCTAAAAACAGAAGGAGTGAGAGGGAGAGGAAGATTAAAAAGTGACTTAAAAAGTGAGAGAAATAGAGAGAAAAACCGATGAGAAAGGCAGTGAGTGAGGTGGACAGGAAGATTAAAATGTACACAAGAAAGAACGTGAAAAAGAGAAAGACTTCATTAAAAACACTTCTCAAGTTAAGAAGAAAGCAATCCACAGCAGCGTCACACAAACACACTCTGCTCGTTTTGTGAATCCCACACACTTCATTAATTCCACACATATTTGTAAAAACCTTTCTAGGTCTGCAAAATTAAACTCATAAAAATTGTTTTAATTGTGAACACTTATTTTTATTTGCATTCATGAACACAAAGAAAAATAGAATTCAAACATTTCCATCCTTCACATTTAAGTACAAAATTGAAAAGAAATTTAATTAAAATGTAACAAATTACACAATTTATTTATATACACAATATTGTTCTAAATCAAATTAAAGTGGAAATATTTAATAAATCTAATAATTGTAAATGTAAAGTACCTACTCATGGAGTTTTATAGTTCTGGTCAACTCTTTGTTTTGTCGTTTGTACACTTTTTCTGTTGCGTCCCTATGAATCATCCAGTGGTGGTCCGCCATCATACTGACATCCCCACATCCCTGGTACTTTCTTTTCATGGCCTTCATATCCTGATGGAATCTTTAACTTTGCTCTTCACTCACCCTTCCAAGATTTTCAGAGGAGAATTCCAAATCCAAATCCCAAAAGTGATCTTTGAGACTCATGTTGCAACCCAATTCGTTCAGCTTTTTTTTTACATTTTTATAATTTCTTTATAACTTGAATCTCTTTTATTCCCTTCTTTGAAGGGTGCCCAGGACTCTCACCTCAGATTGTTCATCACAGCAACAAATTCTACATTAGAAATAAATTTTCTAATTTCACATAAGGCAAAAATGCCCTCTTTCAGATTGGCCTCAAACAAAACTGGAAAGTTTTGGGTCATACACATGAAACGGGCTCCATCTTTTGACAGGGCTTTCACAAACTGTTTCACTAAATCAAGCTTTATATGAAGGGGTGGTAGCAGTGCTTTATGTGGCTCTGCCAAGCTGGGTCTGATGATGTTTTTGGCACCAAGCGTTTTCCAAGATGGCCATTCCTTCTGAACTCAAGGTGAATTCTTGGCTCTGTCCTCCCATTCACTGAGAATTGTGTATCTTGTGTATCAGCTTTGACTCTTGACTTTGTTCAACTCCATTCAAATAAAAAAAAAGCTGTTTTGCTTTAAGTACAGATTTTTAATATTAGAAAATATTACATTCAAAGAAATTATCATTAAAATAAAATAGTGGTATTGAATGAATTTGTGTGAAAACAAATTAAACTATATAATGTAGAAACATAAAATTAAAAAAATATATAAAAATATACAGTAATGTATTTGAGAGCTGAAAAATGCCTTTTGTAAAAAATTGTCACGTGGTGAAGAGAAATGGTTTTCATTTTTGAATTCAGCCCCAAAAAATATATGAAATAATCAGAACAATTCTTCAGTTTATACCTGTAATTAGTATGTTCATAAAAATGAAAATCAAGGTTTACTTTATTTGAAACCAACATTTTAAGTATAAGAAGGTGCACTAGCAGAAATCATTCAATTTAGTTCTCCTACTCTTCCATATTGCTAGTGTAGCCTGAACTTTTCCAGGTGAATCTAAAAGTGACTAAGGTGGGTCCATTCCTGTCTTTTAATGATTTGTAAAAGCTCATTCCTGCTCTTTTAATCCTATTTAAACAACTGTAATTCCCACCATTCTGGCATTTGACACTCATCTCTGTCTCACCTTCAACTGATCCAAAATGCTGCTGCCAGAGTTATGGCTGCCACCAAGAGCAGAGGTCATGTTTGACCTGTGCTGGCTTCTCTCCACTGGCTCCTTGTCAGGTACAGGGTGGATTTTAAGAATTTATGCAGGTCAGCTGCATCACATTTTGCTGATCCCCTCTGGCCTCACTTGTCTTCCAGGTTTCTCAGGTCCTGTGATCAATTATTAATGTTCTGCACTAACATTTGAAGCTTAGGGGTGACTCTGCCTACGCTCCTGAACAGCCCGCCCTTCACCATACAAGCAGTCCCCATGATTGATCATTTTACTGTAAATCTCCATTAAAAAATATTTTTATTCACTTGCTTTTAGGTCATGTTGATGAGCTATTTTTAACTTTATTGCATTTTTTTCCCTGTAAAACTGTAATCTCAGTTTTATGATCTTACGCTTGCAGCCATTTTGTTTGTTTATGTGTTAATTACCCTTTTTTCTTTTATCATGTTGCACTCTTTCTTTTTAAATTGTTGCTTAGTATTATTGTTGTTAAGAACATTGGTCAGTTTTAAATGCTCTATTTGAATACTTTTATTTAACTATAATATTTTAATAGCTGTACAAACAAATGAGGTGCATTTTGCTTGCAAGTCTTTATTCATCTAAACAATTAGTCCATCCCTTCATTTATCTCATTATACTCTTCTTCACTCATCATATAATATCTTTGTGTATTGTTTGTATTTTTCTTTAACCCAAAATCAGAATTATACTTTCATTATGCCCTGATGAACAGGCACATCTCTTCACTAAGAAGCCTGATACGGGGTCCAGTTAGATGGGGATCAGTTGGCAGACCCTTACCATATGAAAACATCTACCCATGCACCCCAGCACAGTAGGTGGCAGTGTGCAACGTCTGTGGTGATGAAATATGCCATTAACTGAAATCCTGGTACAGACAGGGTTTTGCACCCAGCTTATTTTTGTTTTCCGTTTTCTTTATTTTTTTTTTTCATTTTGAATTCTTATTTTTCACGTTTTTAGGTTTAATGTAAATTTTGTTAGTATTGTTATATTTATTTATTATTTCATATGCATCTATTGCTGTTTTATTTTTGAATTGTATTCCTTCCGGCAGCCACCTTATATGCCACAGCTTCTTCCTGTTGCCAGGGTAACCTTTCCTATCATTTTGGCATTTTGGTGGGGGTGGGGGGGCATGTGGGGGGTGTGGCTTCTGCGTTTGTAACCCGTTGGTAAATTGCATGTGATGGGGTTTAAAAAGTTGATTGTTCTACTGTGTCTTTAACCAAGCCGTGCATTACAAACCTTTGCTAAACTTCTTACTTTCTATAAAGATTTTTTTGGATTCCTCACTTTCATTTTCTCCCTTTGACCTCGATTTTCATCTTCCTCTTTGTTTTAGCACTTTTCAGTCTCTTGATTTTGTCCCCTTTCTGTTTTGTATCTCTCTCTTGGTTTTCCCTTTACATACCTTGTTAGCTTCCCAGTGTAACAAATGTATATTTATGTTGCTTGAGTGTTGGGGGGGGGGGAGGGTCCCAAGAGGGTGACCATAATGGCAAGGGGGGGTGACCCAGAGGGTGACCACAATTTCAACGCTACTATGAGACCACCTTCAGCCTTTATTTTGAGGCTGAGCAGATGATCCTAGTACAGTGTCACTAGAGTTCATAGAATAAAGATCTGTTGTGAATATTCTACAAATACACGGTAATTTTTTTTTTATTTTATGTGCTTTTTAAAAAATTTTGGATTCTGAATTCAAAAATAAAAACACATTTTAGCAGTTATAGTTTTTTTAATCTGTTTCTGCAGTATAGTTAATTTATAACATTTTATTTTAATAATTTACTTGAAAATAAATGTTCTAATATTAAAATCTATGCTTGAAACAAACCAGTTGTTTTATTCTATAAATAAGTCAGAATATAACTGGAACTGAAGATGGTGATGAGTCCTGACAGTAGGTAGCAGCATGTCTGAACCTGTCCGAGCCCCACTAGTGATCCCCTTCATGGTGGGTGTAGTAAACACACCTCAGTGTGACTCAGTGAGTTGAGCAGCACACTCGTAAATGAACAGTGGACAGCTTCTTTTTTTGTTGTATTATTAATTCAAATTATGGCCTCTAAAAGTTGATTGAACAGTCCTGATCTTTTTTGCTGTGTTTTTTGGAAAGTTTGTACTAAAAAAAAAACAAAAAAAAAAAACCTTATCATGTCAACTTTGGAAAAAACTTGGTAGCAAAGACAAATAGTGGGCCCCTTACAGTGTCTG
>JANRMT010062813.1:15851717-15861806 GCA_026402145.1 Polypterus bichir lapradei | reverse complement strand
GGAAGTGATGTCAGGAGAGCCAGGTGGAATCCCCCGGGAATGGTCTATAGGCAAGGGAGAAAAAGAGTCAGTGCACTCTGCCACACCCCGGCATGCCTCCGAACTGCCTTCACTCAAGCCCTTTAGCTGCCTCCCATGCACACGTGTGTGACAAGGCCCCCCCCTTAGCCCAGACCCGTTGGGTTGGGCGACCCTAACCGAGAGGTCGTGAACCCGAGAAAGAGCATCAGCGTTGGCATGGAGAGCACCCCGACGATGAACGAGCGAAAACTTGTACGGCTGTAGGTCAAGAAACCACCGGGTGACCCGCGGATTCGACTCCTTGTGCAGGGCCATCCACTGTAGAGGTGCATGGTCCGTGACAAGGGTGAATTCCCGGCCCAACAGGTAGTACCTCAGCTGAGTAATCGCCCATTTAATCGCCAGAGCCTCCCGTTCCACCGCTGCATACCTGGTCTCCCGGTCCAACAGTTTCCGGTTCAGGAACATGATGGGGTGTTCCACACCATTGACACTTTGGCTCAGCACGGTGCCCAGGCCTGTGTCCGAAGCGTCCGTCTGGAGGATGAAAGGCAAAGAAAAGTTAGGTGCCATCAAAATAGGTGCGGACGTAAGGGCCTGCTTTAAGTCACCAAATGCAGCGCCTGTTTTTTCAGTCCATACCACAATGTTCGGGGCCCTCTTCTTTGTTAAATCAGTCAAGGGCGCCGCTCTCTCCGAGAACCGGGGTACAAACCGGCGGTAGTACCCGGCTAACCCGAGAAAGGCTTGGACCTGCCGCTTGGTTCGCGGACGGGGCCATTTCAAAATGGCATCAATTTTGGAGCACTGTGTCCTTACGGTACCCCGACCCACCAGGTAGCCCAAATATTTGGCCTCGCTTAATCCAAAGAAACATTTCTTGGGATTAATCCGGAGCCCGGCCTCACCAAGTGTCCGTAATACCGCTTGGACATGCTGTAGGTGTTCCCTCCACGTGCTGGAATAGATGACCACGTCATCCAGGTAGGCAGCACTGTATGAGTTATGAGGCCGAAGCACTTTGTCCACCAGACGCTGAAAGGTTGCTGGAGCCCCGTGTAACCCAAATGGAAGGACACGATACTGCCAGTGCCCGCTAGGGGTACTAAACGCGGTTTTTTCCTTCGCGGAGTCCGTTAAAGGAACCTGCCAGTACCCTTTTGTCATGTCAAGTGTGGTCAGATATTGAGCCTGTCCAAGCCTTTCAAGGAGGTCGTCCACGCGTGGCATTGGATAGGCATCAAATTGGGAGACCTGGTTAAGCCGACGGAAGTCATTGCAGAACCTCCAACTCCCGTCCGGCTTACCGACGAGCACAATGGGGCTGGACCAGGGACTATAACTTTCCTCAATTACACCTAGTTCCAGCATGCACTTGATCTCAAGCTCCACTTCAGCCTTTTTTGCCTCGGGAAGACGATACGGGCGTTCTCGGACAACAACCCCGGGCTCTGTCACAATGTTGTGCTCAATCAGAGAGGTCCTTCCGGGGTTCTCACTGACTACCTCCCGAATGGTCCGGATAACTGTTTCCAGCTCCTGCCGTTGTCTGGGACTCAAGTCCGTGCCGAAGTTAAGGTCGTGTATGTGAGCGAAGAGCGAGCGGGGCTGGCCGGAGGAGGGAGCGGGGTCCCTGTCCTTCCACGGTTTCAGCAAGTTCACATGATAAACCCGCTCCTTCGGCCGACGATTGGGTTGACTCACCAAATAGTCGACCAGTCCCTTCCTCTCCTTAACTTCGTAGGGGCCCTGCCAGTGGGCAAGCAACTTAGAGTGGGAGGTAGGCACTAGGACCATGACCCGATCTCCCGGGCGGAACTCCCGAAGAGACGTGCCGCGGTTGTAGTACCGGGCCTGTGCTGCTTGAGCCTCCTCCATGTGACTTTTAAGGAGAGGCCGAATCTTTCCAAATCTATCGCGTAACTGCGCGATATACTCCAGTATGTTTGTAGAGGGAAGAGCCTCTTCTTCCCAGCCTTCTTTCAAAATATCTAATATGCCCCGAGGTTGTCGCCCATACAGTAGTTCAAAAGGGAAGAACCCCGTGGAGGCTTGTGGGACTTCCCGATAGGCAAAAAGGACGAGGGGGAGGAGCTGATCCCAGTTCCTTCCATCCTCGCTGACCACCTTACGCAGCATTTGCTTGAGAGTTTGATTAAACCTCTCTACTAATCCGTCGATTTGAGGATGATACACAGAGGTCTTTAAATGCTTTATTTTCAGTAATCTGGCAGTCTCCTTGAACGTTTCCGAGGTGAAAGGGGTCCCCTGGTCTGTCAAGACTTCCTTGGGGATCCCCACGTGTGCGAATACCCCTAGTAATTCCCGTGCGATGGTTTTAGAGGTAGCTGAGCGCAAGGGAACAGCTTCAGGGTATCGTGTAGCATAATCCACGAGGACTAAAATGTACTTGTGTCCTCGGGCTGAGGGCTCTAGGGGTCCCACCAGGTCGACCCCGATTCTGTGGAAGGGAACGTCGATCAGTGGAATAGGAACGAGAGGAGCACGGTCCCTCCTAGGAATTTGTCGCAGTTGACACTCCGGGCAGGAAGCGCAAAAGCGACGAACCTCCTCATTAATTCCTGGCCAGTAGAAACGGAGCTTGATCCGCTCCAGAGTTTTCTCAGTGCCCAAGTGGCCACCTAGGAGGTGGGCGTGTGCTAGCTCGCAGACCTGCCGCCGGAAGGTATGCGGCACTAGCAGCAGCCTCGTCTCCTGCCCGTCATGCATTGCTACACGGTAAAGGAGGTCGTTGTCTAACACAAAGTGAGGGCCCTGTGGCATTGACTGATCAGTGCGCTGGCCATTGACAAGGACCACTGCATTTTTTGCAAACTTCAGGGAGTCATCGTTCCATTGCTCCCTTCTAAAAGAAGCCGGCGTCTTTTTAAATTGAAACCGCAACACGGAGAGAGGGTCAGCGTCGACCTCAATGGGCGTGGTTTCCTCCCGCTCCGCCGCGGCGTTGGTGGATGACGTGTCCGCACGTGACGGCCCGGGAGTTGCCACGTCACTCAGGGCGACTGCTTCGTCTCTCTCTGCCGGCTGATTACACGGCGTGGAGGCAGCTTGAGACGGTTCATCTCCGTCCATAACGAGGCCCAAATTAACCCCGGGAGTGGTATGTGTCACACCGCTTTTAATTTTAGACCAGTCCCGCCCTAGTATCACCGGGTGTGGAGGATCCGGTAGGACCGCTACGGTGAGTTTACAAACTGACCCTCCGTAACTGATGATACAAGCGGCGGTCCTGTACCAGCGGATTTCTCCGTGGACACAGGTTATACCGGTCTTAAACTTTAGCCACTGTTGCGGTTGCACAAAGCGGCGGGCAACAATGGAAATGTTGCTGCCGGAATCAAACAACACGGTGGTCTTGTGTCCGTTGACGATCACTACGCCAGTATGGGGGACCGCCAACGGATTAACCAGAGCACACCAACCCCTCCTCGCCCTCCACCTGCATTCCTCCTCGTCTCCAAGCGGTTTGCGTGCCCGCGGCACCGCGGACGCCAATACAAGCTCCGGGTTGTACAGGGAGGGGCTAGGTCTTCGGACGTACCCCGGGTGAGTTTGACATAAGGACGGTTCTGCTCCCCCAGAGTGTGAGGCCGCCCTCTGTGTCTGCAGAAGCTCTATGAGCTCTGCCATGTTCTTGGGTGAAGCCACGGGGAAGCGCTTCCAGGAGCAGGTAGCAAGCTACCTGCTCTATTATTTGGTAGGGCGTGTTTTCAAATGGCCGTAGCCAGTGCCCTACCGTTGCCCATAAGGACCAGGCTTGTTTGTTGGTCGGCCGCTCAGGGTCCAACCTCCATTTTTTTATTTTATTCACCTGCCAGTCTGGGGCACCCCTAGGTGGTAAATGGGGCTTTGGTTTCACAGGGAGGCAGGCACTCTCCTCCAAGAGAGCATACTGAGTCCCTTTTGCCGCCCCCCTCCAGGGCAGCCCAATTCTGTGAGCCCCACCCGCACACTCCCTGGCCTCTCCAGGTGGCCTAGTTATGCGTGCTGGGAGCGGAGCCCGCACCGGGTCACGCCGAACCACGGGGCACCCTCCCCGCCTGAATACTCGGCCCCGGTACGCTCCCACCTGGGTGTATTGCAGGTCCTGTCCCCTTCTCTTCTGGGACTTCTCCATCCTGCCGACTACGCCACTGTCACAAGAACGAGACATGGACAGATAAAGGTTTGGGGCAGCCACCCGTATAATGTGGTATCCTGGCTGCAAAAGTCGTTTTTAACAAATAACCAGCACTGAAGTGCATTCAACTGAGTCCAAAACAAGACTGAGGAAACAAAGGAAAAGGGGCAGGTTTTAAAGGGGAAGACAGGAAGTGAGGTCATATGGATCCGGCACGTGGTCTTCCACCATTGGTTCATAGCCGGACGTGACATCAGAGGGACTGGAGCTGGTGTGGCCGACTTCCATTGGCTCGGTCCCGGAAGTGATGTCAGGAGAGCCAGGTGGAATCCCCCGGGAATGGTCTACAGGCAAGGGAGAAAAAGAGTCAGTGCACTCTGCCACACCCCGGCATGCCTCTGAACTGCCTTCACTCAAGCCCTTTAGCTGCCTCCCATGCACACGTGTGTGACAATATATATATTTTTTAAACTAAGACGTTACTGTAACATATTCATGCTGTTTAAATTAATAAAATAAAAATTGAAAACTTACAATAATGACAACATTCAGTGAAAATGAGAATATAATGATTATCTTTATATAGGAATCTTTACCCACAATTCCTGTTTACTAAATGCTCATTTATGCAAATAATGCAATCTACCTATCCAATAAAATGCACAACTGCATTAGTGTACCCAGAATGAATTTCACAAATGGTGGTGAACAACAGAGGACGATATTTGCTACGTTTTAACACAAGTTTCAATGTGTGTCCATTTAGAAAACTATCATAGTTTGAGTTAAATCAGCTTTTAGCAATTCACTCAAGAGCTACAGTCCTGTTGCTATTTTGATCATTTAATTTTATTTCACTGTGTCTTCTATGCTACAGTTTGAAGATTATTATTATTTGAATCATCATCCATCATTGTTGCTGTTGTTCGTGTTTTTGTTGGACTGTGTAGGTCACCAGATGTTAAGACCGAACATTTCTAGTAAGCAAAAATAATTTAAAACAATATAATTGGACATTTGCTTTGAGGCCGAGTGTTTGTAGATCTATATTGTTGTAAAAAATGTTGCATCAGCCAGGGCCATTTCTTGGCAACAGATTGTGTTGTGTATAGTGCACACAGTGCAGGCATTGGTGAGGCACACACCATAAACATTTCCTGGTGTTCCAGTCTGGTTTGGACAAATTTTTCTAAACAAAATAAAGATTGCAATCTTTACATGGGGCTGCAGTAATGCACCCTGACCACCCTAGGCACTTGCCTATACCACCTATGCCCAGAAATGGCCCTGCATGGCAGTGTATGCATCACATTTTGTTTTGGAGGATGATAAACAGTACATCAGCTGTACATGATGAGGCTGAGAAGGCAAAAAATAGCCAGATGGCTAGCTTTTGCTGTTATTACAGCTATTGTTGGCACTGCAACACCAAGAGGTGTGTGGGTATGAAAAAGGTGCCAGCAATGGTGGGGCTATTACTGCAGTTACAGCTGTACCTCTCCTTAATTGTTGTTTTGCCAAGGTGCCCACGCATATAAGCAAAAACACACATGAATTCCGAAAAGACCTCTCATTCACAATGCATGGCCACGAATCAGATACCCATCCAATGTAGGACCACATAAGAAACTGACTCAAATCTGATTTGAAAGATCATATTTTTGTGTCCACATAGCCCTGAAACAAATTGGATTTGAGTCAGTTCAGCATGGTATGTAAACATTGAGTTATTGTTAGTTTGGTTCCATTGTATTTTTTCTTTGTGGCTGTCATTCCATCTGCATCTTTTGGTGTTTGAGCATGGTGGCACAGTGCCTAGCACTAATGACTTACAGCTCAGGTTACATTTTTGGCCACAAAAATTTCTTCAGCATAGTTGAGAGATACTTCCCTAAGCCCAAGGGATTCTTAAAAAGACCATAGCTCTATTATAATTTACTCAAAACTAGTTCAGTTCTTCCTACCCCATTTACTTCAATGCATTCTGGAGAATCAGGTGGCACTCCTAAACATTTCTATGATTTTGGTGAATTTACGGTGAAGCAAGCTCAGTGGTGTTCACTTATCACTAGTGATGACCAATTTTTATAACAACAACAACAACATTTATTTATATAGCACATTTTCATACAAAAAGTAGCTCAAAGTATTTACATAATGAAGAATAGAAAAATGAAAGACACGGTAAGAAAATAAAATAAGTCAACATTAATTAACATAGAATAAGAGTAAGGTCCAACGGCCAGGGTGGACAGAAAAAACAAAAGAAATCTACAGACGGCTGGAGAAAAAAATAAAATCTGTAGGGATTCCAGACCATTAGACTGCCCAGTCCCCTCTGGGCATTCTACCTAACATAAATGAAATAGTCCTCTTTGGATTTAGGGTTCTCACTGAAGGACTTGATGATGATGGTCACGTAGACTTCTGGCTTTTGATCCATCCATCATTGTTGGAGCATCATGATGCTTTGAGTAGGTGGTGGTGGCGCAGGCCACCACCACAAAGAAACCAGAAAAAGAAACAGAAGAGAGAGTAGGGGTCAGTACGGATTTTAGAGCCACCATGAATAGTTATTATAATGAATTGAACATACAGAGTATCAGGATTAAGTTAAAGTGAAGTTATGAAAAGGCCATGTTAAAGTAATGTGTTTTCAGCAGTGTTTTAAAGTGCTCTACTGTATTAGCCTGGCGAATTCCTATTGGCAGGCTATTCCAGATTTTAGGTGCATAACAGCAGAAGGCTGCCTCACCACTTTTAAGTTTTGTTCTTGGAATTCTAAGGAGATACTCATTTGAGGATCTGAGGTTACGATTTGAAATATAAGGTGTCAGACATTCCAATATATAAGATGGAGCGAGATTATTTAAGGCTTTATAAACCATAAGCAGAATTTTAAAGTCAATTCTGAATGACACAGGTAACCAGTGTAGTGACATCAAAACTGGAGAAATGATAAGAGGTCTAACTTTTGCTATGTTTCTTAAATGAAAAAATGCTGTCCTAGTGATCTGATTAATATGCGATTTAAAATTCAGATTACAGTCAACAATTACCCCTAAGCTTTTTACCTCCGTCTTGACTTTTAATTCTAAAGTATCCAGTTTATTTCTAATAGCCTCATTGTATTAATTATTGCCAATCACTAAGATTTCAGTTTTCTCTTTATTTAACTTGAGAAAGTTACTATTCATCCATTCTGAGACACAAGTCAGACATTGTGTTAGTGAATCAAGAGAATCGGGGTCATCAGGTGCTATTGATAAGTACAGCTGTCTGTCATCAGCATAGCTGTGGTAGCTCACATCGTGCCCTGAGATAATCTGACCTAACGGAAGCATGTAGATTGAGAAGAGCAGCGGACCCAGGATAGAGCCTTGTGGAACACCATATTGGATATCATGTGTCTTTGAGTTGTAATTACCACAACTAACAAAGAATTTTCTCCCTGCCAGGTAGGATTCAAACCAATTTAAGACACTGCCAGAGAGGCCCACCCACTGACTAAGGCGATTTCTAAGAATATTGTGATCAATAGTGTCAAATGCAGCACTCAGATCTAAGAGGATGAGAACAGATAAATGGCCTCTGTCTGCATTCACCCATAAATCATTTACTACTTTAACGAGTGCAGTTTCTGTGCTGTGATTTGTTCTAAAACCCAATTGAAATTTATCAAGAATAGCATGTTTATTTAGGTGGTCATTTAACTGCATAATGACTGCCTTATCCAGAATTTTACTTAAGAAAGGCAGGTTAGAGATGGGTCAAAAATTTTCAAGAGCCGAGGGGTCGAGATTATGTTTCTTAAGTAGGGGTTTAAGTACAGCAGTCTTATAGTCTTGCCATTAAACATGGTCAGTGGGTGGAACCCCAGCACCAGGTCACGTTGTTGTCAATGTCTTTTCACATAAAACATGGAACCTACTGAGAACACCATGCTGCTGTTTATTCTTGTGAGGCACCTGTCCCACCTTCACCTAAACACTGCACACCCCTGTCCTTACAAATCCACTGGGTCACCAAATTTGTGAAACAGTTATCATTTTTATATTGCAGCCTTTAATGCTAATGATAGAAGTGTAAAAGAGTGAGGGAAAGGTAATATTTAAAAGGCATCCTTCAACTGGTAAACGAGGTTGCTTTTTCATTTTAGCATTCAGTCCATAAGGTGGCACAGAGGGCATAATTTTGCTCTTGGACCCCAATGCATGCTCTCCTAATGTTGGTGGGGATTTCCCTGGACAATTCAATTTGGTGAAGTGCCTGGCTTGACTTAAATGGCATATGCCCAGGTAAATGCCAGCCTCTCATCCTGGACTGTCACCCACTCTGTGTCCATTGCTTACTGCCCATCCTCAATCGTAAATGGATGGATGAATGTGTACTGAGCTTTCCTAAACTGGTTTAGCTGTACTCACTTCTACCTCTGGAATATTTGACCTGAAGGTCCAGCTTTAACCCAATTTACAATTTTTAAGCCATTTGGTTTAACTTTTCTGCTGCAGTCCAATGCTGCAGAGCTGCCATGATAATGGAAACCTTTCTGACAGTTTAAGAAAATAATGCTGGAGGTGCTTTTAAAGACCCAATTTTTCTGCATTTAGTCTTCCAAATAACAAAAGAGTTTGAGCTTCACTAATGTCAAGTGTGTCAAGAAACGCTATGGGGACTCCTTTATATCAACAACAATACATCTGCCTAATGCCTCACTGTGTCTGGGGCTGCCAAGTCAGAAGTGTTCTTTCCTTTGAATTTTCTTGCTTTATAGTCATCCCAGTGTGTGTTTAGACCAAAGTGTGTCTGTATGTATGTATGTTTTTATTTATTCATTTAAAGAGCTTCTGTTAAAAAAGCCAAATTTCACTCTGGGGACAAATAAAGCTCTGTCTATCTATATACCTATCTATGTTTATATTCACATAAAAAACAGCTTTACTCTTACCAGCTCAACTTACAATGTGTTTAAGAATGTGGTTACAAGAATAATCCACCTTAATAAAAGTGCAAGTGTCTGTGCGTGTCTCTCCTGTTATTATGTCTTTGTTATATGCCATTTGGTATGGGATTTGTAAAAAGCTGTGTTAATGTTTGGGATGAGCCGTTTGTTGGAATGACTAATGCAGTGCATTTTATTACTGAAAATGTTTATGATGTGCCATCTTTTGGAATGACAGAGACATAGGCAATTGGATGGAAACAGAGACAGACATATAGACACTTATCCTTTTATTAAGGGGGATGACAATAATAAAATATCTTGAACAGGGGATTTGAGACAAATGCAGAATTAAAAATATATGAATGTAAAAATAAATTAAAGAACAGAATTATCTCTGAAACTATGTGCATTATACATACATTATATGATATTTAACTAAATTTATGAACTGACATGACATTCTGCCGGACACCTGAGAAAGTTGTGTTTGTTGAGTGAGACTCTAGATATTGTAAAAGTGCCTCTAAAATTATATAAATGACAGTGCCATAGAGTAGCTTCAGTGACAGACTTTTGTCACTATCCTGCTCCACTGACAGACTGAGGAGATCGTTCCTCCCCCACACTATGCGACTCTTCAATTCCACCCGGGGGAGTAAATGCTAACTTTTTTCATTTTTATTACTATTTAATTTAATATTGTTTCTTTGTATCAGTATACTGCTGCTGGATTATGTGAATTTCCCCTTGGGATTAATAAAGTATCTATCTATCTATCTATCTATCTATCTATCTATCTATCAGTTACTTCCATTATAATGTTACTGACTCATGTCACAGATTGCAGCTATTAAATGATCGGGGACATAAACACAATCAAACCCTGGGCATATTTCCTTTTGAATATAGTCATGGAGGCATGCTCAGGTAGTAGGATTAATTAATTAATTAATTAATTAATTAATTAATTAATTAATTAATT
>JANRMT010062813.1:15646975-15851707 GCA_026402145.1 Polypterus bichir lapradei | reverse complement strand
ATTAATTAATTAATTAATTAATTAATTAATTAATTAATTAATTAATTAATTATTATGACATTACAGTAACTATAGGCTGAATGTGCTATCTTTTCTTAAAGGTCAGGTTAGGTTGGGGAGCATGCACCAATACAGCATGTTGCCGCACCCACCTCATAACAAAACAGCTCAGAATCATGGTTGGCAACCCCTCAGGCAGACATGCATTCTAGTCCTACTTTCCAGAAATGACCATCTATCTGCAGCAGCCAGGTGTTACATGGGCGTCCCCATTGGCCTGGTCCAGCCACTCGAGTCCTCAATAGTGAGGATTCTGGGAGTCAGATCACACTTGTGGAATCGCGCCACATGGCTTTAGTGCCATAACTCACAATGCAGGTAATGTACCTCATTCATGACTCCTTGAGCAGCCGCTCATTCAACAAATCAGCAGTACCCATGGACTCTCCAAAGAGACACAGTACTGAAGGAGTCCAGTCTTCATCTCAGGCCACTATAAAGACTTAGCCTTTCGTCCATTTGCAAAGATATTGGGAGCGCCACACACCGCTTTCCAAAGACCTCATGACCCCCCCATACTCTCTACTGACTTCACAGGAAGAGTCACCAGAGACATGAATGTCGCTGTTGAAGTAAGTAAACCTCTCGATGTCACTGACATTCTCTCCGCAGACAGACACACTGTTGATGGCTGTGCCCAAGAGGTCATTAAAGGCCTGGATCTTGGTTTTTATCCAGGACACTTCTTAAAAAAACAGATGGTACAGAACTCGGTGATGTCAATGATGTCCAGATAGCACCATTATGTACAGTATATGAGGTCATGTATTAGCAGGCTGACTTTGCACATACATTGTCAAAGATAAAACAAATATAATTTATGCAATGACAGAATATTTGAACCTCTGTGTTTAGTTTTCCTCTCCTCTTCTTCCTTTTTTTGAACTGAGAATCTGAAGGCTTTTGCCTTTTCATTTTAAAGCAGCCCTGAACAAGTTTTCATCCTCTTGTCACCACATCACTTGTCAACATATTTTTTTAGAACATTAGAATGCTCTAGACGAGAACAGGCCATTCAACCCAACAAAGCTCGCCAGTCCTATCCACTTATTTTTTCCCAAAAAAAAAACACACTACTTGGTAGCTTATTCCAAGTGTCTATCGTTCTTTGTGTAAAGAAAAACTTCCTAATGTTTGTGCGAAATTTACCCTTAACAAGTTTCCAACTGTGTCCCTGTGTTCTTGATGAACTCATTTTAAAATAGCAGACTCGATCCACTATAATAATTCCCTTCATAATTTTAAACACTTCAATCATGTCGCCACTTAATCTTCTTTTGCTTAAACTGTAAAGGCTCAGCTCTTTTAATCTTTCCTCATAATATAACCCCTGTAGCCCTGGAATCAGCCTAGTTGCTCTTCTCTGGACCTTTTCTAGTGCTGCTATGTCCTTTTTGTAGCCTGGAGACCAAAACTGCACGCAGTACTCAAGATGAAGCCTCACCAGTGCATTATAAAGGTTGAGCATAACCTCCTTGGACTTGTACTCCACAGATCAGGGCGCTATATAACCTAACATTCTGTTAGCCTTCTTAATGGCTTCTGAACACTGTCGGGAAGTTGATAGCTTAGAGTCCACTATGACTCCTAAATCCTTCCCATAAGGTGTACTCTCGATTTTCTGACCGCCCATTGTGTATTCAAACCTAACATTTTTACTTCCATTTACTGACATTAAATTTCATCTGCCACAAATCTGCCCAATTCTATATGCTATCCAAGTCCTTCTGTAATGATATAACGGATTCCAGATTATCTGCTAATCCACCTATCTTGGTATCATCTGCAGACTTAACCAGCTTGTTACTTATATTCCTATCTAAATCATTTATATCTATTAAAAATAGCAGCAGCCCTAGCAGTGACCCCTGTGGAGCACCACTCTTAACATCGGCCAGTTCTAATGAGGTTCCTCGCACCATCACCCTCTGCTTCCTGTGTCTGAGCCAATTCTGCACCCATCTAAAAACATCACCCTGAACTCCCACTTCTTTTAACTTGATGCCCAACCTCTCATGTGGCACCTTATCAAATGCTTTCTGAAAGTCCAGATAAATAATATCATATGCTCCACTTTGATCGTATCCTTTTGTTGCCTCCTCATAGAATTTCAGCATGTTAGTAAAACACGACCTCCCTCTTCAAAACCCATGCTGACTGTTCAGGATAACTCCTGTCCTTGCCATGTGTTGTTCAATCTTATCCTAAATAATTGTTTCCATTAGTTTTCCTGTGATGCATGTTAAGCTTACTGGCCTATAGTTGCTTGGATCTGCCCTGTCACCTTTTTTATATAATGGGATGATATTTGCCATTTTCCAGTCCTTCGGAATCTCTCCAGTGCTCAGTGATTTCCTAAAAATATGTGTCAAGGGTTTATATATGTGCTCACTAGCCTCCTTAAGAACACGAGGATAAATATTATCTGGTGATTTGTTTGATTTCATCTTTTCTAATCTGAGCAGCACTTCTTCCTCTACAATTTTCAAATCCCTCAGTACCTCCTTAATAGTCCCTGTTACCTCTGGGAGGTTATCCACTTGCTCACTTGTAAACACCTCAGAAAAAATGTAACTTTAGGGCATCTGCTATTTCACTGTCTGTATCTTTTAATTCCCTTTTACTATTCCTGATGAACTTGACCTCCTCCTTGACTGTTCTTTTACTACTAAAGTGCTGAAAGAATCTCTTGTCTTCTTTCGCCTTATCTGCTGTATTCCTCTCCAACTGTCTTTTAGCCTCCCCGATATCCTTCTTAATGGTTGACCTCATGTTCTCATACGCTCTACAATTCACTTTGCAGTCATTAGTCTTATATGCCTTATAAAGCAGTTTTTTCCTTTGTAACTTCTTTTTGAAATCTTTATTAATCCACCGTGGAGTTTTTTTTTAGTTTCCTATTAATTCCAAAAGGAGGAGGGGGGTTGAGCTCTTGTGGGTCATACCAACTAATTTAACAGCAGCTTGTCACTTTTCCCATCCCGCCACATTGTGTAGCTATTCTCTGCAGGTAACACAAAGGTGCGTATTCTTCAAGGTGCGTATTCTTAAGGGTGCAAAACGCATGAAGTGCACGGCATGTACCATCTGAGACAAAGCGAAATTGGCTTGCTAAATCAGCTCCAGAATATGGCACCCTAGGTGGCCACCTATGTCACCTAATGGATTGACCGGCACTGCAGTCGACAGAGGACAATTAATAGAAAAATCATTTCAGACAAAACACCATCTTTGAGTGCAGGATGTGATCTGCAGGCTGCTAGGTCTACAGTGGAAGATTCCCTTTAATCTTAAGGGCACGTCATAATGAAAGCTTGCATTGCATAGGTGGCACACCAGCTCAGGACCTTAATGGTATTTATCATCATTTTAATGGTAGGCTAAAACTGAGAATCACAAAGTGGTTTCGGATGTTATGTTATTGTTGCAGACGAAAACTACTTAGTAAATAAAGAAGAGTCTTGAGCCATTGATATAGATGAATTCCAAATATGGATGTCCTTTATTTACACCTACAGGTGAAGTCCCACACACTCTTGTTAATGCAGCAGAGCAGACTGAAGAAATCTAACAGAAAGCTCCCTTTAATTAGATACAACATACCAGTCTGTATACAGATACAGTATATGGTGTGGTCCTGAAACATAGCTCTGCTATGAAGTATTTTTTTAAAGTCCCAAAATAACTAATCATTAGGACTCTGGGAGAGCATTGGTTATAAGAAATAACATCTTATTATATGTAAACTGTCAACAGTGCATGCATTGCTGAGGTGCACAATATAAACATTTCTTGGTGTTCCGGGCCGGACAAATTTTTCTAAACAAAATAAAGATCGGAATCGCTACATGGGACTGCAGTAATGAGCCCTGACCACTAGAGGATGCCCTAGGCACTTGCCTAGACCACCTTTCCCAGAAACAGCCCTGCATGGCAGTGTATGCATGACATTTTGTTTTGTTATGTATGATCTCAGTTTCTAATTTAAATGTGCTGGTACAAACTTCAGGATGTCATGGTTAACCAAGCAAGCAGTTTGAAGTACATTTTTCTCTTAGTTATGTTATTACGTTTTGAATTTTGGAAACATCGAACTGAGCTGCCTGAACAATTGCTGACATCTGTGGTGTTTCACCTCCAGGCCATGGCTAGCAGGCCTTATAAGAGCCGTGACATTCTTACTCCAGAAGATTTTTGTTTGCAGAACAAGATGGATCAATGGTCGCTTGATGACCACACGGTCCAGGCTTTACATATATAATTAGTGAGCAAGCCGCTAGGGAGCCATATGCCAAACCTAATCCACATGCTGCCATCTCAGTCAGCAGAGAGCAGCTCAAATCAATGGCTCTTTATGTAGTGATTTAAAGAGGGTTGTAAGGTGACTGCATGTCACAGCTTAGAAGTCAACACCAAAGCTTTGCGGAAAACATAAATGGGACTTTACTAAGCAGTAGATGTGTCTGAATGCAAGAATAAAGAACAGCAGTACAACAAGGCCTGCTGAAAAGCATTATCTTAACACAACTTCTGAAAAATAGTAAGCTCATTTCTTCGCTTTCCATTTTCAATTTCCAAAAGACTACCTTGGTACAGACAGCACCTGGTAGGAGATTTCTAAAGATTTAAATAACTTGAAGATATAAACTAAATTTAAAATGATCCTATGAAATGAAGTCATAATCCGATTGTCCCAGCTAGAAAAATAATTAATGTCACAGCGCACCTAAGCAGGATGTCTTCTTGTCTCTGAATATTTTAAAAAGCAATTAGTTCATTCAGTTATTTATTTTCCAAACGTGCCATTTCCAATACAGAGTTGTAGATTATGGTTAAAACATATAGTTTAACTCGGGTAAAAAAATTTGCCACAGTGTGACATTTAAGGATTCTTTGATTTGTCTCCTCTCAGAGGACTCTCAGACCAGCTGCTGAGAAGGGACCACGAAGCGTGATATTCTTATTACTGCTATTCACTCACGTATTCATTCTTGAACTCGGTTACTCTGATTAAGAGCCGTTGAGGAGGTTATCAGGTACATAGCTGGAGCAAACCCTGGACAGGTCCACAGCACCATGAGCTCAACCAGGGATACATCTGCTACGAAACTAATGAAGCTTAAACTCCAGGGCCCATAATCCCGGAGGGTCATCAGAGGTGACTTTAGTCCACAATGCTTAAAAAGTTTGGGTGTTTATTCAATGAGAAGGGATTTTTTTAAAATATTAATAATAACAATATAGTGTAATACAGTATCAAATTAGTTAAAATAAAAATTAACAGTAAAGCATCATGCAGGCTAGCTGCAGAAACCAATGTTCAAATTAAGGATGTTTCATTCAAAAAATATATTTAATATAGCATAACTATAAATAATTTAAAACACTATTAACATTTGTGACAGAAATTTAAATTTTTATTAAAATGATGCATGCCTATCATAAGCTGTGAAGCACAAATACATTTTTCAAAGCTATCCTTTATAAAGAACAAATTTCAGTCTACCATTGTTAAAGAGTGTTTAAATTCTTTATGCATATTGTCTCTAGAAAATGACATTGCAAGGAAGCTCTCATATGACAAAACAATCCGTGAATGTGTTGCAAAAAATTCAGAAAAAAAGGTGTTTTTGTAAAAATGCTTCATGTAGTACAGTACTGTATGTATTCTCATAGGTGTCCAAAATAAAAGATTATATTGACTGTGGTCTTTCTATGTTTTATTTCATCGTTATATGATGCATCATGAATGGATTTAACATTTAGGCATAGGACATTTTAGTCAAGCTGGCGACTTTGGAATGTGTGATAATCCGGCGTAGAAATTTCAATCAAAATCTGAGATGTAGTGGTTAAAGTTTTAATAAATTCGAGGTGAGCTGTCACCAAATAACCTTATTAATGAAGGTAACACTGGCTGCCTAGACCTCATTGCAGGTTGTGGAAGGGCCCCCATAACAGTTCAAGGCCCCAAAGATGTAGATCCGCCACTGCACTCACCCATTCCTACTAATACTGGCCAACTTAGAGGTGCCAGTTATCTAAATGTAAATGTCTCTGGGGTGTGAGAGAAAACCAGAGGACCCAGCAAAAGCTCTCGTGTATAGAAGGAGATCGTCAAAAGTCCACATGTACAGCGTCAGATTTTTTAAAACTTGCTTATGCCCAAAAATAGGCCCAAATTGTGCATATGCAACTTTTCATGCGAAAGTCAAGACAACTTTATGGGAGAACATGTATGTCTTTACAGGAATGAAAATGTATGTAACTTTTCAGAGAAACTGGGAAATGATGACACCCTTGATCAAGTAGGGAAATGCAGTTAAACCAGCTATATGAGGACTCTCATGTATAATAATTCATGTCACCTAGCCACTATTAGTAATGTGCGTCGATGTGACAAATATTTTAAACGTCAAAAGTGTTGAATATACTGTACTGAGTATTTTAGTTCCCTTTTAAGAGGGCCAATGCTGTGTATTTTCACATTTTTGTTTTTCATCAGTTTATATGTGTTCACTTATCAGGGAACTGGCAAACAAGTCAGGAATGTCTCAGATAAACTTCACTCCATCATGCCCACTCAACTGGAAGCCATTAACTGAGCAAAAAGGCACTACTTTCGGTTTTTATATGGTGTGGGTGTACAAACATGAAACATAACGTGTTTTTGGGAACATAATGAGGCATATTGCAGCAGTGTCTGGTTACCCTAACGTAATCACGACAATATACTGCACTCATATTTCAATAAGGTCAGCTAGCGAGAATGAAGCTGTTTTTGTTAACCAACAGCACTTACAATTCATTAATGCACAACATTTGTGATGCCAAGATGAGACTGGCAGATGTGGTGGCTAGGTGGACTCAGTCATCCCATGATTCATTCATTCTGGGGCCAAGTAGCCATGGCAGACATGACGTTATTGTAAGTGTAGGTTGGCTTATTGGTAAAATCACTGGCTGAACCCTCAGTGTTTCTTATGGCCGGTGCTATTCATTGTAACATCAGCTGTGCCATTACATGTGCCAGCTGATAGAGGCTACCCGCTCAGGCACCGTCGCCTTACATATTTTACTCTTCCAGCAGATGAAGCTGTTGTGCAAAAATTAACAGCTTTGTCTCATTAATTTAATGTATGGTTAAAATGCTTAAAACAATTTCTTGGTGTGCGTGAAATGTTCTTTGTGCCTGGTACCTCTAGACTGTTATCAGGCTTCTTGGACAGGCCCTTTGACCCTGCAGTGTTCTTTGCAAACCTTTGTTCAGGTATGGAGTTGAAGACTAGAGTACTTTTTAAGGAACCTTTTGGTTGATGTTTATGTCAAATTTAAAAGAGTGCATGAACCTGTACACCTCAATATTTTGGAGAACTTGTCATCATCATGGATCATGTTCATTGCTTATCTACAATGTGTTCTAGCACTTTTTTATTGAAAAAAAATTTGGAAATTTATAAATATTCATTAGAGTTTCTGCTTTCAAGGTTGAGTATTTGATGTTGATGTTATGACAACTTTTAATATTGTTCTTTTGTAGTTTTACATATGCTAATATGCTGATGATCTTCATTTTGTGTGCTTTTTGCCACACCCCCACTGCCTGCACCACAACCTATCGTCATTTCGATCTCCAGTTTTTGACAGATCTCGACGTTTTAGGGTCTCTTGATACCGAAAACATCAATATCTCGATGATGGGTGTGTGTTTGTCTGTGTGTGTGTGTGTGTGTCTGTGTGTCACAGTTTCTTGAGGATGGTCTACAGCTAAAATAGCTGGACAGAAAAATACCAAACTTAAAACATAAGCCTGTTATGAGATGACAATGTGCTGATTAGGTATTGAGCCAAATCATGCTGGAGAAAGATACAGTCTAGAGAAACCCTGAAGTACCGTAATTTTGCAATTAATTGTGAATTCTTCTTATGAATTGCTATGATAATGGTGAGCTGTATTTTATGATCAGAAAGATCAGTATCAGAGCGGTAAATAATTAGTGAAATGTTATAAAATAGTTTGGGTAACTTATTTCCTAGGGCACAAAGCCTACTGACACTCATATCCACGTTTTTTCTTATGATATTTTATCATCTCTGGTGCTGACACCCTAATGCATTATGAAATGCAGAGTTTCCCTCTCACTCTCACTCACAAGACCTTTACCAGAGACCATTCTCTTCCATGTCAATCCTCCAATGTCACTGCCACTGCTTCAATTTTGCACAGCTCCTTCCATGCAGATCCAATGTCAGTTTTTACTGCTGCATTCCCTGCCGGCACATTCACACTACTTGCTCCATCTAACACTACTCACTTTGGGTCAAAGCAACTTAATCTGCACTCTTTTTATACATTCTGTTAACCAATCAAGCCAGAATCCTTCACAAGACTGATGGTGGCAATGTATCCACAACAATGGATTCAAGCAGAAGCCTAAAATTCTGCTCTTTAAGTGACTGATCACTATGGCAAGCCAAATTAACACCTGGAGATATCTCAAAATTAATTTCCGGGATCTTAAAATATCATTTACTTTTTAAGATTTCTGAAACTCGCTTTGAGGTATCTATACTAATAAAAGGCAAAGCCCTCACTCACTCATTGACTCACTCATCACTAATTCTCCAACTTCCTGTGTAGGTAGAAGGCTGAAATTTGGCAGGCTCATTCCTTACAGCTTCCTTACAAAATTTGGGCAGGTTTCATTTCGAAATTCTACGCGTAATGGTCATAACTGGAACGTATTTTTGTCCATATACTGTAATGGACTGAGCTCGATGGCCGTGGGAGGCGGAGTTGCGTGTCGGGTCATCACGCCTCCTACGTAAGTACACAGAGAACAAGGAAGAGCTCCAAAGAGCGCTGAACAAAAAACGCCATTTCACAATTGAGAAGGCAGCAAAAGATTAGGAAGCGAGTGATGCATACAAGCATATTCATAAGTGCAGCTACTGCGGAAACAAAGCATGGTGTGAACCGTAAGTTTAAATTAAGTTTATAGACACACTCCCGCTGCCGTTTGTCATGCCCACGACGAATATGGTATTCGCGAGATACAAGTTTAATGAGAAGACACGAGGTATAAACGAGACTTTGGATCACTTTGTAATGGAGTTAAAATTGCTGTAGCAAGAAACTTTTAAGTGCCGGGTCTTAGCTAACATTAAATAAAGCCGTGGACATCGCGAGATCGCACGAGCACAGCTGAGAAGCTTCGATGCATGTACTCCGAGCGGCTCACATCAACTGACTTTGCAGGACTGGAAGAGATTAAATTAAGTTCATACACACGCTACCGCTAAATATTCGCAGGCAATTTCCGCAACTTAATACCGGGAATGCCTGTTGAACATCTTACATTCACGAGTACCGATTTGGGTGGTGAACACTTCGATGAATGAAACCTGTTATCTTTACAATGGTTGACAAACACGGAATATAACTTGAACACAACACATCCTCCAAATACAAACCTGATTGAAAGAAATAATGATAATCAAATCCTTGATGACAGCAACACTCATAATGGTCACAAAACTATTACATTGACAATCATGTTACGTTATTTTTAAAATGTTTCCTTTTCTTAGCACAAGCACAGCTGAGAAGCTTCGATGCATGTACTCCATTAAGCGTTAAAAAAAATAACGCATTTAATCACACTTTGCATTCCAAGCAAAGGGGAACTTTTGTCAATGCATGATTTCCTGGTACATCGATTACACTGATGCACACATCACAGCTACAAAAATGTAAGAGTTGGAAGAAAGCGCGTTGCTAGGACTGATCGGAGGCAAATTTCATTTCAAAAGACTACCCGACGGAAGCCTTGATAAAAGCGTGGTTTTGTGCAAACTGTGCAAACATGTGTTTGCATACCACCGAGGCACTTCAACCTTACGGTACCATCTAAATGCAAAACATGTTACAGCGAGCACAGAAACTGTGTATGCTGTTAACACTAGCAGTACGAGTTCAAGTACCAACAAAAGGTGTCGGCAGCCCAAACCTCATGAAATGACTGGTTTCAGGACCAAAATTAGTAAGTCAATATTGGTCAAACTTACAAATTCTCTCGCAAAATGGATTGCTTTGGACTGTAGACCACTAACAGTGGTGGAAGATAGGGGGTTAGAAAATGTGCTACAGTTAGCGTCAGGAGATCCAACTTTCCAACTGCCGTGCTGAAAGACTATTTCAAGTAAAACCCAACAGCTTTTGACACTGAAAAGCAAGCAAAATTAGATGCATTACAGAAAGCTGACTTTGTGGCTCTTACTGGGGATCATTGGACTTCCGTGACCGTTAGTAATTCTAATTACATCTAATTACAAAATGTTCAATGATCACACTGTTTTAGCCTAATGTACAAAATAATTTTGGCTAAGGTTACTCAGAGTTTAAAGATGAAGCTGGTCAAATTACCTTTTATGTTTCTGCCTTATTTTTTTAAGAAGAAAAACTGCACTTTATGTTGAAATTTTGGTTATTATTATTTAAAGACAATACCATTCTGAAAATGTACTTAAAGTATTTAAAATACCACTTTATTTTTAAGTCTGCCCAATTTTAGCCAGGGATCATATTTTTGTTTCTGTTTTGAATTGAAATGCAGTTTAAATGCATTTTTTTTTCAGAAATTAAAAGAGCTTGAGTTTACAATATTCATGTCCATGTCTATTATTTGATTCTGTCGCCCACTAAAACCCTTTTAAATTTAAAAAAAAATTTGCAATTTGGGGCAAATTTTCATGTGTGATTACATTCGATTAATCAAGATTAATTAATTACACAGCCTCTAATTAATTAGATTAATTTTTTTAATCGAGTCCCACACCTAATATATATATATATATATATATATATTGTCACGCACGCGCGAGTAGGTGACCGCGGACGGACCTTCATTCAATCGTGAAGCTATACGCCAGGAGGGAGTGGCGGGGTACTAACCTTTCTCTCTTCTCTTACAGAAAAAAAGATGCACCGCCGCCATGAGCCTACCTCCTTCCCACAGTACACTACTTCCGCCCTTCCTCTGTCCTCCACCAATGATGTCAGCAATCCCATCATCCACCACGGCTCCTTCCCAGCATTCCTCCACTTCCGGCCCCGCCTCCATAAAAACTCCTTCGTCGCCATCTTTGCTGTCAGCGATATACAGTGTTATATGTGTTGTTTTGACCGTGACTTTTTTGTGATTACTGTGGATAATTTTACAGTATACGGGGCCGGAAACCCCAAACCTTTATGTGTCTATCTTATCTCTCTTTTACAGTGGCGTAGCCGGCAGGATAGATTGTCCGAAAATATGTCGGAAGGACAAGACCTGAATACCGTGTTGCAAGGGCTGTCATTGCAGATCCAGTCCCTGCAGAGAGCACAAGCCGCAACAAATCGGGAGTTGGAGGAAACAAAGTCCAGGTTGGCCGCAGCGCAAACGGTAAGAGCAGACCTGCCTCGACCGACCGACGCCTCCTCCCCTGGTACCACTATCGGAGGCGGATGACATTGAGTCTTACTTGGGCATCTTTGAAAGGACGGCCACCCAGAACTAGTGGCAGCGGTCTGAGTGGGCATCCATATTGGCACCCTACCTAAAGGGACCCGCGCAGCGAGCTTATCATGACCTCCCCGAGGAGGAGGCCGCAGATTATGACAAACTAAAACAGGAGATCCTGGCACGCTATGGCATTACGCCGGGCCAGCAGGCAAGTGAATGGAGGAGCTGGCAGTTTGGCCCGGATAACCCGGCCCGGGCTCAGGCATTCGATTTCTGGGGCAAGATGGGGCGATGGCTACGGCCCGAAGGTCCCCAGGCCCGGAAATTTGTAGAACAAGTGGCCTGTGAGGGTCTGGTCAATGTGATGCCAAGCTTCCTCGCCCAGCAGGTCCGGCGCCACCCTGTCACGGACATGCAGGGTCTCCTGGAAGTCCTAGAACGTCAGCTCGCGGTTTTCCAAGCCGGGGGGTCAGAAAGGCAAGCTCGTGGGAACCGGCAGGGATGTATCACCACCCCCGAGCCCACTCAACGCGCTGTGGAAGCGCCGCCGAAGCCTAAAGAAAAGCTGGCCTCCCCGCACTGTTTCAAGTGCGGTGAGGTCGGCCACCTCTTACCTACGTGCCCGCTCAACGTTGAGCCGATGGATTGCACCTGGGCGACATCAGAAAGGTACTGTGCCCTGTCGCATCCTCTGGCAAGTCCTAATACAGGAGCGGTGTTGGTGAACGGGCACTCGGTGATGGCTCTATTTGATTCCGGCAGCAACATTACCATTGTTGCTCGCCGCTATGTTTTACCGTGACAGTGGCTATCCCTACATTTACAAGTCACTTGTGTACATGGGAAGACCAAGTCTTATCGTTCCGCGGAAGTGTTATATTGCCTGGAAAGGGGAGCTGACTCGCTTGCCAGTCGCTGTCCTACCCGAGCCCCCTTTTCCGGTGATTTTGGGACAAGACTGGTTGCACAGAATCAGCGGTAGAACTCACACTGCTCCCGGGGCCTCATTGGGTCTGGTTATGAAGGGGCAGGGCTCCCTTCCCGTGGTCCCCATGCCGTGCGCTAGGGCAGACAGCAATGACGCAGGCCCTTTGGTGGACGTTTCTCGGGCGATGGACCATGACCCGGAAGTATCCGCCGGGGGAGGCACGAGCCAGGGAACACTTCTGGTTGCGTCCCCCTGAACAGTTTGAAACAACAATTTCGGTCCACGCCTGCGTCATTCAAAAGGGAACAGTGGAATGACGACTCCCTGAGGTTTGCCCGGAATGCTATTGTTGTCCCAGGCGGCCCCCAGGCCGATGATTCCATACCATGCGGACCTTTTTTCGTTTTGGAAAATGATCTGTTATATTGAGTTGCGACTCATGAGGGTGAGGTGCGGAAACTGCTGCTAGTCCCACGTACCTTCCGGCGGGAGATATGCAAACTAGCTCATGCCCATAGGCGCCCAACTCGGGGCCGAGAAAACATTGGAGAGGATAAAGCTCCATTTTTACTGGCCCGGGATTAATGAGGAGGTCCGGCGTTTCTGCCAGTCCTGCCCGGAGTGTCAGATCCGCCAGATACCTAGGAGGGACCGTGCTCCTCTCATCCCCATCCCACTTATTGATATTCCCTTCGAAAGAATACAGGTGGATTTGGTCGGACCCCTGGAACCCTCTAACCGTGGCTATAAATATATATTGGTCATGGTTGACTACGCAACCCGGTATCCAGAGGTGGTTCCCTTGCGCTCCGCTAATACCAAGAACATCGCACGGGAACTGGTCAACCTGTTTTCTAGAGTGGAAATACCCAAAGAAGTCCTCACGGACCAGGGTACGCCTTTTACTTCAGATACGTTCAGGGAGGTTGCCAAGTTACTCCGTATTAAGCACCTGAAGACGTCTGTCTATCACCCGCAAACCGATGGGTTGGTGGAACGATTTAATCAGACTCTGAAACAGATGCTACGCAAGGTAGTCAGCGCGGACGGTAGGAACTGGGACCAACTCTTACCGGGAGGTACCCCAGGCCTCCACGGGTTTCTCCCCTTTCGAGTTATTGTATGGACGACAACCCCGAGGGCTATTGGATATAGTAAAGGAAGGCTGGGAAGCAGAGGCCCTACCATCCATGAATGTATTAGAGTATGTGGCGCAACTGCGTGACAGGCTCAATAAAATCAGGCCACTCCTAAAGGAACATGTGACTCGTGTGCAAGCTCGGTGCTACAACCGCAACTCGGTGCTCCGGGAGTTCCATCCGGGAGACCGAGTGATGGTGCTCGTTCCTACATCCCACTCTAAATTATTAGCTCACTGGCAAGGACCATACGAGGTTAAGGAGAGAAAGGGGCTCGTCGATTATTTGGTTAAACAACCAAACCGTCGACCGAGCGAGAGGGTCTATCATGTAAATTTGTTAAAGCCTTGGAAAGACAGGGAGGAGTCTCCCGAGACGCGTGGATCCCTCTCCCTATTCGCGTGCACACCTGCCCTTAACCTCGGTGATGAGCTGACCCCCCTACAACGGCAGGATTTAACCCAAGCAATCCTGGCTGTACCCGAAGTAGTGAGCGAGGCACCAGGCCGGACTTCGCTGATTGAGCACGACATAGTCACGGCACCTGGAGTTATAGTCCGGGAGAGACCCTATAGACTCCAGGAAGCAAAACGAGCCGAGGTGGAACTCGAAGTTCAACGAATGTTGGACATGGACATCATTGAGGAGAGCCATAGTCCCTGGTTCAGTCCGATCGTCCTCGTGTCTATGCCCGACGGCTCCTGGAGATTTTGTAACAACTTCAGACGTTTAAACCAAGTCTCCAAGTTTGATGCCTACCCGATGCCCCCGAATAGATGACCTTATCGAGCGTTTGGGTACGGCTCGTTATCTGACTACCTTTGACATGATGAAAGGGTACTGGCAAATTCCCTTAGCGGCATCTGCCAAAGAAAAAAACGCTTTTAGCACCCCAAGTGGACATTGGCAATACAAGGTCCTTCCATTTAGACTGCACGGGGCCCCAGCGACGTTTCAGCGTCTGGTGGATAGAGTGCTAAAGCCCCACCAGTCCTATAGTGCCGCCTACCTGGATGTCATCGTCATCTATTCCAACACCTGGAAGGAGCATCTATTGCAGGTATCCGCTGTCCTCGCGACACTAGCGAAGGCCGGCCTCCGCATAAATCCCCGTAAGTGCTTCTTCAGTTTAAAGGAGGCCAAATATTTAGGCTACATGGTGAGACGAGGACAGGTGAAACCCCAATGTTCGAAAATAAAAGACATTCTCGAATGGCCCCGTCCGAATACCAAGAGACAGGTGCAGGTTTTCTTGGGGTTAGCGGGGTACTACCGCCGGTTCGTGCCCTGCTTCTCCGAAAGTGCAGCACCCTTGACTGATTTGACGAGAAAAGGTGCTCCCCTGTATGTGGTATGGAACGACAAGGCGGGACAGGCATTCAGTGACTTGAAAAAGGCCCTGACCTCGGCACCGATTTTGAGAACCCCTGATTTTACTCTTCCTTTTCTCCTCCAGACCGATGCTTCGGACACAGGCCTGGGCGGCGTGTTGAGCCACAGTATCGATGGTGTCGAGCACCCCGTAATGTACCTGAGCCAGAAACTGCTGGACCGGGAGACCAGGTATGCGGCAGTGGAGAGGGAAGCCTTGGCTATTAAGTGGTCGGTGACTCACTTACATTACTACTTGTTGGGTCGCTAGTTCACTCTAGTGACTGATCACGCTGCTCTACAGTGGATGTCACTGCACAGAGAGTCGAATCCCCGAGTCACCAGGTGGTTTGTGGATTTGCAACCGTATAAGTTCACCGTCACTTATCGTCGGGGTAACCTTCAGGCCAATGCCGATGCCCTCTCCCGTATTCACGACCTCTCGGTTTGGTCCGCCCGACCTGTTGGGTCTAGGCTGAAGGGGGGGTCATGTCAGTAGGGGACCGCGGACGGACCTTAATTCGATCACGAAGCTATACACCAGGAGGGAGTGGCGGGGTACTAACCTTTCTCTCTTCTCTTACAGAAAAAAAGACGCACCGCCGCCATGAGCCTACCTCCTTCCCGCAGTACGCTACTTCCGCCCTTCCTCTGTCCTCCACCAATGACGTCAGCAATCCCATCATCCACCACGACTCCTTCCCAGCATTCCTCCACTTCCGGCCCCGCCTCCATAAAAACTCCTTTGACGCCATCTTTGCTGTCAGCGATATACAGTGTTATATGTATTGTTTTGACCGTGATTTTTTTGTGATTACTGTGGATAATTTTACAGTATACGGGGCCGGAAACCCCAAACCTTTATGTGTCTATCTTATCTCTCTTTTACAATATATATATGTGTATATATATATGTAGATATGTATATGTATATATATGTGTGTGTGTGTGTGTGTGTGTGTGTGTGTATATGTATATGTATATATATATGTGTATATATATATGTACGAATATGTATATGTATATATATGTACTGTATATGTATATATATATGTTTATATGTGTGTGTGTATATATATATATATATATATATGCCAGCAACACTCATGACAATGACAACACAATTACATTGTCAATCATGTTACGTTATTATTAAAATGCTTCCTTTTCTTTTTCATTACTTCTTTAACACACTACTTCTCCGCTGCGAAGTGCGGGTATTTTGCTAGTATTATATATATGGCTGATGTAAAAAGTAAAAAAATAAGCAAAAATAAAAAAAAATCTAAAAGTCAAAATGCTATTCTTTTTATTGACTCATAGCACCCCTTAAACCGACCTCATGAATCAAATAGGATGTCACAAGCTGTGGAATATAAAAGCTGAACAAGAAAGCACTGGATCTGTCACATCAGTCAAGCCGGATTTCTGTCTACCACAAACGTAAGGAAAAATGTCAGAAATGTAACAGCTTTGTTTTTGCCAGCTTAAGAAGAAACTCATCTCGTTGAGTGATCATCCGAATCTCTCATTGCTTAGCTAGCGTACACCCATCTGCTATGCTAATCAAAAGATTAATCACAAGGGTTATGTCTAATAATTAGGTTGGATAGGGAGAGCTGCTGCAATAATGAACGCACAGAAGTAGAAGATTTGCAAGTGCATGACAATGACATGTGGACCTGTGAGGGAAACCTGCACAGCAGATGCGGCTTGTCTTCCTTAATCCAACCAGAACCATTTCCGAAACCAAGAAGAGCTTTTTAACTTAATCTACCAAGGCAGTCGAGATGTTTTTCCTTTATAAAGACAACCTGGATAAGTGTGAGTACAGGATTGGTTAGTGATTTGCTCATAGGTGAGGGTTACAATCCAACACCATACCCAGCAGGCCACTGTAACAGACATGGCTCTACAATGCAAGAGGTGGCTGGTAGCTTTGACCTTTTAAAATGAATACAGATCAACTGATTGGATGATAACACAGTGACCTATTCTGAGTGAGTGGAGGGATGTATGTGCACTGTAATGAACTAGCACTGCCTTTAAGGGTTGGTTTCTGCTTTGGCCCGAATGCTGCTTAGGATTCTCTTCCTTGTGACTCTCAATTTTACAAAGCATACTTGAATCTGAATGGATGAAGGAATAGTCTGTGTCACAGAAGTGCACTTTAATTGTAGTATGAAAATAATCAGCCTTGACACACAGAAGAAGGCTTGTGACAGCCATCCGTATACTTAATCCCTGGCTGCAAAAAGGTTAAATACATGTAAAGTTGTGAACAGGTCTGTGTCCAAAACAGAACTGATTACAGATGGAGGTTGTCGAGGTTTTAAGGCAGGTCGGCGGAAGTGATATCATCAGTGGGGCCGGAACCAGAAGTGACTTCTTTGGACCCCAGAAGTGATGTCATCGGACTTGGACAGCATTTCCCATATTTGATCTGCAGGAATATCAGAGGAAAGATTAGTGCATACTGCAAGGCCTGGCATGGCATTACCTTTGATTGGTCCCTCTAGCTGTCTCCCATGCACACGTGTGTGACAATAGATTGAGCTGAATTAATTATTTTAAGGGCAAACATTAAGTCAACTCAGTGGTTACACACAGTGTCAAAGTAATAGGGTCTGCATTCTATAACTGAAGGGCAAAAAAAGTTTCATGTGCCTGTTATTATTGTTACATGTAGAGGGGGAAACTGTCAGAAAACCCTAGCGACATAATTAAAATTAAATTTATTGAGATGTAACACTTTCTTTTTAATTATTTTCCATCTATTATTCAACCCACTATATCCTAACTACAGGGTCACAGGGGTCTGCTGGAGCCAATCCCAGCCAACACAGGGCGCAAGGCAGGTAACAAACCCCGGGCAGGGCGCCAGCCCAATACAGCTTTTTAATTATTTTAATTTATCTAATTAAAATAACAAAAATCAGGGCACAAAATTGCCAAAATGCTAAATACAAAATTGAAAAGAACAGATTATTAAATTCAGAATATCAAAAAAGCAAAATTAGAAAAAAGGAAATTAATTAGCAATAACAGAGCTAAGATTCAAAATCCAAAAAATCAAAAATCCTAACATAAAAAAATCAAAATAGGAAAAACCAGAATTCAAAAAAAAAAAAAAAAAAGTCAGAGTCAGTTAAAAGGTGCAAGCAGAAGAGAGAGCAGAAACACACCAAACAAGGTTAATGATGCAGACCTGCAATGAACGTAGGGACTTCTTACAGAAATCAGATATACTGCTGAAATTATAGCACCTGGGGGCAATTACCCAGTCTGTGGTTTTGTCCCATAATTTAACAATCAACAAATTATCTAAATTAACAAGACACAGAAGGAAAGGAAATGAAACTAATGAAAGAAACAAGGAATACCTCATTTATGTTAAGATGGTTAATTTTTGTTTACCGCAGCCCTATCTTGGTTCCCAACAAGCACTGCTCTTTTGTGTTATTTACGTCGGAGTATCCCAGCAATCAGTCGAAAATGCAGTGCTGAAGACATCTGAATTGGAGACAGGCTTAAACGTTGATCAAAACAATGTTGTGGCATCTGGCTTTAGGATCCCAAAACTCTTTTTTCTTGCAATTTATTTATTTTTGATCACCAGCTATCTTATTTCATGCTTTCATTTCCTGGTTTCTGATTCCCATCCTGTGCTCTGTATTTTGATGACCTGGTTGGCTTAATGTCCTAGTTCTGATCTCTGCCGCTTTCTGACTATGCATTTCTCCGGGTCACTTTCCTTCTCTGTACCATTACAGATGAGATTAATATACAGTATATATCAAATGCAAAGCTGACTGACTGAATCCACTCATTCATCAACAATGCACTGTTTTCTTTTTTAGTTAAAAAGCTGAAATTTAACAGGATGGTACATCTGGGGCACTGGGTATCTGCTAAGAAAGAACAATAGTATGACAGAAAAACTAAATACCCCAAAATCTCAAAGACACTTTGATTTATTTGATTGAAATTTTGTGACATTATAGGAAAAAAAAGTTTTTTATTTGTTAATATTTATCGGTAATAATACCATAGCAAGTGGGCTGCTTTTAGGAGGCCTGTCCTTTTTTCAGGTCAGCACTAAAAAGTGATTATGTGGAGATAAGCACTGAACAAGGTGTAGCTGTAATCACCCAGAGAAATTAGGCTGGTCGTGAGTGAAGAGGGGCAGGTGTCCTGCACAAGAAAAGGAGATGGGGTGGTAAGCTGTCTGGAAAATGAGCTGGTAGATGTGGTTAGCAAGTGGAACAATAATTTGACTTGCCCTGCCCTCCTTGGGTACATGCAGTACTCCCTATTCTTTTAGGCTCCTTCTTATTGCTCACAATGCTGTATAAAATGTGTACAAATTCAAGACAGGTTTGATTGTCGATCAAATACTTCAAAGTTCAAAGAACCAATTTTACGGTTCTTAATGACAAAATACATGCAATATTGCAGACAACAAGGTGTTCCCTTTGCAAAGCACAAACAAGGAACTGCCAGTGTAGTGAAAAATCTTAAAGCCATTGCTTTCAACTGTAATTAGCTTATTTATGTGACACGGGCAAATTGCTGCAGCTATTTTCAATGCTGTAAATGTGTCATTAGAGTCCTGCTGGAGCTGATATTGTTGAAAGGTCTTTGCATATACATAAAGTACAGGGGGTTCTAAATTTTCACTACACCTGAACCAGCCCGCTTCAAGCCATGGGTACAACACAAACCAGGATTAATGGCATGCCTTGGTCAGTTTAAACTCTTGCACAGCTAAGTTAAGGGATCATGAATGAGCACAACATAGAGGAGGTGGATGTTATACATAGTCCATGATATTATTTCTTTTCAGCTGTTCTTATGCGTACAATGCTTAAAATGTTTGATTCATTGCATGGGCCACGTAAATGTGCAGCCGGTAAACGTCAATGCTGTATGCAATAATTTACAGTACACTACAACTACTTTTGATCTAAACCTCAAAACTTTGTAATGGAACAAGATTACAGTTAACAGCATTACATTCATATCTGACTGAAACTACAATTTTTGCAGGATGTGCTACACGGTGAAATTATAGTTAATCCCCAAATTCCCATCATTCCTACAAATTACTTGTTTGATTTCAAAAGAATACAGTTTACAGTAAAATTGTGCTTTCCAATGACCAGCAACAATAGCCAGGTCATTAGGAAAGCAAAAATTGATCAACGGCAAGAATGTTTTACTCATGGCCAATTGTATGTAGCATGTTCAAGAATAATGAGTGTCAGAGAACTAATAATATTAGATCCAGGTGGAAAAAACAACAATTATTATATATAGAAAAGTGCTTAGTTACTTACGTAGTACTTATGTAACCTCCGATTAACTCCAGTCACTATAACCGAGGACCAGTTTTTTTCTATACTTCCTGGGCAAAGCGGATAACACAGCTAGTAGGCAATACAAAGGCAATTAATAGAAATACAACTTAAACAGAACAACTTAATGAAAACAGGTAAACCCAATTCAAAAAGATGACAAAAAACAAAACCTCATAGCGAGACCCAAGATTGCGTTAAAACTGAAGCCTGCTGCTAGCATTCTGCTGTGTCCTTCAAGATTCTGCACTTGGCTCATTTCCATTTGGTATTAAAGTACTTCTTCTTTGGTCATCTAATAAATCTCAAATGACCTCATGCCTCGATATGCACGCTGATGATCCCCTGCTCTGAATGAAGATCACGCCAGGATGCACTTGGGCACCTGAATAAGCAGACCTCCTGCCTTAGTGAGTTCATGCCTCACAGGCTTCCAGTCTTTTTGCAGCTGAATGCCAGTTTAATATAATTGCTCCTTGAGGAATCTCCAGCACAAACAGAGAAGCTTGACTATTTGACCTTGAATTTCAGATGCTGCCAATTACTTCAGTCCTATTCTAAGATAAGACTTGAACTCATCCTTGACCACCTGACCATGGTCTAAACTGTGAATTCTTCACTTTTGTCAATGGCTACAGCTTCTTTCAGTAGTTACAAAATATCAAACTGTATCCTTAATTCTCAGCTGTGGAACCTCTGCCAGAGTACACACAGTAAACCCTGTTTTTAGACTATGCCTTTTAAGGTAAAAATCATAGCTTTGTACCATGTAGCAGGAAAACTGGTCAGTGGGAGGACTGCAAGTATAAGGGGACACATTTGAGTAGGGACAGTGCCATACAGGGTCCCGCCATGCCAAAAGACAAACAAGAATGCCTACACATACTGTATTACCTGAGAAATCTACTTCAATAACAGGATTATCATTCAAATAGATGGCACATTACAAACATTAACATTTCTTTTACAAATCCCATACAAAATGCCATATAACAGATACATATGGAGTGCATGGTGCACTACAAACGCTGTTGATTATGTAGATTTCACCCTATCTTAGACTGTTAACAGAGCAAGTATATCGTAAAGCAATAAGCGGGTAGTCAAACCTCTGTGCCTGCATTTTGCAGTAGATTTATGGTCGCAGGGACACCAGATGCCAAGAAGTAGAGTTCTATCCTGGTGTCCCTTGGTCTTAATATAGATCCATGAATTAATTAATGGGCAGATAGTTGTTGGGGTCCATTTATGTGAATCAATTTCAAACAACTTTGTTTTCCTCTCTGTTTAAACACATCTGTATATTTATGTATATTCATTATGTAATTAGTTAATCATGTAACAGCACTTACTTGAACTTCTTGAAGCACTCTGAGTCTGCACTCCTTAAATATAGTGTGATGGACAACCGGAGGTTCAGTCCAGCCAGGACGTCCCTGAAAGAAAAGAATGGAGGAAGGCAGCCTTTTCAGGGCACTGCCCTGGACGTCAACGATTCACCGGATTCCCTCAAAGCAACTTGGGATGTGGAGTCCATTTCTTCAGCCCTGTTGGGTGCCGTGGGTGCCGCCGGGGGTTGTTCACCAAGAACCTGGGGACTACTACTGTTATGACAACCCGGAAGTACTTCGGAGTCACGAGGACAGAAGCCCGCAGTACTTCCAGGCTACTTGAGGAAGGATGATGTGGCGATTGACCCGGAGAAGGAACACTTCCTGTTCATGGACTATTAAAGGACTTTGGGAAACCCAGCAAAGACAGCCGAAGTTGGGTAGTAGAGTGACGGAGCTGCTAGGTTGAGATGAGGATTGTGATTATTGATTATTGTTTATTATTATTATTATTGATTTGAGAATTGTGGAGTGTGCGGTGCTTTGTGCACTTTATTTAAGAAAATTATTAAAATTATTCTTGGTGTTTTTACAAGTGTGTCTTGGACGTCTGTCTGGTGGGTTTCACGGGGCAACAGCGCCTCTAGCGTCCATAATAGCTATGCAAAAATAAACACAACTGAATTGAATACACCTAGATATGGGTGCAATTCTAGGTAGGACCAAAAGAGACTCCTCAGGGAGATATAAAGCCGACTCTGCATTAAAACCTGGGAAGCCTTAAGTTAGGGCACAAGTTTTGACCAGAGCTCACCTGGTTGGATGAAGAACGGTCAGGGATGTAGTAAGAAGGCACCTGAAGATGTTAGTAAGTATTGGAGAAGGTAAAGAGATTGGGGCTGGACCAACAACCTCATCTGATAGACAGGTTTAGGAAGGCCTATTGTGACACTGATCTCTCTTATTTTACCTTCTTTTGTACTTGTTCTTCTTTTGTTGTTTAACCCACCCTTTCTCAAAACTACACACTTTTGGTGACACGTTTGGGGTAATTATTCATTTCTGTATCTGTTTATTTAAAATTTGACACACTGAAATTTTATTTTACATTTGGAAGTTTTTGTTTGATTTGCTTTTGGGACAAAATTAGCATGTGATGTGACTGACGCGTCTCATGATCCAGAGTTGTGTGACATGTGTCCACGATTGTCATGCTTCTGACCTCTTCAGATAACCTGAATAAATATGGATTAAATTCCAATTGTAAACATCCCTTGGTTGGATAACAGAAGCAAATAAATCTCTTATTGATAGTCAGATTCTTCTTTAGTAGGTCAAGTTCTAGGTCTGTTTTGTGGTTTAGTGAGATTTCCGGCTTGTTCCATGGTTTGGTTGCCTGTGCTCTTTCTCACTTTAGCCTGGCGCTGATTACAATTTCTGGTTTAAGTTTACATCAGTCTGTCTTTCTGTCTTCTCACAATAATACCCAGAGAGTCAGCCTCATAATACCTTTATTATTTTGTAAGGATTCATAAAAAACACCTTTAATTGGTTTTAATACAATCGGTAAAATCCCATCAGATCCATGGTTCTTATAGTCTTCAATGTATCAAGGGCTTGAATTATATCTAACTCTTCTATTTCAAAATCTTTTTTTTTTTTAATAACTTTGGCCTCTTTAACCTTAGTGGAACTGTACTGTATTAGCTAAAGTGATGAATTTTTAAACCCCACACTTGCTGCTTCTATTTGTCAGTAACTACTTACAGGTACTGTGTGACCCTAAATGTAATCCAATTGTGAAAAAGTATCTGTTGCTAGGGATTGTGGCCTGCAGTCTTATGTGTTACAAGGCCGAGGTGACCCAATCTAAAAGGTTGAGTTGTTTTCTCAGAAAGCATCGGCCCTTCATTTAAAATAAAAAAAATGAAACAGACTTGACCTCTACTGGGGGTCCCAACTTTGTGCCAGTTTCTGCTGGGATAAGATCTGCTATATCACTCAGTCCAAAAACTAATTGAGAATTTTTTTTTTCCTTTAGATAGCAATCAATCAATTTGTCAGACTTTATTATACATTTAATCTCTTAAGGCAGATAATTAGATAAATTCAACATAAAGCAGAAAACACATAAGACGACAGCCTGATAAATGACACAGCATAGTCAGCATCAGTATGGTTGGCATGGAAGATTCAACACAGAAGATTTTATAATGAATTGGAACATGCCCAGAACAACAACATTGTTTCTATAAATGTTAACTTTGAAAAGCTAGAGATGAAGCTCAAAGCCAACAATCTAACACGACTTTTCCACTCAAACAGGATTTTATTTCCACTGTTGGTTTACTGAAGGTTTCCTGAATCCTGAATTTCCTGTGAAATTTTGGGGCTTTATTAGAGTAGGAGGGATCCCTTAACCTACCCAGGTAACCAGCATTAGCCTGAAAATGTTGACAGTCTGAACAAGAGTGCAGTGTATTCTGGGAAAGCTGAAAGACAAAGCAGGATTCAGAGTATTGTGCTTAGTGAGAAAGTTGGTGACAATGAATTAATAACATTTTTAGAAACTATCTGCTCTGCTAGCAGAAAGAAAGTCAGGTGTGTGAACTTATTTGGGCGAGAAGGAGCAGAAACAGAATAGATAACTTTGATTAAACTTTCTTAATTTTTTTGTTTCTTTCTTTCAAAAATAGTTCATTCAGTCAGTTGCAAAAATGGAGCTTTCACATCAGCAACTTTTCTGGCTTTTGTAAAGACCTCAGTTGAGTTGCAAAAATGGCCGCTTACAAGGAGCCTTTCTCAACTGCTGGACACTTTCAAAGAAGCTCTCACTTTGTCAAAAAAACATTTTGTTTTCCTTTTCTGATTAAGGATACATAACATTCACCTAAACTAAAGAAACCATTTGAGAAATATCTTCAGGAATCAAATGAAGATGGCATGAACCCAGGTTGTATACTTCTTTGTATTGCTTATACAGGGCGAGGCATAAAGATCTCCCACATTTTGAAGGGGTATAAAAAATGAACAAAGCTATCTAAAAAAATGTATATATTTACATAAAACCTGTTTTGTTTTAACAGGTTTTAAAAATCATATCAGACAAATGGTGGCTGTTGTTGGCAATACATTGCTAAAGACATTCCCAAAGGTTCTCCATCACTCTCCAGGTCATCTCAGATGGAATGGCGTTGATTTCCTGTCTGATTCTTTCCTTCAAATCCTCAAGAGGTTGAGGACGATGTTTGAAATCCTTTTCCTTTAGGTATCCCCAAAGGAAAAAGTCACATGAGTTTAAATCTGGTGACCGTGCTGGCCACCCCACGTCTTCCCTTAAAGAGATCAAATGCCCAGAGAATTTTTTTTCCTCAATACTCCGAGCAACGTCCTGTTGAAATCACACATGTTCTGTCCTTTGTCTGCTGTTATTTTCATTTCAGTGTGGACCCAGTTGCCTGAAGGTTAGAATTCCATAGTAAAATCGTTTTCCAATCTGGTACAGATGCATTTTGACCAAGCGCAAAGTGTGTACAGAACGCTCTCTATGTCGCGTTCACAGAAAGATTCTTCTCATAAAACGCTTGAGAAACAAAGCCCCGATGTTCACTGGTCCAACTCATGATGGGTACTGAAAACGGTAGTGCCTAACCTACCAAATGAGACCTACCCCACCTCTCTACCCCCACTACATCCAACAGTTCTCCCTCATAATGTGGGAGATCTTTATGCCCCACTCTGTATTTGCTGCTATTGGTTAGTATTTAAAAAATGTAACTTTTAAGTGAGAGATTAAATCAATGTTCCTGTCCAAACACTACTAGTGAGCTCAGAAGTTAAGATTGCTAATTCTTTGTCTAACTGCAGCCCCTTAAGTGCTCAAGGGGACACCCTTAAGGAAAATAATGGAGTGAAAGTAAAGACATGCCCAGTTGGAGAAGCAGCCTGCTAATAGAGGTCCCCAGGGTTAAAGTGGTCTGTTGTACAGACAGTGAGAGTTTACAGGTAGCAGTTGTATACCTGGTTTGACATTTCATTTTATCCCTCATTGAGGGGAAAAAAACCTTAAGAAGTTAGTAGTTGGCACCTTTGGTGTTAAGTGCATCTAATAACAATAAAACACGTAGTTTGGTAACTCTGTGGTCACTGGTGTTATGCACAAGTTACGTATCAATCTGCTTTTTTTTTCCAGAGCTTTAATTGGTTTTTAACTTTTATTTTTGAATTATGTTATTATCACCCTTTTTTAATGGAAGCAGCGTATTAAAACTGTACTCATTGCTGGTCATTGTTATGAACTTGGAGTACCAAGAGCACATAAGTCTAATAAATACTTCCAATAATGTTTTAACTTCAGGGAGATATACTGTCAAACCCCAGCTAAAGAAACACAAAATCTTTATAAAAATAGAAAGATTTATTTCTCACAGAAAGTCATCAATATGAAGTTCTCTGGAGCACACAGGCAAAATTGGATCTGCCTAAAACAATAAGGCAACTCAAAGCAACCAAGATCCCAAAACAGATATCACAAGGATGGCCAAAAGACAGAGGAAAATGGGTCAGAATCTAATAAATCACAAAAAAGCACAAGTAACACTCACCAACTATCAAGCACATTCGGAATGAAGTGCCAGGAACTTTGGGAGACCCTCCAGGTTTATAGGGCGGACAGCAGTTCTTGGTGGTGATTGGCAGGTCGGGTCCTGTCTCTACAAAAAACAAACAACGCTGAATGCCAACAAGCGGAGAAACCCTGGCTGAAACATAACAATCATGTGTTGATCACAAGCCTCAGTGCTTAAAATCAAGATGTCTTTGTTAAAAGCAATAGCTGCACAAGGAAAACATCATCCAAACTTTAATACCTCGTAATCTGCACTCAAGCAACTATAAAAAAAGCTAATTAGGGAAACCCTTATGTTTCTGTCTTTGTTTAATTATGGCTAGTGATTTGGTTTTAGTGGAAAGAGATCACGATTCTCCACATATCGGACTTGAACAACTGTGACAAAGGAAAAGGTTTAGCATGTCTGTCGTTCTTATGATTAAAGTAAGAGCAGCTATTAACGGTGTTCAACATGGTTTTGATATAAATTGAAGCGCAGTGTACAGACAGAAGTCATAGCAGTTTGCATCCTGTGATTTGTAAAAAGATGGTGTGTCTGTCTGTGGAGAGAATGTCAACCTTATCAGGAGGTTTACTTACCTTATCCGCGACATTCATGTCTCTGGTGAATCTTTCTATGAAGTTAGTAGACAGAATGGATGAGTATGTGAGGTCATGAGGTCGCTGGAAAGGGTTGTGTGGCACTCTTTGCAAAAAGATGAAGGTCCAAGTCTTTAGTGTCCTGGTGCTTCCTGTCTTGTTATATGGTTGCGAGACATGAACGCTACCCAGTGACTCGAGACAAATATTGGAGTCCTTGGGTACTATGTCTCTTAAGAGAATCCTTGGGTACCATTGGTTTGACTTTGTGTCGAAAAAGCGGTTGCTCACGGAGTCCCAGAAGAGACACATTAGCTGCATTGTGAGGGAGCATCAGTTACGGATCTACAGCCATGTGGCATGATTCCCCGAGGGTGATCTGGCTCACAGGATCGTCATTGTTGAGGACTAGGCCAAGGGAACGCCCACATAAAACCTGGCCGGACCAGATAGATGGTCATTTCTGGGGGATAGGACTGGACCACGTGTCTGCCTGGTGGGTTTGCCAACCAGAATCCCGAGCTGTTTCGTCATGTGGTGGGTGCAGCAATGTGCTGTACCAGTCCATGATCCCTAACCTGACCTGACCTGATTTATAAATAGTCACAAAGATTATACTGTACATTCAAACAATAAAAAAAGCATAAAAAAATGAGCAGTACAGCAATTTCATCTATATCTTCCAGGTGAGGAGTACACAAATGTCTGTCACTCATTGTTTGATGTAATTGAGATAATAGTGGCTCCTGCTTTAAGTGTAAAAGCAGCATTCTCAGGTCGGAAAACAAAATCAAATCCTCACAGCCTCTATCTGAAAGCAGTGGAGAATAATGCTCTACAACAAAGTTTCCCAGATATTTGCTCAACAAACCTAACTAAAAGTCTAAATCCTATTGTCTAAGACAGTGTCCTACCAAATCTATTTGAAAACATGAAGGCTGCTTTTGAAGGTAGTCTGCTCATAAAAAAAAAAAAAACCTTTGCAAAATTAATCTCAAAACCATATTTGCTATTCTAACCTTCTTGCAAGTTACTAAAAGCTGTTTGACAATGCTCATTTATCCTATTTAAAAAAGATTAACGGGGACACAGAAAGTGGATATTCCTGCAATTTGTAAGCAATGACAGCCATGACAGCATCTGTGGAGGAAAATGTGCACAGAATCACTGAGGTGTCCCAAAGCCCTGGCAATAGTAGGTGACCTCTGGGAAGGCTGGGTCCCTGCATAGTGCCTAAAAACTGGGAATGAAGAGAAGTGGATGATGTCTCATGGAGTTCATCAGTGTTTTTAAAAAAATTAATGGGTAAATAGTGTGTTGCCAAATGGACTATAAATTACGAGGGATGTTCAAAAAGTTTCCGCACTTTCGTATTTTCATTGGAAACAGTGAAGGCGAGAGGAATAGTAATTGGGCATTAAAGAGCTGGCATTGCACTGGGAATATTGCATCGCTAATGAAGGTGACTATGTAGAAAAGTGATGTACTTTGCTTTTGAAATACCTAATAAATAAGTTAAATCAGCCCTGCAGTGGGCTGGTGCCCTGCCCAGGGTTTGTTTCCTGCCTTGCTCCCTGTGTTGGCTGGGATTGGCTTCAGCAGACTCCCGTGACCCTGTAGTTAGGATATAGCGGGTTGGATAATGAATGGGTGGATGGATGGATAATGGATGGATGGATAGAGTTAAATCAAAGTGTGGAAAATTTTTCACAATCCCTCGAAAAATAAGCAAATAATTACATTCTTATCGGCTACACCTTGCACTTTATATCCCCCAGTAGGGGTTTCTGCATAATAAGGTATTCAAAGCTTACACTGCTTCATCTGTGTGTGAAGTTTGTCATATCAGATAAACTACTGGGATGGAAGAAGCTATTTTTGCTTTGCTTTCAGACCTTCAGAATAGCCAAGTTTCCATCCAGTTTTTTGCGACGTTTTGTTATCGACAAACAGAATATACGTAAAAAAAATGTGTGAAATTTGCTGTCTCCAGCCTGTTTCCATCCAACTGGCTTTTTATCGATAAAATGGTGTGCGTGATGACGTCATCCCCCCCAAAACGAACTGTCGCATAAGTTTTGTTGTATCGCGAAAAAAATCTGCCCTTGAGCCGTTTCCATACATAATTTTGTGTATGTCGCAAATTATCTACCTTTTGTTTTCCACGTTACACCCCCTCCACTAAACAAAGAAACAAAGAAATGGAGAGATTATTTAGACAGTTTTTTGAAATTTGCCAGCTTACTGTTATTTCAGTTACACAAAATATTGGAATTGTACATAATATCCGAAGATGACAGCAGAATGAAGCAGTTGCTTGTCTGATAGCCCTAGAGCTCGAAGAAAGTACCCCAGTGTGACGGAACCCATGGGTATGTGAGAGACGACGGAATAAGACCTTCTGGGAGGAGGTGGTGGAGAGACACTTAACAGAAAATCTCTGGCTGCAACATTTTAGAATGACACGGCCGACTTTTGAGATGTTGTGTGGATTCATCAGTCCTGATGTTGCGCCCATCACAGGTTGCCACAGACCACCTGTTCCAACCCAAAAGCAGATTGCCATCGCCCTTTACAAGCTGGCAACCTGCGCTGAGTATAGAGTAGTTGGAGAAACTTTCGGGGTTAGTAAAACTACCGTCTATCGATGTTTATATGCTGTGTGCACCGCTATTAAAGAAAAATTAATGCAGCGTTATATCAGACTTCCGACTGTAGCGGAGGCCAATGAAATTGCATACCGCAATTCCTTGGTGCATCTTGTGCCACAGATTTACGGTGCGCTGGATGGCACACATGTGCCTATTCTTCCCCCGACGGAAGGCTACCGCAATTACATTAATCGCAAAGGGTGGCCATCTATTGTTCTTCAGGCCCTTGTTGATGACAGGTGCATGATACGAGACATTTGCGTTGGCACTCCTGGAAGTGCCCATGATGCAGCTGTGTTTGCAGCATCGGATCTGTACAGGTGAGCCCACCTTTCAACATCCCTTCTCAGTGCGATAACAACTGAATTACTACTGTAACCTGCTTCCCTTAAGGTTTTTAATTAAAACTGAAATTTGAATTAATACAAAATAACGACGTTTAATCAAAAAAAACTAAAGTTAATATTAACGAGAGAATTTATCATATATGCCAAAACATCTGCCATTTAATAATAAGAAAAACATGTTTAGATAATGAAACACACGGTTTATTAAATATTTTGACTGGCACAGTAAATTACTTTTGCGGTTTTTGTATTATTTAGACATCCTGAGAGACACCCCCAGGCTACAGTTGATGTGGAGGGAGTTCAGGTACCCCTTTTAGTAGCAGGAGACCCAGCCTATCCGCTACTGCATTGGCTCATCACGAGAAATAACGAGTCTGTTCATCAGACCATGCGAACCGCTCCGCTATTCTCGTTTTGATTGCACGTGATGAAAATGTATCATGTGACACATTTATTTGCGTTAAAGCCCTTTTTTTCCGACAAAAAGTGTTTCCAATGTAGTTTTTGCAACATCTGAAGTATCAATATGGAATTTATGTGCTAAAGTTAAACGGAAAAATATTATGTCGACATGTACAATATTTTATCGATAATTAGCATTTCCATCAGCTTTAATTTGAAGCGCTAAATATTTTTTCGCAAAAACTCCTTGGATGGAAACCTGGTTAATGATAAAGCATCTACATCTCATGCAACCAAACTGTACCTAACATATCTTCTTGGAAGCGACTCGGTTTAATTGATGTAGACCTTGTAAATCAACACCATGAGATGAGTGATCCAGCTGCCCAAGAGGAGGGTTGGGCTTTGTCCACCAGAGTCTGACTTTCAATAAGGAACACAAATCATTGTTCCTCACAACTAGCAAACATGTTAAAAGAGAAAAATGAAGACGTTGTACAAAATGATTTGCAGAGTCAGTGGTTTGTATTAGCATCAGCAGAAGGAATACAAAATGCAGAAAGAAGCACATTGTACAAGAATCCCGACTATACCCTACAAGTAATATGAAAAAAGAACACTGAATGCCGGGGGAAAATCTGTAGAGGAATCTGAGGGAAGCAATAGTGTGGTTACAGAACCATTGCAACTACTCAGGTGGAACTTTACTTTGACTTTCAGTCCCAATAAACATTGAAGTAGTAAAAAAATACTCACTTCTAAAATGTGGTATTATAAAAGCAGTCAGATTCTTTTTTTTTAATTAGTTGATATTTCATACTCCTATCAATAACCTGTACTCAAACAAAACATATTATGATTGTGCCTTTGACTTCCTCCAACATTCATCTTCCTGGATGTACAAAATAATATATTTTTTAAATGTAATAAAAGTTCAATCTTTTATATGTGAAATATCTATAACTGTTGTAACTAGGAAACTCAATCCACGTACTAAACAAACAATACAAAATCAAAATTAAAATAAAATTGCCAGTAATGTGCATTACTTCATATCTAATACACTAATACTGAGAAATAACTAGAAACAATAGTTCAAAAATATAAAAAAAAAACTGCAGCATTTAATTATGGGATATAGTCAGGGTTGGAGTCAGTGTCAGTTGGATGGATGAGTATTTGTGATGTGCTGGTGTGTCACTTTTGGCCTGAATTACTGGTTAGTTGTTGTGTCCCAAGCACTAAAGAGTTCCAAAGCAAACAGACCCAAAAATGCCCACTAGAAGGGCAAACTGTCAAACCTGGGTAGTAACAAGGGCAAACAAGAATCTTTATATATAAAACTATTCTTTACAAGAAAATGGTCTGCAACAGCTTAGAAGCTCCAAAGAGCACGAAAGGTATACAACGCCTGCTAAAGACAAACTTAAAATCAAACGGAGTCCCAATAGGAAATCCCAAGAATAGTCGAAGAAAGAGCAACAACAGTTAATCAACAAGCACAATCACAAAACATAAGAACTCATCAGTCCAAAGTGCATTCACAACAAACCACCAGGAACTGCGGCGGATTTACAGGGTGGCAGAAACTGGCAGGAGGACCCACCTCTTTTGGGAAACAAAACACGTGGAACATAACAAAAGAAGCTTATATACTTAGACAAAACCAAAAATAATGAATGATGCACATAATCAACATAAATAAAAGAATCAAAAAAGAACAAAAGAGACCCTGGCTGAGACGTGACATTAGTAGTTAGTGTCGTTATGTGACTACCAGCAATGTATAGTTGTTTTTAAGGTGCAAGTTAGATAAATGAAAGTGTTCAAAAATCTGTTCGTCCACCGTTGATGTGGCAGGAAGGTCAGTTGACAGGGCACTTTACCATTTTAAAGGACCATCAAAACTGGCACCTTGGTGAGGTTAACATCATATTGATTAAGGCTTGAGATTGTGGGTTCAAATCTCTCTACTACTATTTTTTAAAATGCTTCAAAAAAACTGCAAAGACAGAACAGATTCACAAGGTGCAAAAAGCATTAATTCATCACATATATAAAGAAAAATAATATTGAAGAGCACAGATTGAAAGGTGCTTTACAATATTAAGGCACATGATTCAAAATGACAATATCTGGCTACTCCGAAAAGAACAGAAGAGGTGGCAGTCTTGCTCTGTGCCAAAAAGGTGGGCTACCTCACCCCTGTAAGAGCACGGTCCACGTGAATACGCCCACATGGCATCACTCAATTCCCTAGAAAAAGGTTCCATCAAAATATAATATATAATATAAAAAGGAAAAGTAAAGAAAATATGCAATTGGAGAAAAATATCACAAAACGTGCTCAACGTGCTGTAGATTTTCATCAGAGATGTATTCCCTTTCATCTGCTTCATTGCCATCTGCACGGTTATTACATATTTTTTACTTGTATAATTTATGTCTTGATTAATGCTTGACAATTGGTGCACAGCTGCGAGTCAACCAGGTAAAAGAGGGAGATGTATGGAGAGAAGCTGACTTGAATTAGAGCAGCAGAACAGAGCAGTCTGGCCAGCCTAGCTCATCAGTTCTTGTTTATTTCATTTTTTTAAAGCAAGCCGAGACGGGAAGTCCCCCAGGTGCTTTTTTTGAACTACATTGCTTGGGTATTTCTCTTATATACAGGGAGTCCCCACTATGCAATGAAATGACATAGCAGCTCGTTCAAAATAATTGAAAACATTGTTAAGGTGGAAAGAGCATCCCTAATTTCCCATTAATGCGGCTCTTAACCTAAAAATGAAAGGTAATACACTAAGTATGCAATACATTAAATGCAAACAATAGCCAAATATTCTTTTTATTTAGCTTGAGACGATGAAAGGTATTACTTATTATAGAAGAAGGCTTTGAGGCAAAACTGTAGTTGAACTGGAGCAGGAGGAAGAGGACAAGTGATGAGTAGGGTAATCAGGGCTGTGGACAAAGGTTCGAGGCAAACAGCAGGCAGACAGCCAATGTAAAGTAAAAAGCAATTTCTTTATTCTTGATGGCAGAGAGACTACTCCAGCCCTGTCAGTTAGTGTCACTGACAGTCACCAGCAATAGCCTAATCTTGGGGGGGTGAGTTTCCTTTTTATAACAGAAATTTTTACATCTTACAGAGATCAGAGCCTATCACGTGACAAGGTTACACAATTCTTTGGGGGATTCAGTAATATGCCCAAAAATTACAACACATTTGTTCAACCACTAAAGATGAAGTGAAAAGTCTGTTGCTGTTGATTTTACAATCCTAGATATTTGTTAAGATTAACAGTTTCCTGAGTACAGACTAAAAGGTCAGCAGTTTGACAGAAATCTTCTTCCCCTCCCTAGGTCAAAAGGTCCTCAGCCCAAGATTCTTTGTTCAGCTATATATTTAATATATTGATTAAATTTTTTATTATTCCACAGGGCTCATGAAAAAACTACAAACCCTTCTAAAGGAGCTTTATAAATAGGTAAAGGAGTGGCACCAAACCAATTTGGGGATCGGCACATAGAGCCTAACAAGCATGCACAATTCATCCAATGTGTCGGGTGTACTTAATACTTAATAACATACATCAACTGATGCACTTGGACACATCATCAGTGATGTTACTTGGGGTCTTTGGGTGTTTCGGGTCTTTTAATATCAGACACACTCACCCCAGAGACCCGGCTGGGTTTGATCAACCCCAAGCTTGTGTCTAAGTGGCTGTTCCCCACAGATTGCTCCTCCTATATCTGGGATCTCAAACTCCAGTCCTGGAAGGCCGCAGTGGTTGCACATTTTCCTTCTAACCCTTTTCTTAATTAATTACCTGTTTTTGCTGCTAATTAACTTCTTTTGAATTAATTTTAGTTGACTTGTTTTTTAAGATTTGTTTCTTCTTCATTCCTCTGAATTGCTTCATTACTTTCCTTAAATGGCACCCAAACAGAAATGAAATGTGAAGCCAGTAAACCAACAGAAGACCAACTAAGTCAGGGCCTCAAACTCCAACCAATTTCACTCCAACGAGTTGCTTAATTAGGCTCTGATTCTTGTTATTAGTTAAACCCGTTCTTTAATTCCATGGCTTGTCACTGCTCTCATTGTGCAATAGCATACATTTCTGAAGTTGTTGATTTTCTCTTTTCTAAGAGCATTGCAAAAATGTTTTGGGGACCTGAGCAGATCAACATTTCTGAGACCTTCATCTTTCTTTGTTTTCAGATATTGTATGATGGAAACAGCTTGCTGGTTGTTTTGGCTCATTTTGTATCTCATTATGGTTTGGCAGCTAATTAAGGAAAAAGAAACAATTAAGGGGTCTGAGCCTTCAAGAGCAAGTCAGTTAAAATTAATTCAAAAGAAATTAATTAGCTGCAAAAATCGGTCACTAATTAAGAAAAGAGTTAGAATGAAAAACTGCAGCCAACTGCGGGACTGGAGTTTGAGATTCCTGTCCTATACCATTGCCACCTACAGGCTCACCCTGTTGTCTCTGTGAAATCTCAAATGGCTTTTCTCTTGCAAGTGCCTCTGATACCCAGAAAAAGGAACGGCTTACAGTGGGATTTACATTCAAACCCCCTTTAGCTCACTTCAGTGGGCAGGCACTTTGAACACTGTCCCATTCTGTGCTGTAAATCTACATGGCTCTTTTCCTCTCAAAGGCCTTCTCCATCTCTTCTTCGCAGGGCATTGCATGCTCTAAGAAAATCACCTGCCTTGTTGCTTCTGGCAGCTGGGCTAAACCTAGCCTATGCGTAATACTAGTGATACACTTAAGACATTTCAGAAAGCCTGATAAGCTTGTCTCTTAATTGCCAATTCTTGTGCCCACCTAAGGAATGCTTCCATTGCCTTTGACTAAGCTTGTGGCTTCTCTCTAGCCCTGGTGAAACTTATATACTGTATGATCACACTGGGTGATGGTGGTGGCTTTGTTGGGAGACGACAATGGATATGATACTGGCTATTTACTTCAGCACCTAGTAGTTCCTTGCAGTGCAAAAGACCAGTAGCTGACAACATGCTTCAGGGTCCCTCTCTTACCAGACAGGGGTTCCTTTACCAGCGTACCTCCTCCACCTCAGCCATCACCTGCTAGACCAGTTAGTGCCATACTTACCTTGGGCCTTGTCAAGGCATGGAGTCTTAACACTCCTCAGTCCTGCCCTTTCTAATGCTATACTTCACACCACTGCCCTATGCCACATCTATGCTACTACTTGCTGCAATATTTCTGCCACCTCCCACTTTCTCCTGCTCCTCACCTCGGTGCCACCCTGGGAGATGTTTGTGTCAACAGACTCCCTATATTGCAGTACATCTCTTGCATAGGTGAGTAACCATGAATTCCTCATTCAGACCGCTATTGTCTATGAGGGAGGACTAGCCATCTGTATAGGTGTTGGATGATCTTTCTTTTAAAGCTCTTGACCACTAAAGACAGTGACCTTATAAAGAAGAATTGGCCACAGGATATGTTGCATAACCCCATGCTGGCATGCCCAGGCCTTGAAATTGTCCTGGTAGGCCTGACTTGTCTATCCGCACAGCGTCCAGACCTGATGCTGTTTACTTCAAGGTTCAGTCTAAGGGTTTTTCTAAGGGTGTTCTCAGGTTTCTCTGGAAGGGTTGAAATCAAGAAGCCTCCCATAGAGAAGCAAAACTGAGCTGTCACCTTCCCAAACACTAAAGTTCTTAATAATAATAATTCTTTGCATTTATATAGCGCTTTTCTCACTACTCAAAGCGCTCAGCAATTGCAGGTTAAGGGCCTTGCTCAAGGGCCCAACAGAGCAGAGTCCCTATTGGCATTTACAGGATTCGAACCGGCAACCTTCCGATTGCATCTTGATTTGTCTGGTCTAAAGTAACTCCTTACCCAGGCAATAAGCTTCCTCAGACTTTGGAGTGTCCATCTTTATCCTGACACTGATGCAGCTATTACAATCAATTCATCTATAAATAAACAAACCAGCGTATGACAGATGCTGTGCTTTGCATGCCCTCATCTGATTTAGTCAGCATTTCCATGGCTAGTGTATAAAGGGTTACTGACATTGTATATCCAGTAATAATTCTCCTTTCCAGCAGGTGTCACTCTGATGTACTCTGCCCTGAAGTAACTTTTGTACTGAAGTCATTGTAATAATGCACTATGAGGTCCCCGATACATATTGGTGATGGTAAGGATAGTAAGATCAAACTTTATCACCTTGTTGAGCAGTAGGCCATATACATTAGTGAGGCCTGACCATAGCTGGGCGAGTTCCACTTTCCTTTTCTGTGCTTCTTTGATCAGCTGTGCAACCACTGCCCATCTACTCAACACACCCTGGAACCTTTGTGATACTTCCTATCATGCCCTGTGGTGTCAATATACTGATACGTCAGGTGATACTCTGTCATACATCAGATGATACCAAAGAAAATCTTGCCTATGACACTGACCAGAAAGATGATGCAAAACTACAAAAAAGCTTTCCTTCTTACGAGTATGAATCCATTTCCCTTGTACAAATCTCCATGATACTGTCTTCAGTAAAGTCCTCAAACTCTGCCAAGGTTTGGGACACCGCTTGTTAACTTTAAAAGGGTGATCCACTTGGTCCAGTGCCTAACCTGCCTCTGGCTGCCTTCACAGCCTCCTGTACCTTTTTCTAATTGGAGTCTTTGGTATTAAATTTATAATTGGAGGATTAATCAGGGTTCTGCAGTGCGCCATGTCTTGCTCTCTGTCATCAGTATGGACATTGTGGAGGCGCTGGTCAACCATGTTCTTTGAGCATATTAAGTGGCTATGGCACTTTTGTTGCAAGAGCTGCTTGGTGAAGCTAGTTTGCAATAAAGGCTGCCCGTTTCCTATCCTTCTTTCTTCTTTCTCTCTGTGCCACTCTGCTCTCCACAGAATCGGCAGCTTCTTCCTCAGATTGTTCTGCAGATCCACCAGGGTGCTAGGGCTTGGTGATAAAACAATCCATCCATATATCCATCCATTATCCAACCCGCTATATCCTAACTACAGGGTCACAGGGGTCAGCTGGAGCCAATCCCAGCCAACACAGGGCACAAGGCAGGAAACAAACCCCGGGCAGGGCACCAGCCCACCGCAGTGATAAAACAATAAAGATAATTATCACGAACTTAAATTTCCTCAATAGAAAGACACGGTCGATACAATGCTGATAGAACTCATTCCATCCATGACAAAATGAAAAGCCAATGATAATGAGAATAGTGCAACACCAAACCAATCACATGGCTGGAATAGAGTTACACCCACATCAGGTTAGGTTGACACACACACCACTGAGTGTAGGAGTAGCAGTTGGCAGCAGCACATGTGCTGATGTTTGAGCTACTGCAGCCATGCACACCAGTACATCAGGAGTGAGAGCAAAATAAAAGAGAAAATGATGACAGTAAATGTTAATGAAAACTCAAAAAAAATCAGTGTTACTGAAGAAGACACCCAATGGACACAGCTGAAAATAGAAGGGTCAGAGGAATTTGTTAATGTGGAGATATTTTGGCCATTTAAAATCCAACAAGAAGCAAAGTAGCATGCACTGCAAATTGTGTCGAAAGCATTTTCCCACAATGACCGGTAGAAACACTTATCATTTGTACCATCTGAAGCAGTGCCCTCCTTTAGAGCATTCACAATGCAAGACTTAACAGACTTTACTGCACTAATGGGGATTTCTTGTGTGTTTCTTTTTTTTGCCTTGGAGCATATGCTGATCACAATTGAGTGAATATGTCGATTTTATTTGTGTTTTCCTTCATTAACATTTGAAAGCTGCTTGAATTTGTACTGAGGATATACACATAATGATTTTTGTCTCTTTATTTGTGGGTTTGTTTTCCAACCATTTAGAGGAAAGGAAAGGACATGGTTTAGAGGCGTTTTTTTTGTTTTTAAGATTTTACTTTGTATTAATATCTACTTTATTTATTTGGAACTGACCAAAGAATTTACTTTGTGTTCTCCTATAAAACGTGAAACCTTTAAAATTTTAGTTTTAGAATGAAGAGTTTAGAATTAAGATTTTATTTAATTTATTTGGAGTTGCAAATTTAGTGTGTTCTCCTGTAAAATTTGAAAACTTTTGACTCTTCAGAATGGATACTTTATTTATTTTGTATTACCTATTTAATTTAATTGGAATTGACCAAATAATTTAGTTGTGCATTTTGTTTGCGTTTTCCTGTAACACTTTTGATTGGTCAGAATTAAGATTTTAGCTATATATATATATATATTAGTTATATATACCTATTTATTTCAAATACAGGTGTATAATGTTCTACAGTACATTTGTTATGCTCAGCGTCTGACAAAAAATAAATAATATTTTAACCAAAATTAACCTTATGATATCTTCACATCTCACTTAAGAGTAAAAAGGAACCTTTAAGCTTGAAAGAAATAGTGACTTGATTTATATCATGATTGTATTATCATGATATTCCCCTCTACTTACCCTTTACCTTGGGGTAAGTAGAATCATCAGATTCATTACCAGTCTACTGTTGCACATTAAGATTAACACACGCATACATAGCTATAGGCATACACACAGTCCCTAATCACAACAGTGTCCCATGAATGACAAACACACAGCTGGTTAACCTCTAACACTTTAAACCACACAAGTGCCTTAGGAATAACACAGCCTGTCACTCTCTCACCATTTCAAGAGACTTATTTATTATCAGCATGAACAACATATGATGTTTTAAAGATATCTCAGACCTAAATATTACTTTTGGTCTCCAAGAATACATTTAAACATACAAATGCTCAGCATCCTTGACTATAGGCCATTTACCAGCCAAGAATGCCTTACTTTACATACTGTTCCCTACTTTTGGGTGGAGCTCTCACCCTCAGCCTTAATAAACCTCACAGTACAGAGGTAATGGCAAACTTCCGGCTGCACCAGGTGCTCAAAGAAATCTATCTTATTACTTCAATCACTCTAGCCATTAAGACAAAATATGGAAAGTTAAACGCAGCATGGTATTTATTACCGGAATAATAATAATACCAGTGGAACAAAGAATAATAGAAAATAGGACTGATAATAAAGTCTGGATATATATAGTCTTTAGAAAAAGTTTACTAAAAAGTAAAGATGACAAGGATGAAGGTCGCAGGCAGCTTGTGATCCAGCATTCGTAGTTATTCATTATATGCTTTTCTGATGATCAGATGGAAACGGCTTCACGGTGACATTGCTCTGTTCTTTTCTGACATCTTCATCCCTTCTTCTTTCTCCCTGCTTCCTATATCGCACCTCAGATGAGGCATATTTATTATAAAATTCTTCTGGGGTGTTTTGCAAGATGTGATTGTTAGATATTCTGATTGGCTGGCTGTCAATATGATAAATGAATTCACTGTCTGTTTTCCCAAACAACAAAACTTTTTTGATGTTGCCTGAGGTGTTGTCATGTCTTCCTTTCCCGGGCAATAAAATAATATAGCTACTTTTGTCCCAGATGCCCAGGTTATAAACTAACCAATAGCCTTAGGCACCAGCATCTCTTCCTTTCTTTATTGGAACAGCTGTTTTAAAAGTGAAGTACAACTAGGAATAGGATATGCTTACATGTGTCCTGAATGTAGTTCATCTGTTGTCTTGTCTTGAACAAAACATAATGGAAATATAAACCAAAATGTACAGATTTTATACCCCACAACAATGATATATATCAACATCGACTGATATGAAAAAAATGATTGCAATAAGATTATTTCCCATATCACCCAGCCCTATAGGACGCGCTCTCTTCTTCAATTGATGCCTTTTACTGCCACTTCAATTCCTCATCTCATGGCCCATTGTTTATTTCTTAAGAGTGTCTGACCTTCTGCCTCTCCAATGTCATCCACATCTTCATGACACTGCTGCTATTCTCCCTCCTTAGTGGATAGTGGCTATTTCACCCACAGATTTTGTCACCCAGCAATTATACTATACAATCCCTTTAACACATTTGTTGGAGGACAGATTTTTTTAATTGTATATTTATAAAAATGTACTCTAAATTTCCTAAATTGACTGATGTCTCATTTGTTTTTTGTGTTCAGTGACATATTACTGAGGGAAAAGTTGTATAACAAGATGGCTGTCTCAGTCAAGACAAAATACAAAGCTGAAAACTGAAAATGAGCCAAGAGTGGCAATCTTGAAACAACAAATTGAAAAAAGCTGTTATTAAAAGCAAAAATTAAATGTAATGTTTATTATGTTTGTTAAATGTAAGACAAATACAGACAAGTCATAGTGTGCACTTCGCCCTCCTACCTCCCAGCTCAGCTCAGTGTCTGGACTGAGGCACCGCCCTTTTATAGCCCCTGACCCGGAGGTGTTTCTGTCCCAACAGCCCACAGTTCCTTATTCCTTCCGGGTCAGGGCAATCAGTCCTTTTCTTCAACCCGGGAGCACGTCGTTCCTTCCCGTCACGTGACCGTGACGTACTCCCGGGTCATAAGGCATCACAGAGCCTATAAGCCCCCCCACAGCGACTCCTGGTGGTCCCCAAGGTATCCAGCAGGGCTGTGTATAAACACTACAAAGTCCATAAGGCCCTGCTGGACCTCGGGGCACGATCCTGCTGTCGGGAGAGCTCCTCCTGGCGGCCTGGGGGTGAGGACCGGCATGGGAAGCCGGCAGTCCTCCACAAGCCTTATACAGTGCATCCGGAAAGTATTCACAGTGCATCACATTTTCCACATTTTGTTATGTTACAGCCTTATTCCAAAATGGATTAAATTCATTTTTTTCCTCAGAATTCTACACACAACTCCCCATAATGACAACGTGAAAAAAGTTTACTTGAGGTCCTTTTCTTCAACCCTTTTATTTTTAATAAATTTGCAAAAATCTCAAGTAAACTTTTTTCACGTTGTCATTATGGGGTGTTGTGTGTAGAATTCTGAGGAAAAAAAATGAATTTAATCCATTTTGGATTAAGGCTGTAACATAACAAAATGTGGAAAAAGTGATTCGCTGTGAATACTTTCCGGATGCACTATAAGTTTTCAGTCATTAACCACCGGGGTGTTTTGCTACTACAGCTAAATATTTATAATTATTATTATAATATCCTTTATGATAAACTGGTGTTGTATCCAGGTTTGATTCCTACTTGCTCCCATATGGCCCAGAAATGTAAAGGCTGTTTGAAAATAAAAGAGTTTTAGTCTAAAATGCAGAAGAAAGAATCCTAGCCAGAAAAATTTAATCTGAACAAATTTCACCAGTTTTAGCGTTTTTACACTGGTTACCCGTATCCTTTAGAACTGATTTTAAAATACTGCTAATGGTATATACTGTAAAGCCTTAAAAAATCCTGCTCTTTCATATATTTTGAAGTCCCTGTCCTCTTACCCTCCAAGTTCTAACAAGCATAAAAGAAGGGATGAGGGGTCAATTTGCCATTATGCACTAAAAATCCGGAATATGTTACCAATAAAGATACACCAGGCTAATACAGTGGATCATTTAAAAAAAAAAAAAAAAAAACTTTTCTTTAATGTTGCTTTTTCATAGCGACATTTTAGTTCTACCCTTAATAAACCAGATATGCATAGAATTATACTACTCATCAATGAATCTGAAACCTTTATTAATCTTTACTTTTCTCTGTTTTCTTTTGTGGTTCTTCTGATATGGAATTCTGTTCCACCACTACCTGATCAAAGTCCTGTGCGGCCACCTGTGATAATAATAATAATAATAATAATAATAATAATAATAATAATAATAATACATTTTATTTAAATAGTGCCTTTCCCATGCTCAAGATGTCTGAATGACAGCAGATACCCCAACGTGCCACAATAGCCACTGCACTGAAGCCTAAAAAAACAATAAAAAACTACTTAACGTTTATGTTAGGCGAGGGGCTGGGTGGTCTTTTGGCCTCGAACCAGTATAGATTGTTTTTTCTCCAGCTTAATTGGAGTTTCTTTCGTTTTTAATTTTTTTCTGTCCACCCTGGCCATGTAAGTTTATTATCACACTCCCATTTAAAGACTTAAAAAAAGCAATTCTGTATTTAAGGACTCTGCTTCTCTTAATTGTTTATCTCTCTTATGTAAGTGTGCATTATTTTTTATACTATTGATTCATTATTGGGCGGCACGGTGGGGCAGTAGTAGCGCTGCTGCCTTGCAGTTAGGAGACCCGGGTTTGCTTCCCAGGTCCTCCCTGTGTGGAGTTTGCATGTTCTCCCGCGTGGGTTTCCTCCGGGTACTCCGGTTTCCTCTCACAGTCCAAAGACATGCAGGTTAGGTGGATTGGCGATTCTAAATTGGCCCTAGTGTGTGCTTGGCGTGTGGGTGTGTTTGTGTGTGTCCTGAGGTGGTTTGGCACCCTGCCCGGGATTGGTTCCTGCCTTGTGCCCTGTGTTGGCTGGGATTGGCTCCAGCAGACCCCCGTGACCCTGTTTTCGGATTCAGCGGGTTGGAAAATGGATGGATGGATGGATGATTCATTATTATTCCTATCAATGCCTCGCAGTAAGGAGACCCAGGTTCGCTTCTCTGGTCCTCACTGCATGGAGTTTGCATGTTCTCCCCATGTCTGAGTGGGTTTCCTCCGGGTGCTCTGGTTTCCTCCCACAGTCCAAAAACATGCAGGATAGGTGCATTGGAGATCCTAAATTGTCCCAAGTGTGTGCTTGGTGTGTGGAGTTTGTTAACTGCCTTGCACCCTGTGTTGGCTGAGATTGGCTCCAGCAGACCCCCGTGACCCTGTAGTTAGGATATAGCGGGTTGGCTAATGGATGGATGGATATTCTTATCAAATTTTATTTATTTATTTATCTTTGCTTGTGGCTACTTCTTTGACATCTTTTAAAGCACTTTGGGCTATATCCTTTGTATGAAAATGTGCTATATAAATAAATACATTTACATTTTTTCAGGGGTTTTCTAAAATGGTGCCAAGTATTCCCCTTAATTTTTGGGAGTAGTTGGAACTGAATCTTTTGTGTTGGGGAACCCCTCCTCATGCTAACCACCTTCATTCATATTTTGCACCTCACAATGCTGTTCTAGCCACAGGGCACAGAGGCAATGATGAATTATCAGAAAATGCTAAATAAATCAAAAAGGTGTTCAAAAGTATACATTTGTGTTACTAGGCATGCCGTATTTTAAAAGACATTTTATGTTTTTTTAAGATGTGTATAGTCAAGCATAATGCAAAATATAGGCTACTTTTCCAAATTAAAATCAAACTTCATTGTGAGTAAAAAATAAATGAATAAAAATGTGGATTTCAATAGCTTCCCACAGCACAGCACAATTTAATTGGAACTCGATCAAACTGTAAGAACATTTTATAAGGGCTTGCTTCAGAGTACCAACTCAGTGCATGCTGCTCAACACCATGGCAACAGAAGCAGTGGGAAAAATATATTTATATAAATATATATTCTAACAATAGTCCATAACGCAGGGAACCCATCCTCTGTTTAGAGAACATCAGTTGCTATCTTACTTTTACTTAATATTTGCAGGAATGCATTTCCAAACGCTGCCCTCATTGTGAAAGTCTGTATGACTCCTGAAATGTAGAATTAATCCTCCCATTCTTGATTTTTTCGGTCTTTGTCACTAGCTTTTTTCATTAGCCCAGCAGAGATGAATGTTACTTTCTAATGGTTGCTATACCAATGCTTGCCTATCTTCTTTTGAAAAATCTTAAATTAAACAGTGAGACTTCCTTTAGTTTGATGAGTATAATAAATAATCAGCACTTTTGTGTAGATGGTTACCTCAGCTAATTCTTTATTAATCATAATACAGCCCTTTACAAGAAACTACAGCACTGCTTGAGGGTTCCAGCACAGCATCACGGTTTAGCTTGAGCAGCTATAATAAGAAAAAGTGGGAGGAGCCAGTGGGCGAAAGGTAGAGGAGGTGACTGAGTGGAAAGACCTGCTTCAGCTGTCACAGCAACCGAGAGCACAAATGTGGGAAGGCACTGTGGAGGAGTGACGCAGCAGGGATTAACGTGCAGAAGGAACGGAGCTGCACTCGGCTGATGATGACTGATTGTGTGATCACTGAGGCCAACAGAAGATGCTGCACATGGCTTTCTGTCACGTTCCAGTGGGATACATTTCATTTGTAAAATATTTATTTATCTACCTGCAGTTTTAGAATTCTTTCATCACTGTGAACTGGGATGTACTCCAGTCTTCTCAGTCGTAGGACTCTGGGAATAAGGTTGATAGTCTGTTTAGTGCCAGCTTTCTGTTTAAGAAACAAGAAAATAGTTGTCGAGGCTGCTAACTGCTGAAGCAGTTCTGGAGCTGGCACAAATAGGCGGCATTCTAGTTGTAGTGTGGGTTTCAAGGTAATTCACAGTATGTCACCATGGCCCCACTGGAATGTCACCTACCATAATTAGTCATTTTCAGATGATAAGGCACATATCCTGAAAGGACTATTGTAAAATAGAGACAGTCACGGGAATTCTCTATGTCACATTGCACTACGATATAGCAGGTTTAAATAAGGCTTGCCTCTTTTTACCATGCTGCATCTCTCTTTGATGTGTGTGCCTGCTTCTACAATGCCTCATGTCAAGGATTTGATTGCACAAGCTCACTAAAATTAAGCTAAATGAATCGTGGGAGACGGCTGTAGTAGATGCCAGGGATCTCCCATATTTGTCTGCTTCCTTACCAGTTTTGAAGTTGCAGTCACAGATGAAGATCCTAGTTAACTCCACCAATCTCTTCAGCCAATGCATATCTCACTCTACCATCTCTTAGAAGAACTCCATTAGTGCCAAAAGCAGTCCTCCTGATGACTATGAGGTAGAGGCAAACATATCTTCACTATTGTTTTATCATGAAAGAGGGGTCACAAAAGGCTCTTTTATATTGGAGGACTATGTAATATTGAAAATGCCTCCATTGTTAGTCTTGATTCATACTTACATCCTTCAATAGTACAAAGCAAGAACACCTTAACAATGGCTACCTCAGTTTCATTACCTTACTAAGGGTAGAAGCCACTATTCACACAAGGCACACTCCTGCCAGAATTTCACAGTCATGTCGATCCATGTTTAGATTGCTTCCCCTGAAAGGGCCACACTTCAGAATATCTCAACAAAGGCTGTGCCCCTGCCAGGACTCAGGAGCGCCCAGATAACTACCTTTAGAAAGGCTGCACAAATCTAACAGAAGCCAAGGGCTTGTCTGGAAAACCTTATCATGCCGAGTTATGGATATAGCTCCAGACTCAAATTGCTAACCCTGAAAGAACTTAAATTAAATTAACACATTTCATTATATTAACTAACACTCATCAGTCATTGCTGATGTCAGTAAACAACGAGACAACATCAACTAAGTAATATCTAACTTTATTTCAAGGTTTATTTGCAGAAAGGCCAGACCTAAATATTAGATGTGAAAAAATGTGCAAGCTAACCAATTCAATTTAGAGTCACATAACAAGGTGAATATCAAGGTGGTAGACACAGCTTTACTTGTTACTATCTTTGTCTTCTTAAGTTGGATGTGATGCTAGGGAGCTGAGAAATGGTAGTAGATGGCAAAATCTAACTAAGCAACCTTCAATTCTCTGAGAGTTTTGATATCTTTTAAAATATTGCCCTTTATAGGGTGCCTTTGATGGCTATTTTGTGTAAGATCATGCATCAGTCTGGTTGATTTTCAGTGAAGTTACTTTAAGCTACTGATAAAGAAACACATTGACTTACAAAGTCAGAAGCCCCTAGCACACATCTTCTTACAAGCATATACACACTCGTAAGATTATCCAAGCTGAAACATACTGTATATGCATTCTAGTGGTAATAATACCTTTCCTGGCATTTTCTTTTACATACCCCCCAGAATCCATCACTCATTTCTTAAAACATATTCATATTATTCATTGCTTACTGTATGTGGCTCCTTATGAAATCATTTGAAACTGTCCTCTGTTCCAGTTATAGAACATCTTGATCACACAATACAGACAATCTCAGCTTTCCTTTATACACTCTGGGCACACAGTTTATTTGCATAAAAGCTACATCTGAATAATACTAAAATAACACACGACTATGGCAGTCATGTCTTTACACATCATCTATTGCATTTCTCCATTAAATGAGGTATTTTCTCTAGTAGGACCAAAACCTTTTTTCAGACTTTTAGAGATTTGGGTTTATATTTCCTAACACCAGTTACTAAGACAACCTCTACCCAATTTACTCATACTTACCCTTGAGATGGTTTTCAGATCCAGTTTCCAGTATTTTCTTTCTTCAGTCATTTGGCTCCTATTTATAGGGTCATATTGTTATGTGTGCAAAGTGCGCTCTGAGGCTAGAGATCTGAACTGGCAATCAGAAGATTGCCAGTTCGAATCCCGTAAATGCCAATAGGAACTCTGCTCTGTTGGGCCCTTGAGTAAGGCCCTTAACCTACAATCGCTGAGCGCTTTGAGTAGTGAGAAAAGCACTATATAAAATGCAAAGAATTATTATTATTATTATTAACAGTCTTTCTTGTGTGTGCTAATCAGCACAGAGCATGTGACCATGATTAGTGAGTTACCTGAAAACTTCTTTTATTCTTTTATGTGGAACCTCTTAGTTTAGTTAAAATAGTTAAGTTAAATTAGATAGTGTGGTAAACTGATTATGGCAATAGATCTTAAAACAACATTGTCAGTTTAATCCTTTCCTCTGCCTCACCTTCTGATGCGGATCAAGTCACATAACAGTCCTCTGCTTTTACATTATTTGTAATATTGTTATGTTTAGTATAGCTTTTAGCTTTGTTCCTTTCTTGTTACCTATTCTAGTTTGTAATTTTTATTTTCAATAAACAATTAATAATTAAGAAGTAAATTAGTTCTTCAATTAAGTTTAAGTAATTAAAAAATGAAGATATTTTGAGATTAAGTGCTTATATAATTAGTCTAACCTGTTCTGAGTTTTCTGAATCTCAGAGCATTACATTTAGCTCCTAAAGAACATTAAGGCAAACATATTAAAATTGTCAGAATTTGACTTTTGAAAAAAGATTTGTTTCTCAAAACCTCGCCTACTGCATTCCTGGCCCAAGAATTGTTGCAACAAACAAAATGTAACATTAACAAGCCTGGGTACCAGGTAACAGTGGGAGATCATCAGCCTAACAATACAACAGGAACAGCAAAGTAATAAATAAGACATAATTGTACACAAAACTAGAGGAGAACACACTGTAGCAGTTAGCAAAAATGGCATTACAATAGCACAGAACCCCAGAGCTTACCTACAGACAGATGGAAGACATCACTCCTGCCCATGTCAAGGACAAAAACGCTTTCACACACTGTGTCTCGAAGTTGGATTGCAGAAAACCCTGACTGCAAGTATAGCTCTCCTTCGACAATTTTGTTGGATTAAACTGGTATTAAATAGAAGGTGAGTATAATCTTCCATTAGTGTTACTGATTCTTTCTTTTTTTTAGAATCACAGCCGTACCGCTAGGGACAGATATTATATATATATATAGTGAGGTTTATGAACTTTTGGGACCCCTCCCCCAACAGGACAACATGGTGAAGCAAGATGGAGGGCTGTTTGTCCATTGCCGAGGCAACCGCAGGTTTGCAGTGCCACAGCACCACAGAAACAACTGCGAGCAGATTGAGAGAACGCTATAAGTCGCGCTATAAGTACCTGTTGTCGATGGGTGATACAAGGAATATTATACATGCAGGGAACAGTATAACTTGCTGTTATAACCTGGCTGCTTATGTTTGTTTGAACCATCTGAATAATGTTTCTGTCTCTAAAATCTCCTGTGTATCTGTGCAACTCTGTGACCCAAGTGTGACAGCGTATGTGGATTTCACTTTCACCAAACAACAAATCTTTTAATTCTCGCGGATATGCCTCTTCATTGGGAAGAAACACTACTTTTCTTGTTTGAAAATGGTTGTAAGTAGGGCGTGACTTGCTTCCAAAGGTTGTAAGTATAACATGATTTGACCGTCTTGCGGGATGTGAAAGTGTCTGTCTTCAAAAGATCACATCTTGTCGCAGGATAAAAAGTTTCATCTCGTCCCAAGATTTTTTTTTATAATAGAGAGAAATAAAGATTTAACAAGGGCTACAATCTGTAATGAACTCTTCCCAGAGACCGTGTGCCCCCTGCTGGATACAGACTGTTTAGGACCTTTGATTTTGTTTGTTTGTTTTGCTCTTTAAAGTATTTTCTATCATTAATGCTTATATTATTTTGTGACACTGTCTTGCCCAAGTTTGGACAATGAGTTGCCTACTAACTTCATGTAATTACATAACCATATTAATCCAATTTATATCAGCAGATTAATATTGTTAAAACAAGCTAAGAAAGAGAGATCCCCAGTAATTTATCTGAATAATTTAGTTTAGTAATTTATCTAAATAAATGAAGTGTCTCAAGCCTAGAACGAGGAAACCTCTCAAAACATGAAAGGCTGTGTTGTTGAAATGACTCGACAGACTGATTGACAGCCTAGTTTAGGCAGTGGTGTGATTAAAAATAAATAGCAGCAAATGTTTGTTAATCTATACCTGCCTTTTTCTTCCACAAAATAATAGTTTGTCCTTTCTGGGGAGGTAGATTAGCAAATGAACCAATTTCTGGAATATTCTTTTCTGTATTTCACCATGACTTTTTTGAACAATCATAAGGTCTGTGCCAGGGGTCCTCAATTACAGTCCTGGCAGAGGTGGTGGCTGCAGGTTTTGTTTTCAACCAGTATTGTAATAAGAAGCCAAGCCTAAAAGATAATGATACTTGATATTTATTTATATGGTTTGTTATTGCTTCGTTCTTCCAAGAACAGATTTGTACCTTATTGTCCTTCCCTGCTCTCTTATTTATTTCAAAACATTTTATTAGCACAGATACTTCATGTCGCATGTACACAGGTTTAAATGGAAGCACGTTAGCTGGTGACCAGCTGGTTTCTTTGTCATTTGCAACTCATTATTAACTGATGGTGGGTTAAGAAAACAACAATTAAAACTTAAATGCAGCTGTTTAAGAGTCAAATAGATATTAAGGGTTCAAGTAAGTTAACTAAAACTAAACCCAAAAAATATTGCTTTAGTAGTAAATAAACAGGCTGTAAATGAGTAACTGGTTAAAGCAAAAACATGCCACCCATGCGGGCCACCAGGATGTAATTTAGAAGCCCTGTGGCCTCATGTACAGTATAAATGGTGCGTACACACAGAAATGTTGCATAAGAACGTTTCCACGTTCAAATCGCGATGTATAAAACCTAAACTTGGTGTAAAGTCACGCACATTTCCACTGTACCTCATACCCTGTCGTACGCAAGTTCTTCGCTCGGTTTTGCAGACTGGCGGCACCCAGCGTCAAAGCAATGCTACTGTTCCTGTGTGGTTTAACTTTCTTTTTCAGATCCACATCCCTGGCACGGCTTTATAAATACACTGATATTAACCGCATATTGTTTATTAGTTTAATGCATCTGATTGTAATTAACTTGTAACAATATAATGGTCCACCGAATGGTCAAACTATTCTAAATACCATAGCTGCTTTAGCGTTGTTACTCTCACTGCACCTTCTTCTTCTTCTTTCAGCTGCTCCCGTTAAGGGTTGCCACAGTGGATCATCTTTTTCAATATTACTCTCACTGCACCACTAGGAGCAGCTGATCAGAAAGAGAATTCCATTCTAGCTTTACGAAGAAAACTAGAGGTGTGGGAATTCTCATACATAGAACTGTTCCATTTGTAGCATCAGATGTAGTATTGGATCCTGAAGGGAGATATGTAATGGTTATGGGAGACTTATCTAACTGTAAAATGATCTTGATAAATGTTTATGCACCTAATGTTGATGATAAGGAATTTATACAAAATTTGTTGGCATCCATTCCCAATCTGAACACTCATAAAGTTATAATGGCTGGGGATTTTAATTGTGTTATGAATCCACTTTTAGATAGGACTTCCTCCACAGGGGGAACGGCATCTAACACTGCAAAAATAATTACAAAGTTTATAACTGATCACAACTTATCAGACCCCTGGAGGTTTTTAAACCCAAATTCAAGAACATATTCTTTCTACTCACCAGTACATCATTGTTACTCAAGGATCGATTACTTCTTTATAGACAATAACTTCTTGCCTAAGATTAAATCTTGCAAATACGATGCTATTGTTATTTCTGACCATGCACCTATGATCTTGGAGCTAAAATTACTAAGCCCCATGCACTCACCCCGCAGATGGCGCCTCAACCCGCTTCTATTAGCTGATGAGAATTGTACTGAATTTATATCCAAACAAATCAAATTCTTTCTAGAGACAAATACATCCTCCGAGATCTCTGCAGGGATACTCTGGGAAACTCTTAAGGCCTTCTTAAGAGGACAGATTATCTCATATCTTTCCCACAGAAATAAATCCGAGGCCAAGAAAGTAGCAGATATAAAAAGCGAAATTACTAAAATAGATGAAGAACATGCCAGACTACCAAGCGAGACTCTACATAGGAGAAGGCAGGCTCTACATTCGGAATTAAACCTCTTGACAACTAAAGAAACTGAACAACTAATTTACAAATCCAGACATCATTACTATGAACATGGGGAGAAAGCTAATAAGCTTTTAGCTCAACAAATTCACAAGCAAGAAGTGCGCAACGCAATCTCGGTAATCACTAGTACGAACGGAGATAAAATCGTCGAACACCAAAATATAATGCACACTTTCAGAGACTACTATAAATCCCTATATACTACTGAGTTTAAGGAAGACAATACACAATCTAATGCATTTCTGGATACATTACAGATACCACAAATAGATGCTTGTAGTGCGGAGGAACTTGATAAACCTCTGATGTTATCAGAATTACTAGATGCTATAAAATCACTCCAAGGCGGGAAAGCAGCAGGCCCTGATGGTTACCCTGCAGAATTTTACAAGAAATTCTCCGCTCAGCTAGCCCCCCTCTTATTAGCAACATTTACAGAAGCCAGAGATAACCAATCTCTTCCACAAACCTTTCGCCAAGCATTAATCACTGTCTTTCCAAAACAAAATAAGGACTTATTACAATGTGCATCATACAGACCAATTTCACTTCTGAATAACGACGTTAAAATACTTTCAAAAATTTTAGCCAGAAGGGTGGAGAAAGTGCTCCCCTCGGTAATATCACAAGACCAAACTGGATTTATTGGGGGCCGGCACTTATCTTCCAATCTTCGACGCCTGTTTAATGTAATATACTCACCAACTAAATCAAACACCCCAGAAATATTATTATCATTAGATGCAGAAAAAGCATTCGACATGATTGAATGGAAATACCTTCTTACTATATTGGAGAAGTTTGGGTTTGGCCCAAACATCTGTGCATGGATTAAATTACTGTATACTAACCCAGAAGCTTCAGTTTGCATCAACAACATTTGCTCAGACTACTTTAAACTAGAACGTGGCACTAGACAAGGATGCCCCTTGTCACCGCTGCTGTTTGCGATTGCCATTGAACCACTGGCAATACATTGTCGAAATACTGATCAGATAAAGGGGATTAGCAGAGAAGGACTGGAACAGAAAATCTCATTATATGCAGATGACATGGTACTGTATATATCAGACCCAGAAAATTCTGTACCTGCAGTCTTAGCAGCACTCACAGAATTTCAAAAGATCTCTGGTCTCAGAATTAATCTGAATAAAAGTGTACTCTTTCCAGTGAACTCTCAAGCATATAATATTAAATTAGATACCCTACCTTTTATCATTGCAGAACAGTTTAAATACCTAGGGGTAAACATCACAAGTAAATATAAAGCTCTATATCAACAAAATTTCGCCGTTTGCATGGAATAAATTAAACAAGACTTGCATAGATGGTCAACCCTTCATCTCACACTAGCTGGAAGAATTAATACTGTTAAGATGAATATTCTTCCTAAGCTCCTTTTTTTATTTCAAAACATCCCAATATACATTAATAAATCATTTTTTAGGCAATTAGATTCGACAATAACCTCATTTATTTGGAATTCAAAACATCCACGCATCAAAAGAGCGACCCTACAAAGACAAAAGGCAGAAGGCGGCATGGCTCTACCTAACTTCCAGTTTTATTACTGGGCAGCAAATATACAGGCGATAAGAACCTGGACACAAATAGAAGAACATTCACAGGCTTGGTCCGCAATAGAATTAAATTCCTGCAGTACTTCTTTGTATTCCTTGCTCTGTGCTCCAATAAACACACGTTATCGGCAATACACTAATAACCCAATTGTGCTCCACTCACTTAGAATCTGGAACCAATGTAGAAAGCATTTTAAGACGGAGAAGCTTCTATCTGTGGCACCCCTGCAAGAGAACCACCTCTTTCAACCCTCACAAACATATGCAGTTTTTAATATTTGGAAAAAATTTGGAATTAACTTGCTTAGAGATCTTTATATAGACAACGTCTTTGCATCCTATGAGCAATTACATTCCAAATTTAACATTCCAGCTACACATTTCTTTCACTATCTTCAAATCAGAAACTTTGTTAAACAAAACCTTCCAGATTTTCCTCATCTTGCACCCTCATCCATGCTGGAAAAAATATTGCTCAATCTCAAGGATTTAGACTCCATCTCTACAATATATAAAATCATTTTACAATCCCTCCCTTTTAAAGATCCAAGAGGACACTGGGAAAAAGATCTTTCAATTAATATATCAGAAAAGGAGTGGAAAGTAGCAATGCAGAGAATTCACTCGAGCTCCATATGCGCAAAGCATACAATTATACAACTCAAAATTATATATCGAGCACATCTGTCTCGACTAAAACTCTCCAAAATGTTCCCAGGGCATGATCCAACCTGCGAACGTTGTAACCAAGTCCCAGCCTCACTAGGTCACATGTTCTGGTCCTGCACCAAATTAACATTATTCTGGACAAACATTTTTAATTACCTTTCAGATAGCCTTGGACTTACAATCCCTCCAAACCCATTAACAGCTGTGTTTGGTGTTCTTCCAGATGGGTTTAAAGCGGAGGAAGACAAACAAATTGTGATTGCACTCACTACACTTTTGGCACGTAGACTTATTCTCATAAACTGGAAGAACCCAAACTCTCCTCTTTTAAGTCAGTGGGAAACCGATGTGTTATATTATTTGAAGTTGGAAAAAATCAAATATTCAATTAGAGGATCCGTACAGACTTTTTTCAAAACATGGCAGGATCTAATCAGTAATATTTTAAAATAAGTTCAAAAGGCACAGAGAATTTATTAATTTAGGTATGTCTCCAAGTCTTAAATTTAACGCCGTTTGGCTTGCTCTCTCTCTCAGGGGTGGGGATCGATCTGTTCTTAATTTTTCTCTTTGTAAAAACTTGATTGCTTTGTATGGATTGTAATAAAATTAATAAAAATTATTAAAAAAAAAAAAAAAAAAAAAAGAAAGAGAATTATTGGTATACAGCATCAAGCACACGCTGCCTCATCCATGCTTCCTATTTGAACTGCTTCTCACACGGCAAACGTTTCAAAACCTTTCCTGTACGGACCTCGCGATTCAGAAACAGTTTCAGCCCAAGAGCTCTAAACGCACTCTATTAGTCCATCAGCTGCTCCTTGTAGAGCTGTTTATACTTATAAGTACCATTACCTTACTGTAAACTTGCGATACAGTTATAAAACTGCACAACCTCAGTCACTTTATAAAGCATGTATTTATATATGATGACGATATCATTTTTAAGATGAAATGCAGTAAAATATGTTTATTACATTATACAGATAAAACTTTAACTTCATTTAAATAATCTATATTGTTAATAATTAAAGGACACGGTGTTGCTACGCTAGCATGGATCTGGCGCTCCATTCATGGATTGTTTCTGCCTCGCACTGTATGCTTCACTGGGACTGGCATGAAGGATAGAATAATTAAACATGTAGTACGAAGATATTCCAATGTTCCTTAAAAGTTTTGAAGAATCGGTGTTATAAGTTTACAGATGACTTGACGTCTATTACAGAGCTGATTGTGTGGCGATTGGGTATTTGGAGAAAGAAAAGGAAGGACAGGAATTGGAGGTTAGTACATTTGAAAGAGACAGTACTGCTGTAATAAATTATTTCATCAAAGGTTACGCACAATCACTGTGCCACCGTGTTCCCATGTTTAATAACTTGCTTTAACTCCTATCATCATGAAAATGATATCACGTATACATCTCAGTATTTTAGTTATTCAGAGAGCTGTAATATCACGAATGTAATGGATTCTGTGTCCTGTCGGAGGAAGAGAATGCCTGTTTAAGAAGCACGTAGTGATTCACACACACAGAGCACATAGAAGATCAAATACAAAACAAAGCATTTAACGTACTACTTTAGTTATGATGGGATTTGAGAAACTAGTAAATTAAACGATTTTAAGATGAAGTTTATGATGTTCTACTTTAATGACAAAATAAATTACGTGATTAAAGTGGAAATTTCAAGATTAAAGTTGACATTTCGTGCTTTTTCCCCACTGTGTGCCTTTTTTTTCTCTGTACCCTAATAAGCTTTCATATGTCACTCAGACAGTGGGCTACGACTCGCCTTTTCACGGCGACTTTGAAATGTAACTTCTTTTTTATTTTGGGCACTGTGCGACTTTGTGGATTTGAGCTTTCGAGTTTCTCCGACACGCTATGTCACTTGAACAGCTTCCTTTTCTTGTTTATACCACTGTTTAAAAAACAAATAGTACGTTTTTCCTAGCCTCCACTTGGTATTTGCTGAAATTGTTCTGTTTTTCCTCGTGGTTTTGCCATTGTCTTTTCACAGAACGCTGAGCTTAAGGGCTATTTATATTGATTTACATATTCAAAGAGGCGTAATTTTGGAAGGAGTTGGTGTAGGACAGCAGACGTGTGCACGTGCGTTACTTTTCACACTGATCGGGATTTAGGTAGCGGAAGAACATGGAAGTTTGCATACGCACAGATTCCTGCATCTAAATTTTTCTGTGCATACGCACATTCCCGCTTTTGTGCTTACGCCATGTTATAGTGTGAGTTATACGCATGGCGTTATACATGAGGCCCCGGTCTATGTTGTGAAAGGATTTCTAATACTTGAAATCTCATTGATCTTCCACAGAGTTAATTAGAATTTGTGCTGACACATTTCAATTCATGTCTTTCTCTGATATAAATTTATTTCAAATTCCAATTTATTTAGATGTTCTGCTGTCTCGGTCTGATAACAAAAATTAAGTTTAGGTCACATAATTACATGGAAGAAAAGAATTTTATTCAGAGTTCCTACTTTTAAATTCATATCCTGTATGACCTCTCCAATTATCTTGAAAATCTATTAGTTGTCCAGCAAGTACATGAACTTTGTTTTTCACTTTAACAGATCTCCTGATTTTTCTGCCTAAGTAATATGAAATAAATTTTAAGTTGTACCAAGTTTGTCAGTGCAGTTTCCAAATAATAAACTCCCACTCCAGATAAGGGAACAGTTACTGCTAATTGTACAAATGGCAGCTCCACATTTTTAAATTATCTATCATGAAGGATTGTCGGGGAACGTCTGCTCATGTTTTATTAATCGTTATGATGATTTACACAGTTTTTTTACTGTTATATTGGAATACTGTACAATTTTATTTATTATTTTAATATGTGTGACATTTAGACAATACATTTGCTTCATGGCCACAGCCATATTATTGTCAACAACAGCATTCATTGTCAAGGCAGAATTCTACGTGACCATCATCATCAAGCCTTTCCGTGAGAACCCTAAATCCAAAGAGGACTGTTTCATTTATGTTAGGTAGAATGTCACAAATGAAATTTAGCTCCTCAAGTGAATACCTTGAAGCAGTTCATGCAGTAGATCTCCACTTAAAAAGCAGTAGTTGGAGGTACCCTTAAAGCTACCAAACCTCCTGCTATTCCACTCTGAAGTCTTCTACATCAAAGTATTGGCCAGTACAGTTGTGCCATGTCTGTGATGTTTGTCGATTTGTATTTGATCAGCCCGGTTAACACTACTAGCCAACCTTGTGTATTTTCAGTCAAAACCTGAACATGACATGTAACAGTTGCAGCTGACAGACTGTGTTTCATGGATTCAAGAACACTATCACTTAACAAACTCTGATAAATGCCTGTAAAACCATTTTTTTTAAATCTCAGTAACTTTGAGAGAAGCACTTTTTGTTCGGTCTTGTTGACTGAGTGAATTGCTGAATATTTTCCTGCTGTGATCACAGTTTTGCTTTCACGGCTTGATATTCTTTTATAGGCCTCTGACTGTGCTGGTTAAGATTCAATGAAAGTGCTGTGTTTCTGAAGATAATGGCACCTCACAATGGACTCTTTTACAACAGCAACTGTTTCATTGCAAAAGAGACTGGTTGCCTGAGAAGGCTAGAATGATGGCATCATAAACACATATATTTTGGCTATTCAACATCGTGATGACAATTCCCTGTATCAATTTTTGCTACATAACTAATTTTCATAACTTGCAAAGTAAAATGTAATTGGTCCTTTCTGACAAATCAGCAAAAGTTACTGTGACTGAGTACAACCACTGTGGATTTTAATGTGTAATAAAATGAACTTAAATGACTGAGATTGCTCATTTGGAATGATAACACCACAAGAACACATTCAGTGCAACATACGCTTGATGATTGCTTATCTTGCATAGAATTTTGTAGGTCTGAACTAGTTTAACGTGCCTTATGTGAATGACAGAGACAGGACAATAGTGTCCAGGAGTTAACACAGGATTGTCTCTGTTTAGGTGTGTGAGGTATTTTAGGGCCCAGCCCATGGTCAGAACTATTTGATGACCCCCAATTTATAAGCTACAGTGCAGATATACTGCATATGATAAATAAAACACAGTGCAATAGTTCCATAAATATACGAAGGGAAACTCAAAAGTCTATGGAATTGAACAATCTCATGGGAATACATTGTCACTGTCAAACATGCCATTAGGTGCCTACAAGTCTGCTTTATCAGTCCACTGTGTGGCATCATGCTGATTTCATCAAGTGCATATTTCTGCCATTTATTCTGCAGTCGTGCAGGTGTCCGCTTGAGCATTGGAAAGGCACTATATAAATAAAGTGCATTATTATTTGGCAATTTTTTTTTTCTTTGAGCCACCATGGCAGATTTTCAGGAGACAAAAATGATTGCATTTTCCAACATTGGCAGACTTGTTCATAAAAAGTTTGTTACACCGTGAACAGACAGTTATTCATTGACATTACATTGAAGCGCTGAGGTATCTAGAGTACAGCATCAGGAAAAAAATGCCCTGGGCAGTGGTGCATTTTGCACCATGAAAGCCCACCTACACACACCATAGTGTAAGCAAACGAGTTTTTGAACAAAAACAATGTGGTTGTTTTTTCAGACTTGCCGTATTGAGCAGATCTCACTCACTTGTTTCCAAAATTAAACTTGAGATGGAAGGGAAGAAGATTTGCTACCATGGAAGAAATACAAGAAATTTCATTTGTTACAGTGTCTAGAACCTCTGACAAGTACAGGAAGTGTTAAAAGGAAGCAGAGATGCACTTAGACAAGTATATTATATCTCAAGGACAGGATTTTGAAGGGGGCAAAAAGGGAATTGCTGTACGTTTTATTATAAAGATTTCTTATTTTTTTAAAATAATGAGAATTGCGGAGTTCCCTTGTATACACAGACCTCTAGGATTTTTTTATTCAGATTTGAAGTTCAAAAAGTTATCTAACAAAAACAACATAAGTGAAAACCAGAACAGAAAACTATCATTAGGGGAAGCTTCCCATTTTTACTCTATAAAATGTTCCACGTTGCAGAAAAATGTATTTGGTGGAAAACAAAGAAGCTGTGTGTTGTGACGGCGCAGCGGTTACTCTGAAGAAGTAAGAAAATATGGCAAGAAAATTAAAATACAGTGGACCCTTGACTTACGAACTCAATTTATTCGCGAGTGCTGGTTGTAACTCAAGTTGGATGAAAGTCAAGACTATTTTTCAGATAAGAAATAATGGAAATACCCATAATGCATTCCGAACCTCCCACAGGAACACTTACTTAACCTTTTAATAATAAAAAAGGGTTGTATAATGTGCATAATTTACCAAAAACACCAATAATTTTTCTAATGTACTAACCAAAACGTTATAAAAAGTGCCTAGCCTACCAGAAACAACAATTTCATACTGTACTCACCATTTAAGTTGACATCTTTGGCTTGCAGGAAGGGAGGAGGAGGAGAATGAAATGGAAGGTGGTTATTGTTTGGAAGTAGAGCCCCCATCCATAAGAACATCAGGACTCTGGCTCTCTGGTGTCCTTTCTCTCCTTGTTAGAGGCTGTAGCCCAGCTGGACCTGCTTCTGGCTCACTAGGTCTCAACCTTTTCGGAAATAAAAACTGGTCTAAGGTTGTCTGTTTCTGTCTTTTCTTCAACACAGTTCTGTAGTATGACATAAGCAAGTTAATGCAACGATTAGCTTTTTCTCTGTCTGGGTGGGTCTTCTCTACAAATGTTTGTAGCTCTGCCCATTTTTTTAGGATGTCCTTTATTTCAGAAGAGGAAATTAGCTGCACTGATTGTTGATCCTCCCCCTCCTCTTCTGAAAGCTCATCAGCTGCCATTCTTTGTTGCTCAGCCAGAAGTTGCTGAAGTTCCTCTGTAGACAATTCCTCTGAGTGTTCCTCCACCAGTTCCTCAACATCACCACTGTCTACCTGCAAGCCTATGGACTCAGCTATAGTGACAATGTCATCAACCACAGGGCCAGTTGCAGGCTCAGGCTCCTCTGCAAGCCTTCAAAGTCTCTCTCCTCTATAATTTTAGGCCACACTTTCTCCCAGGCAGATCTTAGTGTTCTTAGAGAGACATTGGCACAGGATTTCTCTATTAACCCCACACAGGTAAGGATGTTGTAATGTTCCTTCCAGAACTCTGTAAGAGTTAAATCTGTATCTGAGACCATCTGGAAGCACTTTTGGAACAGTTCCTTGTTGTATAGCTTCCTAAAGTTAGCTATAACCTGCTGGTCCATAGGCTGCAGTAGAGGAGTTGTATTAGGTGGGAGGAACTCTACTGCAAGCCATGGGAATTCTTCAGCCAACTCTTCTTCCAAGTCACTTGGGTGAGCAGGAGCAGAAGCAGTCATGATGAGGAGAGCCTTGAGTGGTAAGCCTTTGTCCTCTAGATATTTCTTAACAGTAGGACAGAAAACCTCCCTGATTCACTCAAGAAAAAGTACTCTTGTTACCCAGGCTTTTGTTTTAGATCTCCACATGGCCCCTAGCCTATTCTTCATGACTGTATGTTTTCTGAATACTCTAGGGGTCTCAGAGTGATAAACCAAGAGAGGCTTTATCTTGAGGTCACCACTCGCATTGGCACATAATAATAAGGTTAGCATATCCTTCATAGGCTTGTGGCCTGGCATTTTTTTCTCTTCCTGGGTAATGCATGTTCTCCTGGACATTTTCTTCCAGAAAAGCCCAATTTCATCACAGTTGAAAACTTGATGAGAGCAAGAGCCATTTCTCTCTGTTATCATTTCAAAGTAGTGTATGTAATTTTTGGCAGCCCTTTTATCAGCACCGGCTGCTTCACCAAGCCTAACTATGCTATGTATCCCAGTTCTCGCTTTAAAATTGTGAAACCACCCCTTACGGGCAGGAAATGTTTCACCACTATCACTTGTTGATGGCTTATCCTTTAACAGATCTGCATTTATAGCCCTAGCTTTTTCACAAATTATAGACTTTGATAGGCTATCACCTGCCATCTGCCTTTCGTTTATCCACTGTGGAGAATGGCCAGCCGTTTATCCCGGCCAATACCCCCAAGCCGCAAGGTGGAGCCCTCCTTGCAGCATGGAGGTCCCCAGAAGACCAGCAGGGCATCATGGACAATGGAGTTTTTATGCACAGCCCTGCTGGATGCCATGGGGGCCACTAGGGGACGCTGCAGGGAGGAGTAATGGATATTTTCCCTACGCCCCGGAAGCACACGTGGACAAGAGGAATGACGTGCTTCTGGGGTGAAGAAAAGAACTTGTACCTGACCCGGAAGTGATTGAGAGTCAATGGGACTGGGGATTAGGAACACTTCCGGGTCAGGAGATATAAAAAGACTGTGGGAGCTCCCAGACGGCGAGCTGAGTTGGGAGGCAGGGTGGCTAAGCGTCTGGGAGTTTGGAGGAATTGTTATTGTTTATTTGATTATTGAGTATTGTGGAGAGGAGCGTGTTTTGTGCACTTTATTATTATAATAAATCATATTATTGGACTTTTACCTGGTGTCTGACGTGTGGTCTGAGGGTACAAGGGTGCGAGCAAACCCTAATCTGTCACACCACACTAATAATAGCTTTTCTACCTCATCTAACACTGTTGATCATGACTTACTAATTTGAGTAACACCTTTTGCAACACTAGCCTCCTTATACAAATCTTTTCTTTGTAAAATTGTCAAGATGGTGGATTTCGACATGCTGTACAGTGATCCCTCCTCGATCATGGGTGAAAATCCGCAAAGTGAAAACCATACATTTATATTGTTATTTTTATATTGTCACGCTTGGGTCACAAATTTGCACAGAAACACAGGAGGTTGTAGAGACAGGGACTTTAAAACATTGCAAACAAACATTTGTCTCTTTTTCAAAAGTTTAAACTGTGCTCCATGACAAGACAGAGATGACAGTTTCATCTCACAATTAAAAGAATGCAAACCTTCCTTCCCCTTCCCCTCCCCTTCCTCTTCAAAGGAGTGCACGTCAGGAGCAGAGAATGTCAGAGAATGTCAGAGAGAGAGAGAAACAGAGAGAGAAAAGCAAACAATCAAAAATCAATATGCAAAGCACCACCCGACAAAGCAGCCACAAGTTAAGGGAGCAATGTGAAGGTAGTCTTTCAGCATTTTTTAGAGGAGCGTCTGTATCCTCTAGGCCAATGTGCAAACAGCCCCTCTGCTCACACCCCCTCCGTCAGGAGCAGAGAATGTCAGAGAGAGAGAGAGAGACAGAGAAAAGTAAACAATCAAAAATCAATAGGTGCTCTTCGGGCTTTTAAGTATGCGAAGCACCACGCGGGAAGCATATCGTATATCATTGAGGAGTTTTATTTAATACATAATACGTGCTCTGATTGGGTAGCTTCTCAGCCATCCGCCAATAGCATCCCTTGTATGAAATCTACTGGGCAAACCAACTGAGGAAGCATGTACCATAAATTAAAAGACCCACTATCCGTAGAAATCAGCGAACCTGCGAAAAATCCATGATATATATTTAGATATGCTTACATATAAAATCCACGATGGAATGAAGGTGCAAAAGTCGAAACGCGACATAGCAAGGGATCACTATTCATATTAGCGAGATCGGTCACACCACTCTCATATTTCTTACCTTCTCTTCCTTCCTTAGCTTCTTTTCTAGCTTTTATCGGGCCATTTTTATAGCAATTATCAAAATAAATTATATAAATCATTACACTGACCAGATTACAAACACACGTATCTAGGCTCCGACAAACGCTCTCGGCTGTTTGTTTACAATTGCACAAGCAGATACACATGACCACATTCGGGTCGTAACTCAAGACGTTGGTCGTAATTCAAAACAACAATTTTGGTCGTAAACCAAGTTGTTCGCATGTCAGGCCGGTCGTATATCGAGGGTTGACTGCAGAGACAAGATATAATAAAAGACAATCACAACAATTGGTGCAATAATTAAAGTACAACAGCTCTACTATCAGCTGAGAGTACTCTACGGTAAAATAATGTGTTTTCAGTGGTGAAGGCTATGCACATGACCTGGTTCTACCAACAGGGTCTCTTGGGCAAGTGCTCTAGGGCTCAGGTTGCCAAGGGGTCAAAGCATATGCATATCTGTTTGAGCTGCATTTTGCACTTTAAAGCAATACACTGTCACACATGCACATCTTAGGGTCAACTTCCAGGCTCTTTAGAGATAAGCACTACTAAACCAGGGTATAAGATGGCACTGTCACTGATGGTATGGTCTCCATTTCCACCAAGAGCTCCGAGAAGATGACCAATGAGGGCAGCTGACTCCGCCATTTCTGGTCTGAGGACTATAAAATTGAGACACTCTTGGAAGATGGCATCTCATTTGGGAAAGAGCAGACTGCCAGACAGAGCTCCTGCCTAAGCCTTCACCACTATAAACAGCTAACTCAGTATCTGTTTGTTGTTCTCGTTTGCACCATCGTGCGCCTGTTTGATGGTGTCTTGCTGGCACTTGATTGAAACCCCAATATTTTTTTTGTCTTGTGCATTCCTTTGATCGACCACACCATGTCTATTAGATTGAAAAACTCTGCTCAAAAGTCAGAGAGGGACCCTCTCCCACTGCTCAGCTTAATAACAATGTATATCAGTGCACTTGAAACAGCAAGGTAGTCCAATGTTCTTCCTATTAATATATGTACAGTATATCATATAATGCTGATATGTATATCAGTCATAATTTCAAGGACTTTCGGTTGTAAAGTTGTGAAGAAAAGTTAGAATATCATAGAGAAAATGATTAAGCTGACAAAAACAGAGAGTACCAGTGATTACTTCTTTCCACTTTCAAGTGAAGTTGACCAGATATAAAGATGCAATTTTTTTTATTTAATCCCTGCATCTGATTTACCGCTATCATATGTTATGTTCATAGAGTGTGAGTATATGCAGTTACTTAGTAGGGTAGTGAGGTGAGGTGGGCCTTTTGAGTTTTGACACACTGTGGCCTATGACGGTCTTAATCTGGCATTGGCTATCCCACCTACACTATTTATCGTGGGAAATTTAGATATAGTTGTGCTGTAGGGCAATAGTATACGCTCTTCAGAATAAGTTGTTTAAGATAAAAGAGTAGAAAAGGCATTTATGACTGTCAAATTGAAAATTACCATAAGTAACTGGCTGTTAGCTTACCTGGAGGCTGAAGAGTTAGACTTGTATGTTTGTACTTCCTAGTTCTTGGCACCATGATTTTAATTAACTGAAAAGTTGTAATTGGATTAAGTGAACATTTAAACAAAGTATTAAAGCAGTCTGTTCTGCATGATACAAATCAATACTCTGCTTTTTCTACAATGTGAGTATTACATAATTGGTGTGTAATATAGGAAAAGCAGATCTTAAATGCTGCAGTGTGGTAACATGACAACTTAAAAGATTAAATCCTTCAATACAGTTATAGTGGAAGATCTGACTCTAATTCAAAGTTACATTATGATTTTTATATGTTGACACATACTTTATTTTTGCCTCATATCCAACCAGTAACAATTTGTATTTTTAATGAGCTTTTACAGGTGGGAACAAACTGGTCAGTGGAGAATATGCAGTCTGCACTGAACTCTGTCCTGGCTGTTGCTTCTAACCGCTAACCTCTCAATGGTGGAGGCATATTTGGAGCCCTAGGTGAGTTCCTGCCAGTATAGAGGATTTAAAATTTGTATTAATGTAATCTCCTTCCAGTTTACAACAGAACATACTGTATTAGCATGCCTTAGGTTATGAAAGAGTTAAACCATTAAAGGCTCATGCCTGTATTTCTTATTTATCTTAATGCATGGAGAAATCACCCTTATCTGCCAGCCCTAGGTCAGGAATGTGAGAAGTGATTTAGTGGACACCCAGCCACAGGGGATGCACAAACGAGCATGTTTCTTCATGCCGGTCCCAAGCCCGGATAAATGGGGAGGGTTACATCAGGAAGGGCATCCGGTGTAAAATATTGCCAAATCAATATGTGGCCAACAATACAAATTTCCATACCAGATCAGTCGAGCCCTGGGTTAACAACAACTGCTACCAGTACTGTTAGTCAACAGGGTGCTGGCGGAAATTGGGCTACTGTTGGCCAAAAAAGAAGAAGAACAACAACAACATTTATTTATATAGCACATTTTCATACAAATATTGTAGCTCAAAGTGCTTTACACGATGAAGAAAGAGAAAAAAGACAAAGTAACAATTAAAATCAGAAAACCCTAATTAACATAGGATAAAAGTAAGGTCCGATGGCCAGGGAGGACAGAAAAAATTAAAAAAACTCCAGACGACTGAAGAAAAAATAAAATCTGCAGGGGTTCCAGGCCATGAGACTGCCCAGTCCCCATAGGCATTCTACCCAACACAGGGGTTCTCAACGTCGGTCCTGGGGACCCACTGTCACGGCAGGTTTTTGTTCCAACTTCTTCTAGCTTCTGTTTTTAATTGAACTCCTGGGCTAATTAAGTGACCTGATATTTCCCAAGTTCTGTGTTTAGGGAACAATATATTAATTTAAAAACTAAGTTTGCTAAAAAAAAAAAAATATTAAAATGCAAGTTAAAAGCAGTTATATAGGAATAATGTATTTTTTTTTCTTTTTAACGGTATTTTCATCTTGATTTTCATTCTTCTTTTCAAGGTGTTGTAATTGTTTAATTAATCCATTATTTACTAATTAGTGGGTCTGACGCTAAAGTAGCTGCAGCCTTTGATTATTCAGTGTTGTTTGCCTGGGTGTCTGCTCTGCTTGTTTTAAGTTGTCATTATTAAGATACAATGAAGGGGAAAAACTGCACAGAGAAAGGGCAAAGTATAATGAAATAAACAAAAGAAAGTTAAGCATTTAAATCTATAGCAAAAGCAGAAATATTTATAAATGTCTTATAAATGTAAATATCATGCTGCTATGCTTTTCTGAATGTAGAATAAAAGAAAAAAAAAAAACAGCTAATTAAATGAGATCAGTGCTATAAGGTGTTGTCACTGATTAGGAATCTGGTTGGAACAAAAACCTGCAGCGACAGGAGGTCCCCAGGACCAACGTTGAGAACCACTGACCTAACATAAATGAACAGTCCTCATTGTATTCAGGGTTCTCATGGAAGGATTTGATGATGATGGTCACGTGGACTTCTGGCCTTTAATCAATCAATGTAGGGGTATCATGGTGCTTTGATTAGATGGTTACCACCACAGAAAACCGGAAAAAGAGAACAGAAGAGAGAGTAGGGGTTAGTACAGATTTTGGAGCCACCATGAATAGTAATGATAATTAACTGAATATGCATAGCATCAGGATTAAATTAAAATAAAGTTATGAGAAAGCTATGTTAAAGTACTAGTTGCAGTCGATTTATGTCTTTTTTTGGTAGTCCTGAGAGGAGTGCATTACAGTAATCTAGTCAACTGAAAACAAAAGCGTGAACTAATTTCTCAGCATTTCTCAGAGGTCTAACTTTTGCTATACTTCTTAAGTGAAAAAATGCTGTCCTAGTGATCTGATTAATATGTGATTTAAAATTCAGGTCACAGTCAACAGTTACCCCTAAATTCTTTACCGCCATCTTGACTTTTAATCCTAATGCATCAAGTTTATTTCTAATAACCACATTATCTATATATATAATTCACTAAAGCAAGACACCCATGGAAAGCACGCCGGGAGGGGAATGGATTCACTAAGCCACCGACAAGTAAGACACCTATGGCGCACACAGGAAGGAGCCACGCCCACCAACTCCAAGACCATTGGATACGACGACAACTCACAGAGCCACGCCCACCAACTCGGACGCGACGACACAGAAAAAACGGCGTCATTTATATTCATCTGTCGTAGAGGCCACATGCACCTCCGAGCCACGTTGACTGTTCATAGAGGCATGTTTCTCGCGGAGGTGAATCGCCATATGCAGCGTGTAAAACGGTTTGCGAGGGGTATCCCATGGGTCTTCTTAAAGACGACAAGATATGGCATGATACTCTTTCAGAGGCATCCCAGATACGAATGCCACGATTCTTGTGAGAAATGTTCGTTTTCATCTGTGTCTTCGGTGAACCACACAACGTTCCACACCTTTGGGACACGCATAAACTCTCCCTTTCCGAAGACTTTCTCACAAAATATTCCACAACCACCGCTTGCATGTATGCTCTCGCTGTCATTAATGACATGCTGCAACCACATGGCTTCAACCTGCACAAATTACACCTTCCCCCCACTGACATTCCTCCACTGTGTCATTCATCTCCCACCTTCGACGCTCAGGCTGAAAACTCACACGCTATAGAGCACTATGACAAACTCAACACAGAACAGAAACACGCTGTTGATACTGTTTTACATGCTGCATATAACAATTCCCATCCCCGATGCTTCTTCTTGGATGGTCCTGCAGGAACAGGGAAAACCTTTGTGTACAAAACCCTGATTCATACCATCAGAGCTAGGGGAGACATTCCTACAACCGTAGCATCTACAGGAATAGCTGTATTACCAGGTGGACGAACTGCCCATTCTGTTTTTAAAATACCGTTGAAGCTCACTACTACTTCCACATGCAACATCAAACCTTCCTCACCACATGCTCAACATCTTCTACAATCCAAAGTTATTATATGTGACGAGGCATACATGACACACGCATACACATTCCAGGCAGTTGACAGGTTATTACGTAACCTCACGGGTGACACGCAGCCTTTTGGAGGCAAAACAATACTATTGGGTGGAGATTTCCAACAAATTCTCCCAGTCATTATGTGTGGCTCCTGCGCGCTTACTGTCGCCAGTTGCAATAACAAGCACCCTTTGTGGCGTCACATGCATGTTCTTACACTAACAACAAATATGAGAGCTCTTCCTGAAGAACAACATTTCGCACAATGGCTCCTTGATGTTGGAGACGGGATAAACGGAACACCTGTGACATTGCCTTCACATTGTTTTCCTTTAATTTCTGATCCCGTTCAACAACTGTATGGCGACATCAACTTCTCAACTGTCACTCTGGAACAACTCAGCACGCGAGCTATATTAAGTATCACCAACGAAGACTCGCTATACCTTAATGAAGAAGTGCTAAAACTTATACCTAACAATGAGGTGACTTTCACGAGCGTGGACTCCATCGTCACAGATGATCCTGCAGATCAACTTTTATTCCCCGAGGAATTTAATAGTCTTACTCCTACTGGCATGCCTCCACATAAACTCAGAATTAAAAATGGATCCGTCATCATGCTTCTCTGAAACCTCCTGCCTGCAAAAGGTCTTTGTAATGGCACTAAACTGTCTGTTAGCACCATTCACCGTAATGTACTGGAGTGTAAAACTATCACATCTGCAACCTCACAAACTGTCCTTATTCCCCGGATATGCCTGACCCCGTCAGATTCAAATTTTCCTTTTACTTTTACCCGAAGACAATTTCCTGTTCGATTGGCATTTGCGATGACAATTAATAAGGCACAAGGACAAACTTTCAAAAAGATATGCCTGTATCTGCCAAAACCAGTCTTCACTCACGGACAATTATATGTTGCTCTCTCCAGAGTTCCATCTTTTCATTCACTTTCTGTTGTATCCTCAAACCCTCCCTTTTTAGACAACTGTGTCTTTCCAGAAGTGTTCAACCATCAATAAATAATTATGCGGCGTTTGTTATGCCGCAGGTTCACTATTGTGTTGTATTTTGCTCTCTCCAGAGTTCCATCTTTTCATTCACTTAATGTTGTATTCTCACACCAACCCATTTTAGACAACCGTGTCTTTCCAGAAGTGTTTAGCATTCAATAAATAATTATGCATGAGATTGAGCGTGTGTCTACCCGGCGCAGAGACGCGTGCGTAAGCCGTTGAACTCCATTCGGGCTGCAAACCGTGGAATTTCCACTAAGTGTGACTCATACGCTCCCAATGATTACGTCCCTACCCTTTGTACACACCCCCCTCCCACCTCGCTACTACCATGGTCGGGTGTCTTGCTGGATTATATATAGAAAAGCAGCCAAAACCGCACAGAGCAATGAAAAGTCTACGTGCATCACAGGTGCATCTGGACTATGCAAAGATGACAACAACTCAAGTGACGAGTTGGAGGTGGGCACATGAGCAGGCACTGCATACTGGATGAGAAATCAGCAGACTAGCATGACAGAGGGAGCGGAATGGACGTCCTTCTCCTCTCCTCCCGTTCCACCTTCCGCGCCTGAGCGCTGTCTGGGAGGAGAAGGCGCGATGGCGGTCCGCCAGTTTTCAGTCACGGACGATTGTGTGTTGGTTCGTTCCGTGCATTGTTACAATGTTGCTTTTCTTGCTGATTTATTACATTACCGATTTTTCAAATGTTAATTTTCTCCCTGTGCTTAAAAATCATTAAAAAACCGGCCTGATTATGCGGCGTATGGTACGCAGCGGGTTCATTGTTATTTATAATTCTAGAGAAATAGCAGCACCTCTCAAGATGGACCGTGTTATTGTATTCTGTTATTTTAACCTTCAATATCTCATAGTGGATAGTTAGTTTAGTTTTTCTCCATTTATGCTCAGCTCTACGGCATGTTCTCTTTAAATCAGACACTCTTTGGGTGTCTAAGAAGAAGAAGGAGAAGAAGAGGGGTGAGACGTGTCAGGAAGCAGGAGGAGAGGAGGAAAGTAAAGAGAGTGGAACTGAGGGTAGGAAGTTTGAATGTTGGCAGTATGACTGATAAGGGGAGAGAGTTAGCAGATATGATGTAGAGAAGGAAGGTTAATATATTGTGCATGCAAGAGACTAAATGGAAGGGGAGTAAGGCCAGGTGGATCGAAGGTGGATTCAAATTGTTCTGTCATGGTGTGGATAGGAGGAGAAATGGAGAAGGGGTTATTCTGAAGGAACAGTATGTCAAGAATGTTTTGGGGGAGAAAAGAGTGTCAGGCAGAGCAATGATTATGAAGCTGGAAATTGGAGGTGTGATGATGAATGTTGTTAGTGCATATGCACCGCAAGATGGGTGTGCAAAGGGTGAGAAAGAAAATTTTTGGAGTGAGTTGGATGAAGTGATGAACAGTATACCCAAGGGACAGATAGTGGTGATTGAAGCGGATTTCAATGGGCATGTTGGTGAAGGGAACAGTGGAGACGAGGAGGTGATGGGTAGGTATGGTGTCAAGGAGAGGAATGAAGAAGGTCAGAGGATAACGGATTTTACCAAAAGGAAGGACATGGCTGTGGTGAATACATATTTTAAGAAGAGGGAAGAACATAGGGTTACGTACAAGAGTGGAGGAAGATGCACACAGGTGGATTACATCCTATGCAGAAGAGTCAATCTGAAGGACGTTGAAGACTGCAAAGTGGTGGCAGGGGAAAGTGTAGTTAAGCATCATAGGATGGTGGTCTGTAGGATGATGTTGGAGATCAAGAAGAGGAAGAGAGTGAGGGCAGAGCCAAGGATCAAATGGTGAAAGTTGAAAAAGGAAGACTGCAAAGTTGAGTTTAGGAAAAAGGTGAGACAGGCAACTGGGTGGCAGTGAAGAGTTACCAGACAGCTGGGAAACTACAGCAGATGTAATAAGGGTGACAGCAAGAAGAGTGCTTGGCGTGACATCTGGAAAGAGGAAGGAGGAAAAGGAAACCTGGTGGTGGAATGAGGAAATACAGGAGAGTATACAGAGGAAGAGGAAGGCAAACAAGAAGTGGGATAGTCAGGGAGATGCAGAAAGTAGACAAGAGTACAAGCAGATAAGGCGCAAGATGAAGAGAGAGGTAGCGAAGGCTAAAGAAAAGGCGTATGATGAGTTGTATGAGAGGTTGGACACTAAGGAGGGAGAAAAGGACCTGTACCGATTCACTAGACAGAGGGACTGAGCTGGGAAAGATGTGCAGCAGGTTAGGGTGATAAAGGATAAAGATGGAAACATACTCACAAGCGAGGAAAGCGTGTTGGGCAGATGGAAAGTGTAGTTTGAGAGGCTGATGAATGAAGAGAACGAGAGAGAGAAGAGGTTGGATGATGTGCAGATAGTGAATCAGGAAGTGCAATGGATTAGCAAGGGGGAAGTAAGGACAGCTATGAAGAGGATGAAAAATGGAAAGGCCGTTGGTCCAGATGACATACCTATGGAAGCATGGAGGTGTTTAGGAGAGATGGCAGTGGAGTTTTTAACCAGATTGTTTAATGGAATTTTGGAAAGTGAGAGGATGCCTGAGGAGTAGAGAAGAAGTGTACTGGTGCCGATATTTAAGAATAAGGGGGATGTGCAGGACTGCAGTAACTTCAGGGGAATAAAATTGATGAGCCACGGCATGAAGTTATGGGAAAGAGTAGTGGAAGCTAGGTTAAGAAGTGAGGTGATGATTAGTGAGCAGCAGTATGGTTTCATGCCAAGAAAGAGCACCACACATGTGATGTTTGCTCTGAGGATGTTGATGGAGAAGTTTACAGAAGACCATAAGGTGTTGCATTGCATCTTTTTGGACCTGGAGAAAGCATATGACAGGGTGCCTTGAGAGGAGCTGTGGTATTGTATGAGGAAGTCGGGAGTGGAAGAGAAGTACGTAAGAGTTGTACAGGATATGTACGAGGGAAGTGTGACAGTGGTGAGGTCTGCGGTAGGAGTGACGGATGTATTCAGGTTGGAGGTGGGATTACATCAGGGATTGGCTCTGAGCCCTTTCTTATTTGCAATGGTGATGGATAGGTTGACAGATGAGATTAAACAGGAGTCCCCGTGGACTATGATATTTGCTGATGGCATTGTGATCTGTAGCGATAGTAGGGAGCAGGTTGAGGAGACCCTGGAAAGGTGGAGATATGCTCTAGAGAGGAGAGGAATGAAGGTCAGTAGGAACAAGACAAAATACGTGTGTAAATGAGAGGGAGGTCAGTTGAATTTTGAGGATGCAGGGAGTAGAGTTGGTGAAGGTGGATGAATTTAAATACTTGGGATCAACAGTACAGAGTAATGGGGATTGTGGAAGAGAGGAGAAGAGAGTGAAGGCAGGGTGGAATGGGTGGAGAAGAGTGTCAGGAATAATTTGTGACAGACGGGTATCAGCAAGAGTGAAAGGGAAGGTCTACAGGATGGTAGTGAGACCAGCTATGTTATATGGGCTGGAGACGGTGGCACTGCCCAGAAAATAGGAGACAGAGTTGGAGGTGGCAGAGTTAAAGATGCTAAGATTTGCATTGGGTGTGACGAGGTTGGATAGGATTAGAAATGAGTACATTAGAGGATAAGCTCAAGTTGGACAGTTGGGAGACAAAGTCAGAGAGGCGAGATTGCGTTGGTTTGGACATGTGCAGAGGAGAGATGCTGGGTATATTGGGAGAAGGATGCTTAGGATAGAGCTTCCAGGGAAGAGGAAGACAGGAAGGCCTAAGAGAAGGTTTATGGATGTGGTGAGAGAGGACATACAGGTGATGGGTGTAACAGAACAAGATGCAGAGGACAGGAAGATATGGAAGAAGATGATCCGCTGTGGCAACCCCTATCGGGTGCAGCTGAAAGAAGAAGAAGAAGAAGAGGGAAAATCACTCCTAGGGGCGGATGGTAAATATGTTTTGGCTTTAAGAATAATGGTGGCAAAGTAATGGGGCAGAAAAGCAATTATTTCTGATAAAGCTTGAGAAATATTGGTAGTATTGATACATTTTAGGAATGAAGAATGTGTTTTGGAATCAGATAATGATGAAAAGTGCAAAAGAGATACTGATAAGAATTGTAATAAATGTAAGATACACCCAACAAAGGGCGCTCACTTCATTATACTGAGACAGCTTTGCAATAACATCTCTCCTGCTTGCCCATCCCAAGACTCTGAGCGTTAACTTAGAAGAGAGAGCGAGACATTTCTCTAAAACACTGGGTGCCTCCCTCTCTCTGGAAGGAACTTCCCGGGGATGACAACATCAGTTGAACTTGAATGTGATACAATACTGAAATACAATTATCCCTTGTGATTCACAGGGGTTAGAGACACTGGACCCCTGCGTACACAAAAACCCACAAATACATTTTGGGCCCATGATTACTGTATAGTATATGTATTAAATAAGATGCAGAAAGCTGTGAGAAATGCATGACAGAATGATCACATGTGTAAGGCTGGCTGCTGAGACAAAGATTTGGGGTGTCCCCAAGACAAAGAACATAGTTCAGCGGTTCTTTAGTGAATTCTAACTTTTAACATAATTTTAATATAACCTATTATAATAGGTTTGTGTGTATGTTTATGGTAGTAAATGACAAAATGATTAATATTACAGATACAAATGAAATCCAAAAAAACACCAAGCATAAAACGATAAACACCTATGATGGAGTCTAATTTCGTAGATGATGGTGGTGTAGTAATGAAATGGAATCGCTTGTGAACACCCACCTTAAAAGTTATGTAAGGTTTTGGGTTACCGTGATGCCAATGTAAGTGAAGATTTGTAGAAGTTGGGAGCGCCTCCCAGACAGAGAAATTTTCCAACGCAGAGGAAGCCACACAAACAAGTGGGCACAGGACAAGATTTCCACATCTTTGGATATCCACAAAATAAACTCCACAAAATCCACAAAAAATAAGATCTGCAAATCATACACCGAAGAATCACAAGGCCTGACCTGTAACTCAAAAACTACAAAACACAAATACAAAAGAGGAAACACAATAACTGACTTACAACAATTGTAATAATAAATAGCATTGCAATGGTAAAATTCCATTACAACGGATATCTTTACAACAAAATTTTCATTACAACGAAGTATTTTTATGGTCCCAACAGTTTCCCCCTATGACATGAGTCTATAGAAATCTTGTTACTACGAAATACATTCAGCAGATGCTTTCATTACAACAAAGTGCTCAAAAGACCTTGAAATGCCTGAATGAATCATCCACAGATAAGTGAGTTCTGTGGTTGCAGCTCAGTTGTGCACAACGATTCCCAAACAGAAACATTGTAAATTTTTTTTCTTTCTTCGAACTTTCCTCGTACTGTTTTTTTTTTTTTTTTTTTTTTGCTGTTTTTGTTGTCTGTGGTTTTCAGTGATACCTTTTGCTTATTGCTTGTCAACATTTGAAAAACATCAATTGGAATTTAACTCATTGTCATCCTTATATACAAACAGCAGACACGAAAAACAATAACAGTTCATATTAGAAAAAAAACTTTACATTTTTGCAGCTCTCGATTGCAGCAAAAAGAAAAAAGACATTGCCAGTGAATTTGGAATTTTGCCATTGACCCTGTCAACTTTCTTGAAAGACTGAGCAAAAAAAAAGAAAAATCTCGGGTTGCAAACGCATGCGAACTGTTGCATTTGAAGACTTCGAAAAAGCAGTTTTTATGTGGTTCAGTGATGCTTGTTCGAGAAATATTCCTATTGATGCTGCACTCATTTAAGAAAATGTGAGGTTTCTAAACTCTCTTGGGACCTCCCCTAACTAGACAGCACACCAAAGAGCATCCGGAAGTGCATCCACCACGTCTGTGGAGGACTGTTTATCCATTGCCGGGGCAACAGCAGGCTCACAGCTCTGTTGCGGTTCTTCACCGAAGCAAACAGAAAAGATCTTGATGGGTGATCCAAGGAACATTGTAAATGCAGGGTACAGGATTACTTGGTCACTAACCTGGCCACAACCCTGCCTGACTGCTGTGTCTGTGTATGGGAGAGTGGTAGTTCACGCTCAATAATAAACCGTGCTGTTCCTGTTTCGAGCTGAATAAAGCTGGTTTTGCTAAAGTTTTGAGACTAAGCCTCATGTTTTGGGGTGCAAGACAGGGACTTATAGCACAACCCTGTTCTTTTAGGATTTACTTATGTGATGCCTCACTGCACCGCTGTGAAGCTGTTGTTGCCCTGCCCCAGCAACAGAGAAACAATCTTCCACAGACGCGGCAATCACGCTTCGGGACGCACTTCAGCATGTCGTCCTGTTGGGTGGGGGTTGGAGGGTGAGTCCCAAAAGAGTTCCGAAATCTCACAATATGAAGAAAAGGATGAGTCGGCTTCTAATTGATAACTGTGCTGCCCACAACTTGCTTCCTCATTTAGATAATGTTTGCATTGAATTCCTCCCACCCAATTGTATGGCAATGCTTCAGCCATTGGATTTGGGCATCATTCGCACCCTGAAAGTGTATTATCACAAAGAAATGCTGAGAAAAATTCTTGTCAGCATAACTTGTAGACAGGAGGAGATTGAAATTAATGTGAAAGAAGCTATTGAAATGATTGCTAACGCCTGGAAACAAGTTAATGAAAGCACTATAACAACAAATACAGAATCTCATTACTACAAAATTTTCATTACAACTAAATATTTTTGAGGTCCCTGGCAGTTCGTTGTAACAGAATTGTACCTGTATATGTAAATTATAATAAGTAATGCAAAATGATTTCATCAATTTTTAAATTAAACACAACTTTTTACAGATAAAATGAATTAATATTAAATATATTTCAAGAAAACAACATTGTATGCAATCAGGTCAAACTTACACAATGTATTGCCTTATAGTCAAACTAGAAAAAAGAAAAACACAGAAAAAGAAAGCAGGAACAAAAAAAGATAAAACCTAACAAAACAGAACTCAGCACTTAATACAAAAATAAATTTAGGCTTATATTACATGCAGTGGACTTTCAGTGTTGAAATCCAGAATGAAACAGGATATTGCACATCACAAGTCTGTTCTCCCTTCAAGTTTTAAAGCTGACCCTTCTACTCCAAGTCATCAGTACCATCATTAGAGCAGATCTGCCCAGCAAACTCATAGTTGATGCTAATGACAGCAAGACCAGTAAGGCAGGTGATCCTATGTCATGATAGACCTCAGATAAATCTTAGAATTTTAAGCTTATGAAAGCTCTTCTTTGCTCCAGCCACTTTCAGTGGAAGAGTGGCAGAAATCCTGAAGGCAATCCATAGATTTGTGTAGTTCTCTGTAAACTCCATGAGCAGTTCAAGCACAGCCATGTTCTTTGATTGCAGATTAGGCAATTTCTTCATGATACTGATGTGCAAGTTGTCTTCCAGCTAAATCAGAACTGTCCCCAATGGCTTAATATGCTGCCAAGAGCTTCCAATTGTTTTTTCAGTTACTGTGCTGACAGATTTTGGAAGCCTGGGAACACTACAAACATTTCATTACATTTTCAAAGGTCAGGTCTTTCCTTAAATGCAGAGATAGCAGCACTCTCAGCAGCACACCTCCAACTTTTGAGTACATCTTTTATAGTGTCCATACATAGTGGGCTTGTCTCTAATTAATTCAGAATATAATGTCATTTTACACAAACAAAATCTTCCTGCAATTTAGGGTTTGCAGCAGAACAGCAAAAGCTGTGAAGCTATTATTCTTATTATCGCCTTGCCTTGGTTTTGGACAAAAAGTAAATTAGTCATGCACAGCTTAAAATTCAGAAGTGCTGCATGTTTTTACAATCAAAGTGAGGAAAAAATAAAACTTGATAGTTTGTTGATCTAAGAACGTTTTAAGTGAAAGTCGATTTGAATATATAGGCTTCATGCAAGCCAAGCTGATGCTTGCGGGCTAACTAATTTATAGTGTAATGATCGAGCTTTATATTGACTCAATAATAAGCTACTAATCTAAAACAAAATGCAACATAAAATGTTTATGATATAGGATGTGATAGAGAACGTTTAAGTTTTATCACACTTCACTTTTTTTCTTTTGAAATTGCAACTTGAAGGCTTTGACCTATTCATGAACAATTGCAATTGCACAATTGATTTGAATGCTCTCTCCACGATGATCAGGGTGTGTGGAAAGAACAACAACAATAACCTTTATTTACTGTATATAGCACATTTTCAAACAAATAATGTAGCTCAAAGTGATTTACATTATGAAGAAAGAGAAAAAAGACAAAGTAATAATTAAAATAAGAGAACACTAATTAACATAGAATAAAAGTAAGGTCTGATGGCCAGGGAGGACAGAAAAAACAAAGCAAAAAAAAAAACTCCAGATGGCTGGAGAGAAAAAATAAAATCTGCAGGGGTTCTAGGCCATGAGACCACCCAGCCCCCTCTAGGCATTCTACCTAACATTAATGATCAATCCTCTTTGTATTCAGGGTTCTCATGGAAGGACTTGATGATGACGGTCACGTGGACTTCTGGCCTTTAATCCATCAAAGAAGATGCACATACGTAAGCATGCACTCACTCTTCAGAGAAAGTTTTGGAATCAGATAATGATGAAAAGTGCAAAAGAGATACTGATAAGAATTGTAATAAATGTAAGATACACCCAACAAAGGGTGCTCACTTCATTGTACTGAGACAGCTTTGCAATAACATCTCTCCTGCTTGCCCATCCCAAGACTCTGAGCGTTAACTTCGACGGGTTTTTGTAATTACACCTGTGTAGTTTCTACTCAACAGCATGTATTCGCATGTGCATTCTAGTTTCAACTGTGCACGTGGTCCACTGAGATGGGGATATAATTATCATCAATGGGTAAACCAATACAATGGTAGAACTGTGAAAGGAGAGCCTCTGTAGCGTCCCACTGCTTTCAAATTCTAAACATAAACATCCCTGCAAGAATTTCAACAGCTCTCCCATTGATGAAACACAGTGAAGATTGCAGATCCAAACAATCAAAAGAGATCAAAGATTGCCATTGCAGCACATGTGTTTTTAGCCAGTATGTTAAATCTTAAATGTTTACATGCTTCCTTAAGACTGATGCAGTGCCCTTTTAACCGGAGCTACTTTAGTGTTGTAAGGACATGGGGATCTATAAGAGGTGATGTGTGCCAAAATTAAAATTCGCAATGCGGATCAGCTTTTGAAAGCACTAATACTTGTCTCGGAGTTAACACATGAAAGTCCATATACAGGGCACAGCCGGTCCCTTCTCAATGGAACAGCACCTGCTCCTAATCACTATATACAACTTAACGTAACTGCAATGTTATTAAATTCTTTTTTTTTCTTATTAAAATATGAACTAAGTTTAAATGCTATATGGCTGCATGTTTCTTAATAACTCATATACAACAAACATGAAAAAACTTTTAAAAATAAAAAGATGAAAAATGGGGGTGTGGCATGGTGGCACAGTGGTAGAGCTGCTGCCTCGCAGTTAGGAGACCCGGGTTCGCTTCTGGGTTTGCAAGTCTGTGTGAGTTTGCTCTGGGTACTCCAGTTTCCTCCCACAGTCCAGCAATTCTAAATTGTCCCTAGTGGGTGTGTGTGGGTGCACGTGTGTGTGCGCCCTACGGTGGGCTGGTGCCCTGCCCGGGGTTTGTCTCCTGCCTTGCGTCCTGTGTTGACTGACTAACTGACATTCCATTCAATCAAGTCAAGCTTAACAAAACTAAATTCAAATCAACCACCAGCCTTGAGAAAGAGTGGAAGGCCAACAACCAGAGTAAACCATTTGAGAGTAGTAAAGAGAGCAGTAAAGAGAGAAAGAAACTCTTAACCCCAATATAAATACTTATTCTAATATGTTATTGATTAGGTCCAGCCAAGTTTTAAAAATGTTTTGCACAGATCCTCTAAGTAATCTGATTTTTTCCAATTTCAAATAGTGTATAACATCAGTTACCCACTGACTTAAAAGAGGTGAGTTAGGATTTTTCCAGTTGAGCACAACAAGTCTATGTACCAATAGTGTAGTAAAGGCGATCACAGTTTGTTTGTCCTTCTCCACTTTCAGCCCATCTGGAAGTGCCCCAAACACAACTGTTAATGGGTTAGGAGGGATTGTGACACCAAGGCCGTCTCATAGGCATCTAAACATTTTGTCCAGAATGATGTCGATTTGGTACACACCTAAAACATGTGGCATACTGAGGCTGGGGCTCAACTGGTTGGATCTTGCCCTGGAAACATTTTGGACAATTTTAAGATCTGCTCGATAAAGTAATTTATGTTGCATAATTGAATGCTTTGCACATATGGAGCGCGAGTGAATTCTGTGCATGGCTACCTTCCACTCTGTTACTGAAATGTTGAGTAAGAGATCCTTTTCCACCCGTACTCTGGGATCTTTAAAATTGACTTTAAAATGTTTTTATATATTATAGAAATGCTGTATGAGTCGTCAAGACTGATCAATATCTCTTCTGGAATAGGAATAGGTGGGAGTTGAGGAAAATTGGGCAGATTTCATTTAGCAAACTTTCTGATTTGGACATAGTGAAATAATTGTGTTGATGGGAGACTAAATTTGGAGTGTAATTGTTCATAGGATGCAATGACATTATTTATATACAAACCTCTAAATGATTTAATCCCATTCATTTTCCAAACATTAAAAACTGTGTAAGTTCAAGAGGGTGGAAAAAGGTTGGTTATCCTGTAAAGGTGCCATAGATAAAAGTGTCTCTGTCTTGAAAAACTTCCTACATTGGTTCCATATTCTAAGTGAAAGAAGCACAATTGGGTTGTTAGTATATTGGTGATAACTTGTATTTATTGGGGTACAAAGAAAGGAATATAAAGAAGTGCTGCAGGATTTCATTTCTCTTGCAGACCAAGCCTGTGTGTGTTCATCTATTTGGGTCAATGTCCAAGTTTTTATAGTTTGTATGTTTGCTGCCCAGTATTAAATTGAAAATTAGGTAGAGCCATGCTGCCTTCTGATTAAGGTCATTGTAGGGTCGCCTTTTGAATGCGTGGGTTTTTCGAATTTCGAATTTAGGTTATGATTGAATCTAATTTCTTTAAAAAAAGATGTGTTAATATATATGGGGATGGTCTGAAATAGGAACAGAAGCTTAGGGAAAATATTCATCTTGACAGTGTTAATTCTCCCTGCTAAAGTAAGATGGAGGGTAGGCCATCTATGCACATCTTGTTAATTTTGTCCATGCAAACAGCAAAATTTTGTTGAAAAAGACCTTTATATTTACTTTTGATATTTACCCCTAGGTATTTAAACTGATCTGCAATGATTAAAGGGACGGTGTCCAATCTAATGTTTTTGCTAGAGAATTCACTGGAGAAAGCACACTGTTGTTCAAATTAATTTTGAGTCCAGATATCTCAGAGTCTTACATCCCACTCCACTATTATAAGCCAATTTAGCCACTCTGTCAGCTCCTGTATTTTTCTCGCTATGCCTTTCTTAATTATGAATTGTAACTGTGACTTCACTATTGCTTTAACTGCATTATCCTTTAGATAAATTTTGTACTGACCAGGTAAGCAGCTAATGCCTTTAAATACTTCACTGCATTTGCTCACTAGTTCTTGTATATTTGCTACTCTTAAATCCCTCTGTTTTTCAGATGAGTCAGTAGGTGTCACTTAAATCCTGCCAATTAACATTGACTCTTTTGGTTAGCCCAAGTTTCTCCATGATTTCAGGCCCAGTAGTGCTTGCCTATTACCCTCAACCAGTACGAAAGCAGAATCGACTAAACGTTGTCACACACGTCCGCATGTGACGCAGCTAAAGGGCTTGAGTAAGGACAACTCCAAGTCATACCAGGATGTGGCAGAGTGCACTGACTCTTTTTCTCCCTTTCCTGCAGACCATTCATGGGAGATTCCACCTGGCCCTCTTGACGTCACTTCTGGGTCCGAGCCTAAGGAAGGAGACCTTGCCGGCTCCGGCTCCTGTGATGTCACGTCCAGGCTCGAACCAATGGCTGAAGACCTTCATGAGCCCAACCCCTTTGATCTCACTTCCTGTCTTCCCCTTTAAAAGCCTCCACCTTTTCCCTATTCCCTCAGTTCTGTTTTGGACTCAGTTTTGTGCACATCAGTACTGTATCTACTTAACGTCTTTGCAGCCAGGAAATCAATTATACGGGTGGCTTCCCCAAACATTTCTATAACTCTGAGTCGAGTTTGTGACAACGTCCTTCACCTGACAGGGTGACATTATACTGTATATGCCTTTAGTAGGATTTGGCTTAGTGTTGTACGTTCTGTAATGAGAACACACAGTGACAGAGTATTGAGGACACCACCCAGTGACCCCATGTAATTACAGAAAAAAAAAGTTTTCACTACAAATCCCATTTCCAAAAAAATCACGTGAACCCTTATTTAATTGACAAAAGTACAAAGAAAAGATGTTCAATAGTTTTATTGACCAACTTAATTGTATTTTGTAAATATACATATGGATGCTACTTTTATACCCAATCATGATACCTTACCTGCTACCAATTAGTCTGCTTAATGTGGAGTCTTCTAAATCAGTGTTACTCGAACACTCTGTGCTCTTTTCAGTCTTATTTTCACTCTGTCCCAACTTTTCTTGAGCGTGTTGCAGCCATCAAATGCTACATTTGTGTATATTTATAAAATACAATTAAGTTGGTCAGTAAAACAATGGAAAATGCTTTCTTTTTACCTTTGTCAGCTAAATAAAGGTTTGCATGAATTAACATATGACAGATTTTTGTTTTTATTGCAGTTTGGAAAATATCCCAACTTTTCTGGAAATAGGGTTTGTAGAAATTTTGGAAACGATTCCAACATTTCTGGAGCTTGTAAGAATTGAAAGAACATCTTTTCAGACACGAGTCCACAACAGAACCCAATTAAAGATGGCTATGCTGTGGTCTTATGAGTTTGCGGCAGGAAGGGACAGGTCTAGGACGGTGGACAATGGAAGTGACATCTGCGTCGGAATGGCAGTTAATCTTCTGTTCGGCAGAGGGAGGAAGTGAAAAGGCAAAAGACAACAGCGCCCACCCCTGGTTTGGCGGGATATTGCCATACTCTGAGCCCTTAAGCTGTCTCTCTTACACACACACTTGACTTTTCTTATATTTACCTTTTTTTGCTTCATTTTGGGCTTCCTGCAAAGTCTATAAAAATATTTATTGGCAGTATATTCATCAGCACACCCAAGTCATTATTTCAATGACATTGTCATTCCATTCATTTTTAAATTTATTATCCACTTGTCCTTGTTGCTGCTCTCGTTAGTCACAGCCTCTATGAAGAACAAGTCATCTTAATCACTGATGCTGTTGGTTTCTTTTACAACATGAACTTTTTTCTTAGTGAAACAGCACATTGAGAAGTGATTTGTTTTCTGTATTTCTAGCATTCTTTGCCTTAAGCGAGACATTTCTTTGGTGCTTGCTTGGTTCCACAGTGGACACAATCGCTGTTGTTAAATTTCTGCTTAATTTTGTGGGACTTTCTTTACTAACCACTTTTGCACATTTTTGCTCCACATCCAGTACTGCCCATTCACTGTCAGGGTCAAATGTCTGTAGTTGCGTATTAGCGTTTTCTGAAGCCTGGCAAATTTTAATTGCATTTTCAACACTCAGTTCGGTATCTCTGAGTAGCTGTTCAATGCCAATGCCAATGACAATCTGATCTCTTACCATTAAATCATACAGTGTGCCAAAGTTACATGGCTGATTTTTAAAGTGCAAGTCTTTTATGTACTGCTCTACGGATTCTGTCATTCTTACGTTTCATTTTTTTCTTGGTGTGTGATATTGCTCTAACTTCTCCATAACTGATGTGTACTTTCAGTATCTCTATCCTCCTCAGGAAATTCAGATGTGTTGTAGGTGCCTCTCACAGTTTGATCCCCATAGTACGAAGCACGTGCAATCTTTCAGCGTTCATTTCTTTCATCCAAACCTATCACAAGCATATATCAAAACTTTGCTTGAAAGATTTCCAATTTTCATGAACATTTCCACACAGTTTAAACTTGTCTTGCAGTCAGATGCTCTTTACACTCATTATGCTTATTTGATTTTAATTGTGCTACCATGTACTGATATGGACATTCACTCCACTTTGGATGCATCAACCAAAACTTCATTGCAGCATCACTTCCTTAAATACATAACAGCTAGAGTACCGTCTACTGTATCCTATCAGTATGAAGAGGACATTTAGCACAGAATTTACATGGGCAGCTAATGTTTTGATCCATAAGAAATATTTGACAGTGTTTATATACAACACACAGGGGCATCGAGAGCCACCACCAGATGTGGGAAAATATGTTTACCCCAATGTAGATTATCGATAGGGGAAGAATGGGTTTTCTCTGTAGGGTTCACTGGCGGTTGAAGGGTGAAGTTTGTGGGGTTTTCTACCAGTCAAAGAGAATGGGGGTTCCTCATAGGATTTATTAAAATAAAGAGCAATATATTAATCTTGGCCCGATGATTACAACTCCAATTCTAAAGCCTGGCATCACAATACAAAAAACTGACTTCCTAATACTCAACACAACATCACAGGAGAGCAGTGTATAACAAGAAGCCAAACACAGCTTGCGTTCTTCAAACCCTTGTAAAGTAGCACTAGAAAACATACAGATAACCAACAAACAGCACTGAACATACAGCAAGGAGCAACAGGAAACCATAAAACAAAAGAAATGACTGAAAAAAGTTCAGCCTACAACTGCATGCCACTAACCAGTCTACTCAAACATCGCCATTAATGCACAGCTATATATCCCAATATTAATATATCAAAATATTTTCTATAACTAAAGTAAAACCACACCAAGGCTGATGCCTGAAGGTTTTTGGGTTAAAATATAAACATATAAATTTATTGTTAAACCAACCTTTTGCAGAAATGAACTTGATGAGTCTATAAACTGAACCTTTGTAAAAGTTACATTAGTAAATAGCAGCAAGAAGCAAGGCTTGAAAAATATTGAACTTATCCTTTAAGGCTTTACATATCCTTAGATCTGAATTATAATTCTTGAGTGGGACATTTACAAGTATTTCATTGGTTAAAACACCAGCACCAATCACAAAAAAAACATTCTTAGGATACTATGTGGCGTACGTGGGTAGTGCTGATGCCTCGCAGTTAGGAGACCCGGGTTCGTTTCCCAGGTCCTCCCTGCGTGGAGTTTGCATGTTCTCCCCATGTCTGCATGGGTTTCCTCCGGGTGCTCCGGTTTCCTCCCACAGTCCAAAGACATTGGCGATCCTAAATTGTCCCTAGTGTATGCTTGGTGTGGGTGTGTGTGTGTGTGGCGCCCTGCCCAGGATTTGTTCCCTGCCTTGGGCCCTGTGTTGACTGGGATTGGCTCCAGCAGACCCCTGTGACCCTGTAGTTAGGATATAGCGGGTTGGATGATGGACTGATGGATGGATACTATGTATTGCTGTTACTCAACTGCTGAATTGCCTTGAAGTCTCTGATGTGCTAATTGATGGCGCGCTTGTCATAGTGAAATGATTATGAGATACGGGGGTCTTCCATGACTGTCTAAAGACTGCTGTTGTCAAACCCCTGCTCAGGAAAAATAATCTCAACTCCTCTGTCTTTGACAACTTTAGATGAATTTCTAACTTGCTTTTCTTAAGTAAAATTCTATAAAAGACAGTTTTAAGCAACTTAATGATTACTTGAATAAACATTCTATTCTTGACAAGTTTCAGTCAGGTTTTAAAACTATTCATAGCACAGAAACTGTAGTAAATGATTTGTGGGTTAATGTACAGTAGATAGAGGTCATATATCTATTCTTGTTCTCAGTGATCATAAATAGATGGTAACAGATTTGTGAAATTCTAATGGGTTCTTTATTTTAAAAGGACTCTTCCTGAATATGTACAGTAGCACAGAGCAATTCCAGTTTTTCTTAATCTGTTAGTGCCCTGCTGGGGGGCCTACCAAAAATTAAATATTTCAGCTTTTTTCAACTTATTAGACATTTTTTCAAAGCAGAAAGAACCAACTTCATATGCAAAGAACCTGCCACAGAATAAAACAGTGCTTTGGCAAGGAAAGATTCAACAAGGAACCACACAACTCAGTAAAGAACTATAAAGTGCCATTAAAGAGCCATTCTTTTGAAGAGTGTACTGCCTTCAGTTTTAAGCAGTTCCATACCGGCAGTGTTTTGAAGGTTCTGGCTTACATCATTCATTTTCAAACTGTTCAACATCTCCTTCAATCACAGCACTACTGTACAGCGCCACTCGTACTTCAGGGTTATTTAGCTGCTTGGCTCCTTTGGGTTGGCTGGTTCAAATAAAAGGAAAATAAACTTTACCTAATAATGATGTGATTGGGTGGTTATTTACTTTATGCCTGTTTGATGCATGATAAATAAATGTAATTTGATTACATGGAAATAGGTAACATCATTTTATTAAGTTTATCAAACAACCAGTTTTTACTCTTGTAGTAATAACAACATATTTAAATATATTATATATTTAAACCACTATACACTCTTAAAACTAATGGTTCTTTAATGTTATTTTATGGTTCATTACTGGGCTGTACAGTTTCTTGTAGAACTAGTGCTTCCCAAAGCACCATTTCATTGTGTGAAGGGTTCTTTGCAAATGAAGATGGTACTTTGTGCTGTGAAAAACTTCCTAATATGTAGAAACAAAAAAAAGAACATTTTCATGTGTGGTGGGCCACCTAACAAGACACTAACAGATTAAGAAAACCCAACTTTACCTGTATTATTGTATGCAGCAAAGATCCTTTTAAAATCATGAGTCATTGGTATTTCACAAACCTGTTACCTTTATGGTTATTTACTGAGTGGAGCCTGTTACAGACCTAAATAAATAAATGGTTCTTTCTGGAACCTTCATTTGGATGAGTCTTTTGGGAAAACCCATCGGCATCGCACTGAAGAACCGCTCCGACACCTTTATTTTTAAGAGTTTACAGTAGACCCCCCGCGAATTTGCGGTTCAGGGTTCGCGGACTCAGTCGTTAGCGGATATTTCCTTAGAACCTAACTATTAATTGTTAGCATAAAGCGCAAATATCCTCCGTAATTTTTTATGCCTTTTTTCATGCCAATACTGTGCTGTAGAGAGAACAGGAAGCAATAGCTGAGGGAAACGCGGTTTGGGATGGTGAAAGTAGCCAATCCGAGAGCGTTATTCATTTCTCCTTGCTGCTGATTGATTGCTGCCCTGTGACGCGACTCCAGCTGAGTGTCCTCATGTTTTCTATTTTGTTATTGTATTCATTTTGTTATTCTTAAACGCACAAGATTTCGCCAAATCGCCCTGCACCTTCTAAGGCTTCTGGGACTGAGCCTAAGCGCCAGAAAAAGTTTAAAACACTCCAGGAGAAGGTTGAACTACTGGATTTGCTCCGGGAACTAAAAAGTTATGCTGCAGTAGCACGTCACTATGGCATCAATGAAAGCACCATACGCTACATAAAGAAGAACGAAACAGCGATCTGGAGTACCGTATCTGTAAGTTTCTGTGATAGTGCCAAAAAGGTAACGACCATAAGGAATAAAAATATCAACAAGGATAGAATCTGCCTTGGCATTGTTGATCACCGACTGCAGGAAGAAGAACATCTCCTTGGACCGTAACATCATCCGTGAGAAAGCACAGAAATTGTACCAGCAGTTCGCTACAGGAGACAATGTAGCAACTTCCCATCACAATGTTCCTGAAACCTATCAAGAAAAGCCAGTACGAAACCCCACCAGAAGAAGACCCATCCAGAGACTCCTCCTGAAGCGCCTGAAGAAGAGGCGCCACCCGAGGAGTTTTAAATCCTCTGCATCATACTGCACAGCTACTTCATCATCATCATCATCAATATCATTCATCATTGGTGAGTACCCGTACATTTTACTGTATTTTAATTAAATTAAATTATTATGTATTTACTCTGCTTATAACAAAGAAAACAACAGCGCATACCAAAGAAAATGTGTGTGCATTAATTACAGTATGTATAGCGGTAACATCGGTATTTTACATTCTAGCACCGTGGGAGACATAGCAGTACAGTACTGTACAGTATAAGGGTTTACAGTACCTTTACATTCTGTTTTTAGGTAATGTACTAAGGTAATTTTTTATTTAATGTATTAATGTATTAAGCTGAGTTTGCAACGAAATTAAAGTGCTTTGGGTGCATACTATATTTAGATTTTAAACTATAAAAATAGGCATTTAAAAGGCATTTTTAACCACATCCAAAAGTCGTGGTTTTTCACAATTCGTGAGTGGTCTAGGAAAATAACCCCCACAAATTTTGGGGGTGTAATGTTTTATAAAATGCTAAGGTCTGTCTGTATGTCAGGTTTCTCTGAGCAATCTGATTGGTCAGTTTTGTTGGAAGTTAATGTATATTTTTGTGTTTTATTGTTGCTTTTGGTAATTATAAATTATTATTTGTCATCTTTTTATGTTATGTCTGTTATTTTAGTAGTTGTGTACTATGTATTTAAATGTCCTTATGTTCCATGTAATTTGTGGATGGAGCCAAAAGAGGATGGACCACCGTGACCTCATCTTCTGCTGAGTCCTCATTTGGTCTTAATAAGGAGAGGGGCAAAGAGCACTCAGCAGGAAGCCATTATGCTTTTGTTGTGTGGAGTTCTTTTGTAAGCAGTGCCATCTTTTCATATGTGTTTTGGGTTTTTCTTACCGTTTTGCTCTGTACCAGGAATTTTGTTTTTGTATTGTCATATTGGCCTTGCTTGCTTCAGGTTTGCCTTCTGGCAATACCTTTTGCCTCTTTTGCTCTTTTGAGCTTATTGTTGTATTTTTCTTTATTTTGTTAATTTTTTTTTGTTTATACAGATTCCTTGTTTCTGCCCTTTATTAGTTGGAAACAGTTCATCCTCCTTGTGAGATTTTTTGTTAACTTTTTGGAATTTTTTGGAACTTTCTCCCCTAAGTCTACTAGACCAAGAAGATGACCTCTAGATGTTGAAGGCAGATGTAGGGCAAGAGATATCAGATATTTTTAAATTTATTCTGTTAGATGTTTTTGAAAGGTAATGTCAGTCAGTCAGTCCTTGTCCAACCCGCTATATCCTAACACTGGGTCACGGGGGTCTGCTGGAGCCAATCCCAGCCAGCACAGGGCACAAGGCAGGAACAAACCCCAGGCAGGGCACACACACCCATACACCAAGCACACATTTGGGACAATTTAGAATCGCCAATGCACCTAACCTGCATGTCTTTGGACTGTGGTAGGAAACCGGAGCACCCGGAGGAAACCCACGCAGACACGAGGAGAACATGCAAACTCCACACAGGGAGGACCCGGGAAGCGAACCCGGGTCCCCTAACTGCAAGGCAAAAGGTAATGGGGTTTGTTTCAAATAAATGGAAATAACTCTCATAATTCAATTAAGTATATCCTAGTTATTTTTTCAGTGAATTGTGATATTTATTTTATTATTAACCAATTAAGTCTTGATATTTGCTGTAATAAAATTTGCAAGCTATAGTAAAGAATGAAAGGCTGGAGGATTTAGGATGCTAAAGAGTAAATTTTCAAAACTAACTCAGTCCTTTGAACCCAGGACACTCAATCTGCTGAGGCAGCAGCACTAGCCACTGCTTTAACCCTGGCAAAGGTTTTCTGGACTTAAATTCATGAAAACTGTATATTAACACTGTGTTACTTTCCTGAGAATTTTAGAAAATAACTCGAGAGAAGAAAAAAATGCTATATTTTCAAGGCTGGACTGACCAGAAGTTCGTTCTTCACTTCTGCAGTTCAGCATCAACCTGAATTAATGTGAAGTTGCAAACATTACCTTATAGCAGTCCGTTTCATCTATCAGTGGGTGTCTTGAATCCAGCCCTCCGATCAGGATCCAGCTAAGGCCATAGCCGTGAAAAACGTGCATTGGGGTGTTACCATATTGATGGGATTTTGTCCAAAGACTGTGACAAATTGCCAGAATCCAGCACACTTCAGTCAGATCTGCCCAACCCTACTTTCTTTACCTCCTTCTCTCTTTCCAGTTGACTAATGACACAGTTTACAAATGGCTTCAGCTTGACAATCGATTTGGATATTAAAAGGGAAGCAAAAAAAGGGGGAAAATCTTTAATCACCTGTCATTTAGCTAGCTCCTTTTCCTATTCATAATGGCATATTTACAGCTCAGCAGTGGGACAGGCAGGGCCATTCTTCATTCGCCTCTTGTGCCACGCTGCCTGGCTTATGTGCATGTCAAACTCAGGTCTCTGGCAGATGAAGAAAGTGTTCCTAACTTTCTTTTCCCTGCCACAGCAATCTATATTTAAAGACCTTTAATTCTTCACAGGCACATGAACACCATTACTGGAATTGCTGCAGTCGGCTCTTCACGCTGCAAGTAAATCACAGCTGATAATTAATACATACGTGCTTTATTAGATGTGCTATACCTATGTGCTTTATTAGATCATAAAACTGGCAAGGCAGAACTCTGGATAAGAGGTAAGGCTTTCTGGCCGCTGCCCTGGAGAGCCCACCGATCCCAGGAAATGCTGCTCAATTCTGTCACCCAGGCAACTGTGACATTTCTGGAAGACCTTATCAGCACAAGCTGAAAGATGAGGACTCTAATGTTTTTAAAGATCGTTTTTGGTCAGCTTTAACGTTACTCAAAAAGGCTTTGTCAATCAATCAACCAATCTTTACTTTATACTTTTTAGAGTTTCTACCAGTGCAAAGTGTTGGATGATGCATGTGTGAGTGCACGGCTGTGTGTATAAATACACAACATGCAAACTGTATGTGAAAGGAAGACGGAATAAGTGGAGGCCGCTAAGTGGAACAGAAAAGGACATTGGGAGAGATGAGGGCAGTTCTGCCCATTGAACTACAAAAAGACCCTGAAACTCTTCTTGTACAGGTTATAGTAGTAATAGGGGATTTGCTTAGTCAATTGTGAGCAATTTTAAATTTTACTATATACAGTACAGTACATTGTCTTTATTGGAATAAGATTATACAGAAGAATTCTGTGTGTCCAGAGCCTGAGTTTCTCTATATAAAGGAAAATTTTAGATGTGAAATACTGCAAGCTAATGTACAAAGAACTGTGTAGAGTATAATCTACTGAAGCCATTTTCCTCAAAATCAATAAACTTCTAATCTTTTACAATGCTAATAAATGTGACAAGTTTCATTTGGATTGAAAGATTCGTTTGTGAGTTATCGTGCTCACCGACTCACATCCTAACTCACAACCTCGAGAGATGTCCTACAAGAACAGAATGCTGCAGAATTGTTTGAGATTGGCATATGATGGGGACTGGTCCTGAGGCATGTTGACTGGCAACAAATGCTATCTTTGAAGACATGTTGTTCTCAAATTTAGAAATTCAGTGATTGCACGAAAGATGTGTTTGCAGTGTTTGTTATTCTTGTTGACTTACAGCATAATATAGCATAAACCAGTAATACTTGAATGTTGTAATTTTCAAAATTTAGTACACAGTAGCTCAGGGGTCGGAAACCTTTCAGTGATGTCGTGCTGAACCTATGTTATAATGTTATTCCGGTGTGCTGACATAATTCTACATAATTTTGTTATATATAGTATCAAAATCGGTTGGGTTATAATGGGTTTCAAAAGTATATATTATATACTCTTGAAGCACATTAAAACCGGATCTTATATTATTAGTCATTCAATATTTTAAAATACATAGGAGCATATGTGAAAAGAATGTTTTGTCAAATTTTAATTTTCAACACATTTATTAAAAATTGTATGACAAATTATAAATTACAATTTTTTTCAGTACAAAGTACATAGTTTGAATAAGAAAAAGTTATCAAGAATTCTAATATCAGGTGTGTTGTTGGTCACTTTTAGCTTCACACAGGCTTCTGATGAGGCTTCAGGTGTTAGACAACTTCTTTTATAGCGTCACTTTTATCATCAGAGTTTTTAAACGTGGATTGATGTTTAGTTTGATAATGTTTTTGTACACTTGACGTACGACACATGACACTTTCACAGCATAACACACTTTTGTTTGTACAAATTCATGTTCATTCGTCCAAGAGTCTTGGAAAAAGCGAACATCAAGTTTTTGTCTTTTATGAGTCATTTTAGGGCAGTGGATTACTTAATAACAACAAGAGGTTTTGTTTTAACATACCACAGCCTGCACTGAACACATGGTTTCCCTTTATATGTGAGTCGCATGCGCAAAACATAGGTGGGGACACGGAGCAGGAACGCACGCGCTTTAATTAAAATATAACAACAAGAGGTTTGTTTTAATGTACCACGGCCTGCACTGAACACATGGTTTCCATTTACATGTGAGTCGCATACGCTCACTCTTTAATTTAATATTGTTTTTTATCAGTATGCATGCTTGTTGTCCTTATCTGGAAAGGGAAGGGTGATCGCCTGGATTGCAGCAGCTACAGGGGGATAACACTGCTCTCGGTGCCAGGTAAGGTCCTTGCTAGGGTCATCCTCAATAGGATCCGTGATCACTTGCTCACCTACCAGCGACCGGAACTGTCTGGTTTTATGCCTAAGAAGTCTACCATCGACCGCATCCCAGCACTGAGGGTTCTCATGGAGCGCAAATGAAAATATCGGCAGAGTTTCTTCGCAGCCTTTGTTGATTTTCGCAAAGCGCTCAACTCAGTTAATCAACCTGCCCTGTGGAAAATCCTGAGGGTTCACGGGATTCCCTTGAGGTTGCTGGATATCATGGCTGGCGTGTACACTGGTACTGTGAGTGCTGTGCACAGTGGAGGCAGGACATCTGCGTTTTTCCCAGTTGATTCTGAGGTTCATCAGGGGTGTGTTCTTGCTCCTACTCTGTTCAATGCTTGTATGGACTGGGTGTTAGGCAAGGTCGTGGGGTCCAGCAGCTGTGGGGCATCTGTTGGTGAAGAAAGATTCACGGATCTTGACTTTGCTTACGATGCTAGGATCTTCAATCAGTCAGTGGAGGCTCTGATCGGGGCACTTGAGAGACTGAGCGAGGAGTCTGTGTGGCGTAGTGGGTCCACAGCTCATGTAAAAAGGGCTGCGTTTAAATAAATAAGCACCACGCTTGCGGCTTAGCGAGGGGGCGTGGTAGCGTGGCTGAAGCGGTTCTTGGGGCGATTCGCGGTCTGGGCGTTTCTCACCTAAGTGCACTGGTGAGAACCTGTCCACATCCGTGATTGTTTCTGGGGCCGCTGATTTGCCACAGCTGCCATGCCCTCTTGATAAATAAAAGTGCTAAGGGAAAAAAAAGGGAAAAAGGAAGAAAGAAAAAGAAAGAAGGAAACGGAGGTTGCTGGAGAGCAGGAAGCAGTGTGTGCGTGTGAGAGAGAGAGAGCCGGTGTGAGCGAGCGAGTGCAGGCTCGCAGGCAGGCAGCTGGAAAGTGAGCCCCGAGAAAGTGTTAGGCCAACACTTGGTGGGGAAGAAGGAAGCGGTCACTCCGGGTGAGCGATCAGGTAGCTGGAGTGAACAGAGAAGAAGGGCGATTGGCCGCGTAAGGCCAAGAAGGAAGCATAAGTCGGGAGGCTTGGTTGGTGAAGTCCTTGACATGAGCATCCTGGTCGTCAAGGAAACCAAGTCTCGGTCTGGGATGAGTGCGACCGAAGCCAGGGATCGGGAGGCCTCCAGACCAGTTCTGAAGTGGAGAAAAGGCCAGCTGCAGGTATGGCAACTCTTCTGTTGCGTGGCCCATGCGGGAGAAACAGGAGAGCCGCCTGGTAAAAGAGGACACCGGGCTTGTGTTTTTAAAGGAGACTGTTTTCCTGCATTGTGTTTTAACCTCGTTGTTTTAAGGATTGTTTTTCTATTTATTGATTTTTACCTCCACATTTTGATTTTATGGATTATTTATTTAATGTCTTTGGACACTGCACTCTTTATTTGAACACATTGTTTTTGTTGTTGATTTTTAATAAAAGCACTTGACACTTTTGCAGCATTCCTTTGCTATGTTGTTGCCTCACTGCTAAGCTCATCGGTGACATTACTGACGGTGACGGGTTCAAGGACTCCCAGACAGAAGATGGGAGCATGCAACGAACCCACATCGTCGCAGTCTGAGTGTCTGGACTTGCGAGTGTCCTGGATAAAAACCAAGATCCAGGCCTTTAATGACCTCTTGGGCACGGCCATTAGCAGTGTGTCTGTTTGCGGAGAGAGTGTTGACCTTGTTGAGAGGTTTACTTACCTTGGTAGTGACATTCATGTCTCTGGTGACTCTTCCTGTGAAGTCAGTAGATGGATTGGGATTGAGATGGATTGAGTATGGGGGGTCATGAGGTCGCTGGAAAGGGGTGTGTAGCACTCCTGATATCTATGCAAAAGGACGAAGGTCCAAGCCTTTAGAGTCCTGGTGCTTCCTCTCTTGCTATATCGTTGTGAGACATGGACGCTATCCAGTGACCTGAGATGAAGACTGGACTCCTACTGTACTGTGTCTCTCCGGAAAATCCTTGGGTACCGTTGGTTTGACTTTGTGTCGAATGAGCAGTTGCTCATGGAGTCCCGAATGAGGCACATTACCTGCATTGTGGGGGAGCGTCAGTTATGGCACTACAGCCATGTGGCATGTTTCCCCGAGGGTGATCCAGCTCATAAGATCCTCATTGTTGGGGACGCAAGTGGCTGGACCAGGCCAAGGTGTCTCCCACGTAAGAACTATCTGCAGCAGATAGAGGGTCATTTCCGGAAGGGTAGGACTGGACTGCATGTCTGCCTGGGGGGTTGCCAACCGAGATCCCGAGCTGTTTCGACGTGTAGTGGGTGCGGCAATGCACTGTACCAGTGCATGCTCCCCAACTTGACTTAACCAGTATTCTGCTGCTGGAGTATGTGAATTTCCCCTTGGGGATTAATAAAGTAACTATCTATCTATCTAAATATAATTTTTTACTAATATTTCAATTCAATTAGAGTGCCATTGAAAATCATTCCACCGTAGGTTGCCGACCCCTGCAGCAGCTCATCTTTTTTCCCCTCTTACGACCTCAGTACAGTAAAATATCCCTTTCACATTCAGCATCCCAAATTTTGATCACCTTTTATATGTTAAACAGTTATATCTTGCTCTTGAAATGGTTTTAACATTTGCCATTACAAATTACCACAATAGCACTGGTCAGTGCAATAAAGTACTCTCTGTAGGTTGTGAGAAGAAGTACTGAAGGAATTGATGTTAATCAATCAGTTAATTATCAGTTTTGCCTTTGGCAATCCCAACCTCTAATTAAGTAATTAATTTACCTTAACCTTACTATGTAGGAGGGATTTCCAGCCATTAAACTGATATCACCCTTCTTAAGAAACAGATTACAATTTATTGATAAACACAAGGATTATAGAAACATGATAAGTGCATATAAGGTGACAAAGAAGTCAAAAAGACAAGTCGCAAAATCGACTCTGACAGACAAACATACAACACAGAAGAGGCTGGCTGTTTACAGACTATTTAGAATGTAGTTGGGCTACATAGTAATAGTGGTTTCAATGTTTGTGCTGAGTGTGTTTTGTTTCCATTGTCCCGTTTGCTGTTTATAATGTGTGCGTCAGTGAATGTTGTCCCTGTAAATACAGAGGAACAAATGACGGAGAGAGACCGCAGCCCCAAGATGGAAAGCACCTGGTCACAATCAATTACATCCGGCTCTTTACTATTTAAACAATCAGGAGGGAAAAGAGAGGGGACAACAAACCACCATTAGCAGCTATTTTTCACATCAAGCTTTTGTATCCAGTTTGTTTTTCATTCTGCCGGATTTACTTCAGTTCAATCATCGCCAGAGACCCCGGGGTTGGACTTCATTATCCACCGCACGGTGAGAATACACGGTGAGTTTGCTCCATTATTCCAGGAGATTCAAACACATCCATTCTTTGTTGACCAGTCATTCATGTTCAGGACAGTAATATACCCGGACTCAAGTTCACGATCATTGTTATTTCCGTATTCATTCATTGTTATTTGTGTTTGTGTGTGTTATACGTTACAAGGGCAAGGAAGGGTTTGTTATTATATATATGGTGTTTTCATGTTGCTGCTTTGGTGGAGGGATATAAATATATATACATATATATTTTCATGGGGAATGTGCAGTAGTGTTTTGTTGTTGTGTTCCATTTTAATATATTTATTCACTTATTTGACATAAATGCTTTTGCGTGCTTGTGCAAACCGTCGATTGACGGGAAAATATTTTTTGTTAGTGGTACGGCTTGGTATATGTAGATTCATCTCAGGAATTTATCCAGGCCACAGGTCTTGGTAGTGTAGCTGCCGGCTGGGTATGGGGTCAGCCGTTACAAGAGTTGTAATTTATCTTGGCATAGATAAACAGTTTACTCTTCCAAGTCTTGAAGGATGATGTCCAGTGTTGTGTGGAGCTGAGTGTGGTTGCTCCACGTTCAGGTGGAGGACTCATAGATAGATAGATAGACAGTACACACACAGATAGATAGATAGATAGATAGATATTATACACACACACTATGGTCTGAACACACATCTGACTTGGCAGTCCCGGTCCCGGGCCCAGTGAGGCATTATTCAGACGTATTTCTGTTGGTATAAAGGAGTCCTCTGTGTTTGTGTGTCAGAGAGAGGATGTGCAACATTGTTCATAATGGCACTCAGTTTTCTTTTAATTCTCTCCTTTCCTATGACCTCCAGGGGGTCCAGAACGTGTCCAATGAGACTGCCTTTTTAATTAACTTGTGGATTTAGTGGGCTTCTCTTGAATTAATGTTACCGGCCCAGCACACAACAGCATTGAAATTTGCACTGGCCATCACAGAGTGGTAGCAATATTAAGGATGTCATTACCCACATTAAAGTAACGGAGTAAAAGCAGCCTGCTCTGCCCTTTCTTATATAGTTCTTCTGTGTTATGAACCGTTTTTCTGCAATTTGCCCTACAGTAGCTCTTCTGTGGGATCAGACCAGACAGGCTAGCCTTCATAACCCAAGCACTTCATTGAGCCTTCGGCACCCATGACCCTGTCGCCAGTTCATTGGTTGTCTTTCAGTGGGGCACTTTTGGTAGGTATTAACCACTGCATATGGGGAATACCCCCCACAAGACCTGCTGTTTTGCAGATACTCTGATCCAGTTGTATAGCCATCATAATATGGCCTCATTGCTCATTTTTGCTGCTTCCAACACATCACCTTCAAAACCTGAGAGTTCACTTGCTGCCTAATATATCTCACCCTTTGCCTGGTACCATTATAATGAGATAATCAATGTTATTCACTTCACCCATCAGGGTGTGCTGTAAATGTGAAATGAAGATCCAATATTCTTTTTCATTCTTTTATAAAGGATGGCTCTTGCCTCAACTGAGTGCATCTTTCCTGTTTTCCTCTCACCACCAGGTCCTTTGGCCTCATGTGGACTTCTAGACATTTAACTGGCGGTTAGATAGTAGAAACATGGTGACCTCTCTCTATTTGACTCGTCTTGTGCAAACAAAACAAGTGCTGTGTTCCAGGATGAACGCCAAAACTTAATGCAGGCCTAAAATCTTCATCAGCTCACAGCTCATTGTTCCTTTTATTAGTGTTGGGCAGCAGACTCACATTGTAAAACTGCTTAGACGTTTTCAGATGCAATTCACCTTGCCACTTTCTTAATGAATACATTAAACAGGGACTTCTGAACCTTTCTGAAAACAACATTGCTCAGTCATCAGGCATATTTGATTTGAATACTGATTAAATTGCTCCTGGCATCTTTACTAATTAAATTCTGACTGTAGTTACTTATATTCCATGGTCTTTTTTGTCTTATGTCTCATTTCTGTGTTACTCACCAACATGTCAGCTACAATAGACTAACCACATAATAACCCTCCTTAATCTAATTCAGCGTGGCAGGGGTGGCAACTGAACCTTTGGGCCATTTAGATAAATTTGTGTGAATCAAGAACATGTTTGTGGTCACAATTCTATGTGAGGAATTACTGTAACAATCATTGGGAAATAGACAAAAAGGTTTGCTTGATTCTTGTTATGATCACTGGCCATTTTTGATTATTTTTGGAGTGTTGTGACGTTCTCTCCTGTTTATAAATGTGGAAGTGGTCCCTGCATATGTAGAATTTGCACATTCTCCCCTTCTCTGTATGTAAATAAATGCTCTACTCAAAAATGATATTTTTACATACCCCATGTAGTTTGTAGTAATGACTATGAAATTTTTATAGTTGAATGTTTTCATGGAGAACAAAGTCTCTAAGAGAAGTAATGTCACTGGAGATCAAAGCTTGAAGCCCATGAAAGAATCTCACGTTATCCATGTTGCATAATGCACAGGTCAAGCCATGCAATCGTATGCTCACAATGTCCCAGCCACATGTATTTCTACTAAAATATTGGTAAGTAAACCACTTCTGAAAAATGCTCCTTGAAAAAAAATGGAACTCACACAAACATGATCAAAAATTTGAATTACATTTATATTACTAGCAGTAAGCCTCAACTGGAAGACCTCAGGATTTTTTTAGTGGCAATCTGTGAAAAGGCACGGGTGAATTGGCCTTCTGCTTGATGGAGCATCTCGGACATGCACAAGTCCAAACCATTTTCTCTTCCTGGTTATGTCGCTTTTCTTAAACTTTTAATCATTAGTTGTACACGTCTCAAACTGCACTTTGCAATGTTAAAATCACATGAATGAAGTGTTAGCGAAAGAAAAAGCTGTTACTGGCCTGGAATCCTCACCAATTGAATGAGCATGCTGGGCAGTTGCCCTATGGCCCCACGGTAACATTTGTGACTTGAGTAGGTAGGGGCCGCAGTGCACTGCTTTGCCCGGGGGCCTATAATGCTGTTAAGACGGCCCTGGTTTAAAGCAAGGTGTCAGTACTAATGCTTGGTCATGTTTAAGTGTGCCCTGTTTTCATTCATGAGAATATTTTCTGGAATTGGTTTATTTTAGTAAAAATATATACATTTGGGATGTTATGAGTAACTGGATGACTAAATAATTTATACAACATGAGTAACATGAGATGTTTTCATGATGTTTTTGATATTGTTTGCTGTTACCCAGTGTTAGTCTCTGTAGATGCTTACATCTCTCAGAAAATGTTACTGTATCTTTGTTATGCGTGAAAACAAGACATTACAATTTTTCCTCAGTCACCACTACAAACTTCTACATGGGGTAAGTAACATATAAAAAAAAATTGGGGCAGCATTTTCCTTTAAGATCGATTGTTAATTATAAACCGGTCCTGAGGAAGTGAATGTGGATCTGTGTGTGATTCTTTAGGGGTGGCCAGAGTAGGCTCCAGCTTCCCACTACATGATTAATTAATTCAGTAAATGAATCCAGCAGATGAACATCTAGAATAGACATTTCTGTACAGTGTGATCATGGGACACTTGGCAAACCAGACAACAAGTCCATGCATCTCATTCTTAACCAACAAACATCTCTGCCCTCCCAGATTACTATTGTAATAGTATTAATTAATATTGTAAATAGTGTTTAACACTTAATATAATAGTTCAAAGTCCTTCCTCAGTGTGACAGTGTTTCTCCCCAGTTTCCACAGTGTTAGGGCCTCCCACAAATAATGCAAGACTCCACACCAGGTTGAAGTCCTCTGCTCATATCACCCCTGTTTTAGCCCCATTACATTGGCTGCCAGTTAGTTATAGGATCCAGTTTAAGATTCTACTTTTAACCTATAAAGCTCTGAATGGTCTCGCTCCAGTATATGTTAAAGACACGCTCAGTTTTTATCATACAGGTAGACCTCTTTGATCATCTGACTGGTGCTTACTAGATTGAAAACAAAAGGGGATATGGTCCCTAAACTCTGGAAATGTCAACCCCCCATCGGGCCCCCCCACCCTCGGTTTCAGAGCAACTAATTCTGTAATCAAATTTTACCTTGATTAAAACATATTATTTTAGACAGGCATTTATTTCCTGTTAGGTTGTTTTTAAATCTTTCTATTATGCATTTCTTTAGCTGTGATGGCTTGCAAATGATATTCTTTTTTATCCAATTTTATTTGAAATATTATGTTTTTTATTTTACTTTTATTGTTCTCTTTTATGCCTTTTTGTTTTGTCATTGTAAAGCATATTGTGAGTATTACTTGAAAGTGCTCTATAAATACATAAATTAAATGAAATGAAAATAATATATTGCCATTCTCTCTCTCTCTCTCTTTCGCCAGCAGAGTTTTGGCCTCGGTGTCAACCACAGGTGAAATGGTCTCCTGTCGTTCCCCATCCCGTGTTAACCATCCTCCATAGCCACTTGACCAGCAAGGGAATTGCTGCTTTCATGTTCTCTGACCTCACGGAAATGAACAAGCTCTCCATCACATCTGGAGATCTTGAGTATGTGTTGTCCGGTGCACTCTTCTGAAAAAAGAACAGAAATGGCTCTGACGACATGAGGTGGACATAGCCCATCCAATGTGAGGGACATCCGGGATCATTAAACAGCTAGGATTCCTCCTTAATAAAGAATGGAGGAGATAGCTTATGAAGGGCACTGTCTCCCTGGGGCTACTATTTGGCAGCCTCCCTGTGGTTTAACGCCACCTCAGATTCCCACAGGGCTCTATGGGAATTGGTATTTATCTGCTCAGCCCTGTTGGGTTCCAGGGGTGGCAAACTGCTGAGCCCTTTTATATAGGGCCCCCGTCTTACCTGGAAATACTAACAGGCCACAGTAATGCAACACAGGAAGTACTCCCGAAATTCTGAATATAAGGAGCCACCTGCCTTCATTTACAGAGCCAGAGTTGGGAGGAGGACAAAGTTTGCTGGAGGAGTGGAGGCAAAAGGATAGACAGACAGAGAGAAGACAAAGCGCTGCATTGTTGCTGTGCTTTGTTGTACTGCGGATTGTGCTTGTGCTTGGTGGGAAACTATTTATGTAAGCGTTTCTCACAGTTGAATAAATGTGTGTGTTGCTAAACTTGTGCCTAGTGTCTGTTGTGTCGGGTGTTTAGGGAGCTGGTGTGGCTCCATGGTGGTCACACCAGGTATCATCTGAAGCAAAGGTTTGTGGAAAGCCTGGATATAACAGCCTGTGGTATGGACATGTGATGAGAAGAAACAATGAATATGTGGGCAAAAGAGTGATGGTAATGGAAGTCCAGAGGGTGAGAAAGTGAGGAAGGCCAAAGTTTAGGTGAATGAAAAAAGTAAAAGAAGATTTGAAGGAAAACAGCTTGACTCAATTTATATGCTTCCACTGGGATCTATCATTAGGAAGCATAATGTTAATTTTCACTTGTATGCAGATGACACCCAGTTATACTTATCATTTAGATCAAATAAAGTTTCTCCGATGTTGTCTTTAATTAGTTGTGTTAGTGAATTAAAGGAGTGGATGGATGAGAACTACTTGTCTTTAAAAACAGATAAAACAGAAATGTTAATTGTTGGAGGGAATGACGCTGATCACAACAATGTTTTGTCATCATTTAACTCACGTGGAATCTCCATTAATTTCACTGAATCAGCCCACGATCTAGGAGTTCTCTTTGACTCTAGCATGTCATTTAAAGCGCATATTACAAAGTTGTCCAAATCATGTTTCTACCGTCTTAAAAATGTTGGGAAATTAAGGCGCCTTCTAAATAAACAGGATTCTGAGAAATTAATTCATGCATTTATTTCTAGTAGGATTGACTACTTCTATGCTGTGTTCAATGGATGTTCAAACTGTTCTTTATACAGATTCCAGTTAATCCAAAATGCTGCTGCAAGAATTATCACAAGAACAAGAAAATACGAACACATAACTCCAGTTCCTAAATATAATACAATACAATTTATTTTTGTATAGCCCAAAATCACACAAGAAGTGCCACAATGGGCTTTAACAGGCCCTGCCTCTTGACAGCCCCCCAGTCTTGACTCTCTAAGAAGACAAGAAAAAACTCCCAAAAAAACCCCAGTTGGGAAAAAATGGGAAAAAACCTCAGGAAAGGCAGTTCAAAGAGAGACCCTTTCCAGGTAGGTTGGACGTGCAGTGCAGTGTAATTCCTTACACTGGCTATTGGTTAAGTTTAGGGCAAATTTCAAAATCCTCCTTTTAACATATAAAGCATTAAATGGCCAAGGTCCGGCTTACTTGTCTGAACTTATCATGACTTACAAACCAGAGCGCACATTAAGATCTCAAGACGCCGGTCTGCTTATGATTCCAAGGATTAATAAAATAACAGTGGGAGGTCGAGCTTTTAGTTACAGGGCCTCTAAACTGTGGAATGGTCTGCCTGCTACTGTAAGAGATGCCCCTTTGGTCCCAGCTTTTAAATCCCGGCTGAAGACTCACTACTTCAGTTTAGCATATCCTGACTAGAGCTGCTGATTAACTGTACAGACTGCATCTCTGTTGTTAGTCATTAGCACTAAAACATAAGTAACATGATAATTATAATTGGATACTAACCCTCACCTATTCTGTTTCTCTTCTTGGTACTCAAATGTGACACTTGGTGCCACGGCCCACCTGCCAAGTTGTTTTGCCTGCCTACAGTAAAGTCATCCCTGATGGGAGATCGCAGGAATTGTGGGAAAGAGAGGTCCTTTCATCAGATTAGCGCTATTTCAGCTGTGGAATGGCCAAATGGGGGAGGCAGCTTGATGGATGAGATCTCATATCATATTACGTGATATCATCTACTGTTAAATTCTACTACGTACTTCTAAAAATTTTTATTTTTATGCTGTTTTGAGGATTTGTTCTGATCTGTGTATTGTATTGTATTGTATTGACCCCCTTCTTTTTGATACCCACTGCACGCCCAACCTACCTGGAAAGGGGTCTCCCTTTGAACTGCCTTTCCCAAGGTTTCTTCCATTTTTTCCCTACAAGGATTTTTTTGGGAGTTTTTTCTTGTCTTCTTAGATAGACAAGGCTGGGGGGCTGTCAAGAAGCAGGGCCTGTTAAAGTCCATTGTGACACTTCTTGTATGATTTTGGGCTATACAAAAATAAACTGTATTGTATTGTACTGGGGAGGAAGTGCAGAACCAAGCTGTTTGGAGAAGGTCGCTCAAACACATCAACAACATATAAAAGTGGGAAAAGATGAAGATAAAGATGAAGAAGAAGAAGAAAAAGGTAGCAGGCTGGAGACATTTTTTTGTTTTTTCTTCTTGTCATCTTTATTTCGTAAGGATGGAAATGGGCTTACAGTGAGCAGGTTTAAAAATGAGCTCCTCTAGCTGAACTCAAGTGATGGACGTACTTGACAAAGCGTGAAAGAGTTTCACAGTTATATGAAGTGGGCCCACTGAGTGACACAGCGCTTCCCTTCTATCTTAAAGCTGCTCCCTTTAAAATACACACAAGCCTTCTATCTAGCAGCCAGGAGTCATCATCTGCGGTTTAAAAAGGTGTAAACAGAATGATTAAAGCCGGTCACGTACTGCATAAGCCTTATGCACATTTTTCTTTCCCTTTTTTTTTTAACCATGTCACTTCTTTCAAACTATGTGAGTGCTGTGTTGTCAGCGTGGTCAAGCTGTCTAGTCAGAACAAATGACAGGGAAAGTCGTACAAGGTCAACAGCTGTACTTCTTTGTGGCTCACCTGGTTTGATGGGGCAACAAGCTACTCAGAAGAAAAGAAACTGACAGGCCACAAACTGATACAGAGAGAGCATCTGTTAAAAGGCCCCAGGAGTGCAAGCCTGGAAAGGGAATACCAAGTGTCTACCTCAATTTGGCACTGGATGGACTTCACCGAGTCAGACATTTTAACTCTGCTCTGCTTAAAGACGGGCCCCTGATTGAGATAACATGCATACTTGCAATTCATCAGTCACTTCTTGTTCTTTTTGGATGCCAGTTGTTGTAAAAGATTCTGCTTCTGTTATGGAGAAAAAGATGATTAAATAAAGGGAACTCACTGAGTGACAGGACTTCTTCCTTTTCCTGGAAACACTGGAGCTGCACTCTTTGAAATATTCAGGAGGCGTCTAGTGGAAGGGAGTCATCTGAAGCAGTTAAAAGTTATATTTATCATCAATAGAATGTAAAAGGTGAATTCTGTTGTTGACACGCCATTCTTTATTTTTGACTGCACTTTTTTTTTTAACAAGGTTCTTTACAAGTACTCAGAGTACAATTGTTTCAATGTGTTTCTACAGATTGCAGGTTGAGTGACCTCACTCGAGGTCACACAGTGACACAATGGCAAAGGACTGGAGTGACAGCAGCCAGGTTTATAGTCCAGTTTCTTGGCTAAAATACCCTTGAGGCAGAGAGGTCAGCTTATTCACTGCTGTCGGCATGAGCTTTAGGTTATTGTAACATGTGGACACCGCATATTGTCACACATAGGCATCTGAAGATCACCTTCCGGACTCTACTAAGTTGAGAATGAGAGTAGGTGCTGTCACTAACCAATTTGTCTCTTTTTGTTTCCACAGTGCAGAGAAACCGCCCTATGAGGGTAACTGAACTCTGCCCACAGTTTCCCAGAAGCCCTGCCACCATGGACTGGAATGCTTTAAGGCCGAGACGTTACCAGAGGTGGGCATCACACTTCCCCATATTGAAACCCCTGTAACTGACCAGCTCAGATGAGCCACTTTCTCTACAGGGACAAGCTGGCTAAGATGGCACATTAGAAGCCTATTTTCTGTTGCCCCACCAAATGCTTGTTTCTGTTCAGTTTTCACGACGATTACATTAAATAGGGTGGTCTGGTTGGGACCCCAACCTTTCTTTCCGACTCGAGTTTGTCATAATAGTCTTTTACCTCCTTTTCAGTTGTCTATTGTGTCCAGCTCTGTAACATATTATATATTATTGTGCCCGAAAAAAAATCAAATGGAATCATGCGGAATGGAGTGAAAGATGATTATGACATAACTGAACTCAGGGGTGGCCAGTTCTGTACTACAGCAAATAATGGAAAAAAAGTGAAAAAAATAATCCCATGTTACTTGTGTCACATAATCCACATGTCTGTTATCATGTCGCTCGCTCAAACAAAACAAATGCTTTTTTTTTTTTTTTTTTTTGTGAAAATATTGATAAATAGTTACTTCAGGAATAAGCAGCACACATCATAAACATAAAACTAAAGCTTCATGGGGCTTTTTGACTTGAAAACCGGCCTTTCCTAGTCAAACACTGCTCAAGAGTCCTGCCTTCAATTTAAATTGTCTCTCCCATGAGTCTTGGATTTCCTGTTTATATAAACTCAAATAATTCCAGAAGTAAGTATTTAACAATATTTTAGCAAAAAAAGAAAAAAAAATCACACATTTTGAGCAAGCAACTGGATAACAGACATGTGGATTATTTCACATGAGGGCGTTTTTCACACCGTTTGTATACTACAGCACTGGCCACTATTGAGTTCTATTATATAATACATTTTTTTCTCTCCAGTCTGCATGAGAACATGAGATTAAAAACATTCTTAGCTACCACTACCAAGTAACATATCAAGAAATATTTTTGGGTGGAGTGTTCCTTTGATGTCATTTTTGGTTATTTTTTAAAATCCCATTCCAAATGTATTTTACAGATTCATTTTATCTTTTTTTGCTTATAATTTACTCCTCAGGTCGCTATGATATGGATGGCTCATTTCTGTTCCTTGCCATTACTACGGATACAGTTAGGTCCATAAATATTTGGACAGAGGCAACTTTGTTCTAATTTTGGTTCTGTACATTACCACAATGAATTTTAAATGAAACAACTCAGATGCAGTTGAAGTGCAGACTTTCAGCTTTAATTCAGTGGGTTGAACAAAAAGATTGCATAAAAATGTGAAGCAACTAAAGCATTTTATTAACACAATCCCTTCATTTCAGGGGCTCAAAAGTAATTGGACAAATTAAATAACTGGAAATAAAAGGTTCACTTCTAATACTTGGTTGAAAACCCTTTGCTGGCAATGACAGCCTAAAGTCTTGAACTCATGGACATCACCAGATGCTGGGTTTCCTCCTTTTTAATGCTCTGCCAGGCCTTTACTGCAGCGGCTTTCAGTTGCTGTTTGTTTGTGGGCCTTTCTGTCTGAAGTTTAGTCTTCAACAAGTGAAATGCATGCTCAATTGGGTTAAGATCACGTGACTGACTTGGCCATTCAAGAATTTTCCACTTGTTTGCTTTAATAAACTCCTGGGTTGCTTTGGCTGTATGTTTTGGGTCATTGTCCATCTGTATCATGAAACGCCGCCCAATCAATTTGACTGCATTTAGCTGGATTTGAACAGACAGTATGTCTCTGAACACCTCAGAATTCATTCGGCTGCTTCTTTCCTGTGTCACATCATCAATAAACACTAGTGTCCCAGTGCCACTGGCAGCCATGCATGCCCAAGCCATCACACTGCCTCCACCGTGTTTTACAGATGATGTGGTATGCTTTGGATAATGAGCTGTTCCATGCCTTCTCCATACTTTTTTCTTGCCATCATTCTGGTAGAAGTTGATCTTGGTTTCATCTGTCCAAAGAATGTTTTTCCAGAACTGTGCTGGATTTTTTAGATGTTCTTTAGCAAAGTCCAATCTAGCCTTTCTATTCTTGAGGCTTATGAGTGGCTTGCACCTTGCAGTGCACCCTCTGTATTTACTTTCATGCAGTCTTCTCTTTATGGTAGACTTGGATATCGATACGCCTACCCCCTGGAGAGTGTTGTTCACTTGGTTGGCTGTTGTGAAGGGGTTTCTCTTTGCCATGGAAATGATTCTGCGATCATCCACCACTGTTGTCTTCCATGGACATCCAGGTCTTCTTGCGTTGCCGAGTTCACCAGTGCTTGCTTTCTTTCTCAGGATGTACCAAACTGTAGATTTTGCCACTCGTAATATTGTAGCAATTTCTCGGATGGTTTTTTTCTGTTTTCGCAGCTTAAGGATGGCTTCTTTCACCTGCACGGAGACCTCCTTGGACCGCATGTTGTCTGTTCACAGCAAAATCTTCCACATGCAAGCACCACACCTCAAATCAACTCCAGGCCTTTTATCTGCTTAATTGATAATGACATAACGACGGACTTGCCCACACCTGCCCATGAAATAGCCTTTAAGTCAATTGTCCAATTACTTTTGAGCCCCTGAAATGAAGGGATTGTGTTGATAAAATGCTTTAGTTGCCTCACATTTTTATGCAATCTTTTTGTTCACCCCACTGAATTAAAGCTGAAAGTCTGCACTTCAACTGCACCTGAGTTGTTTTATTTAAAATTCAACCCTTATGTACAGAACCAAAATTAGAAAAAAGTTGTCTCTGTCCAAATATTTATGGACCTAACTGTATTTCCAGACATGTACATGTTGACATGACTGCCATCACATTTAAAGATACATGTACATGTTGACATGACTGCCATCACATTTAAAGATAAGCACCAAATTAAGAAATCATCATTTCTACAGGAAGAGTCATACTTCTGAGAAACCTCACAAGGAAGTATTTCAGGAAATGACTTTTGGACGGTTTAAATGTCTTGAGTTTGTTTTGCCCTGTCCATTTTGTCCCTGTTCATGCCATTGTTAGGTGATGCTGAGTTAGGCTCCTACACCTCGTAACCATCAACTGTTTAATTTACATCTCTGTATTATAAAAAAAATCTTGGAAGGAAATGAGACATGATTTTTCTCAGAAAGATCTCGAGATATCGAGACCGCGAGATATTGTCAGACACATTTTTTGTACAGAGAAAGAAATGATATTCACTCACGGACAGTTATACGTTGCATTGTCATGTTGCGTTGTAATTCCAAACACGGAATCAAAATTCACTGCTATATTGATGAAAAGGCAAAAACGAGAAGAGATCAAATATAAGGACATAGGTGACATTACAGAAGTGCACTGCGTGAAATGCTGATCACGCTTCACGGCAGCAAGCTAGAAGCTGATTGAGCAAAGAGGAGGTAAAAAAAAAAAAACTGTACTTGTTTCCCATTGTCTCACCATTTAAGAGTGGGTTTCGGAGGACCAACTACGTCTCAGCCCCCCTCTTCACAACATGAGCGGCAGAGTTGCGAAGTGGCTGGGGTGTAGCGCAGGCCGGGGGGAGCTGGGTTGGCAAGCGAAGCGGGCAGGGGTCAAAGCCCCTTAGTTCAATAAAAGAATGAATGATTTTGCCAGACTTGAATTCAGATGTTTATTGTGATTAGTGTAACAATCATTTGCTACATTTAGAGAAATGTTAGTAAAAAGAAAAAAGCTAAGTTGACTTTCGTGTGGGACCAAAGTAAGCAACTCTTGCCACCTGTAAGCTCTGTTAGCTCACCAATCTTCTTGGCCAGGAGTCATCAACATGTCTCCTTTTCATCTTACATGTCCTCATGCTGTTCTTTCCAATGATAGATCAGGGTTACAAATTAAAAAAAAACACACAGAATGGGTCAAAAGGGAACAAAGGAAGCAATGCTGGTCTTGTGTGAAGCCTCCTGCTCACTGGATTGCACCCAACACAGTTAAGGTAAATTTCCTTTATTCTTTCTTGTGTTCCTGTTCTCTAAATGTGTTCTTGGTGGGGCTGTGGTCTTCACTTACCTTGTACCTTAAAGATGGATAAAATACACAAGGCTCCTGATGGTAGACACCTCGTCAGGTTTCAACATCATCTAACCCCACCTTCTTGCACAGAGACTTATAAAAGATTTTTATTTGGACTTCAGTTTAGTAGGATGACTGATACTTTTTATCAAACAAGACTCAAAAAAGTGAAAGTCATCCAAAGGGTCTGCATAGTGGTATGTTCTTTCACCTCTTTTGTATCCTCTACACAAATGGTTGCTGCAGTAAACTTGTGAACAGGTTCATCTTAAAATGTGCTGACGACTCAGGGATTGTAAGCCTACTGAATGAGAATGAAGCCAGCCTCGGCCCAGTGGTAGATGATGTTGTTATCTGGTGTCATGACTCTTTCGTACACCTAAACATTACAAAAACTAAGAAATTAATTATCAATTTTAGAAGAAACACCATCCACCCACAAGACATAATCATCAAAGACCAGGCACTGGAGATGATTGACAATTATAAATATCTGGGGATATTCATAGGCTCAAAGCTAACTTTAAATGAAATGACAGAATTCTTGTGCAAAAAGGTACAGCAGAGCCAGTACTGTTTAAGGAAGCGGAGTCTCTTTAATGTGTGCCCTAGCATTATGTCACTCTTGTATAAATCTTGTATCAAGTTTGTCTTTACTTATGTTCTGCTGGCCTGGTTTGGAAATCTTAATGTCAGAACAAAAACTGAATAAATGAAACTGTAAAATGGAAAATTAAAATAACAAATCTCACAGACCTGTTTAATAAGCAAGTACTACAAGAGGCAGAGTGTATTCTGTCAGACAGGCCTCACCCACTACATTCCCAATTTCAACTGTTGCCATCAGGCCACAAGTTCAAGGTTCCAAGGCTGACAAGCATCCAGTTTAGATACTCCTCCATTGCGACTGTTCGTTAATGTTCTAAATACATTCACTTTTACTAAACCTCTTCAGACTTAACTCATGGGATGAACAGTTCACATTTAGTTCATTCATTAGGCAAGCCTAAATGTTGCATTCATTTATTGTGCGTGATCGAATGTTTCACCCATAAGTATTATGTTTGCTGCTATATTATATTTATTTGTTTTTGAAAAACTGGCTGACAAACAAAATTTCAGTCTTGGGATAATAAAACTGAATTGAATTAAAAGTGCCTCAGGAGAGATGTTTGCCACCAGGTCACTGTGGTTAGGTACATTCACACACACGCTGTTGTGGCGTGAAATTTTGTATATAATTTGAGAAATATTTTGTATGTCTTTATTTGTAAGTCAGACAAAGCAAATGTAATATTAGTGTTTTATTTCATTGATATGCTTTCATGCATAATCCAAGGATCTTTAGGATTGATTCAGGAAGCGAATTTTATGACAGGGTCAGGTGAAGTTCCTAATAGCAGTTTGGCAAGTGATTCTTTACAGGACTCTCTCAATCAGCCCCCACAGGAAAGCCAAACTACGTAGCTGCCAAGCTTCACCTTAGCAAATGTTATTGGGGGCAGGTGTGAAACTAAGCCAGTAACTGGGGGAAGTGTTGCACCAGAATTCTATTGGTTTAAAGTTGGCTGTTTGATTTGGAATCAGAAGACATTCTGTACCACGACACCCTATTGGCCATAGGACAGAGAAAGAGAATGTATAAATTTTCTTGTTTTTACCCTTCCCCGTCTCTCTCACACAATCACAATGAAGGAGCATCTCACACACCATGGACTGAAAAGTAAACCACACTGAGAAGCACAATTCGGTAGCCATATTGAGACAGGCATGCGGACCTGTTCTGAAAAAAGCTGACCACAAAATTATGACTTAACTAGAGACATTTTAAATCTGTGTGCTGACTTAAACTAGACATCAGCATTTATCATTTTGTATGGTTGCCAATATTCACTTGTACTTTGCTTGTTGTTATTATTTTAGGAATATTATCAATAATACATTATTTAAAGTTGTAACTTAACTTCTGCTTGTCTTTTACTACACCTAATTGCCTGAGGTTATAGATGCAGAAAGAAAGGTTGTGAGAAGTTATACAGTACAATACCTTATAAACAGTGGTACGTCTACGGGATTTGAGGCATACTGACAAAGGCTACACATTAAAGAATACAAAAGGGGAAAGTAGAGTAATACAGAACTCTACCAAGGCAAACCAAACACACATTCATAACAGACTTTTATTGAGATATACAACTTTGTTGCCAGGGTGGTCAGTACAGCCACTACTGAGCTGTTCCGGACACCAGAATGATTAAAGAGAAGGCCAAATACATAAAAAGTGAGATTTATTAACAAAATGCAGAGAAGGAGATAAACACAAGCAGGTAGAAGAAAATCAAATAAACCACCAATAACAAAATTGCCCCACAAGGCCTAACTAGCACTGCTTTTGCGGTCCTGTCTATCTGCTTGGACACCTAGTGCATTTGCCCATTATGTTTTCTCCTTTACCACGCCTTCTGCGCCTTTATTTCTTTTTTCAGGCTTCCAGCTCTCCTGCCAGTTGGACTTTTGCCTCTGCTCACCACCTTCCTGCTAGGGCATATTTTACAGATAGCTTACATGGTCAAGACCACTCTCCGTATCCCCTACTGAAGCCCCCTCTAGTGGCCTAATTTGTCCCCACTGGCACCCCTATCTATTCCAGTGAGCGGTTCACAGCTGCCATGTAATAGATTAGAAAACACACCAGTTAAAAGTTTTTCAGTGCAGGGCGGTGGTAGCCCAGGGTATTTTAAGACTGTGCTCCTATAATGCTTGACATTAAACTGCTTGAAGCAGCCCCCCCCCCCCCACCCCTTAAACACCGTTTTAAGGGAAAATTTTTGCAGCACCACATAAAACATTAAATTAAAATTGACGCTAACCCTTAATTTGTTTTTTTTTTCTTCTTTAACCAGCTGCTGATTGATATTAACAGCTTCTGTCAGTTTAGACTCAGTTAATTTCTGCAATTAACATTGTTAAATTTTTAGAGATTAATTTTTAAGTGCACATTAATCACACTTGTCTGGACACTCTCAGCTTCCCACAATCCATTACTGCCGTGCAGCCTTAATACTGAAAGAGTAACCCAAAGGAAAGCAAACACACATGAGGTGGAGGAACTGAAGGCTTTACAGAAGTACACAGTTGGCTACATTACATAAAACATGCCCAACAGTAATTAAAGTAAAAATAAAAATAACATTAGCTACAATTGTAAAAAATAACTGAATTTATTTGATGAGTGTCGCAATGGATCAAAACGCTGCTTTATGGGTCCAGCGTCCTGAATTCAAATTACACATTGCGACACTGTTCATGTGGAATTTGCATGTCCTACCCTTGTCAGTAATGGTGCCCAAAGACCCCTGTGTTAGGTTAACTGCCAGTTCCATATTGGCCGCTTGTAATAAGGTCTGTTTCTTGTCTTGCAGCCTGTGCTGCTGGAATATGCTCAATCCTCCCATGACTCTGAGCTGTATTGAAAAGATGTAGATGTCCCAAAATTGACTGTGATACTGCTGGAAATGTTATGATGGTGATACATGACTGACATACATGACTATATGACTAATATATTATGAATGGATATCACAAGTGCATATGGAGCATATTGGTTCGCAGGGCACAGTTGTCTCTCATCTCCATATTTCTGTAGATTTTGCATGCTCTCGCTTTGTTTTCTCTAGGACCTCCTATCCCTACCACCAATACTTGCAGTTTGATTAATTATTTGATTATGGTAGGGTCTTTTCACGTTGACTGCCTCTAAAGTGACCCACTGAGCACTAGCAATCCAGTCTGAGTTGGTTTCTGCTCCCAGTAACCCCATATTGAAATAAGCAGATTCAGAAATTGGATGTTGGAGATTACTTTGCTTTTTAATAGAAGGAAAAGAAAATCTGTTAAGTTCACTAGTATATGAAAACAAAGCAGAGGTTACAAACTGCAGTATGCCAGGGGCTGGTGCACTTATTGATCTTGCTGGTTTCTGTGAATTACTTCAGTGTTGACATTGGAGATCATTGTGGTTTAACAGGGTTTAAAAGCAGACTGCTGATGGCCCACCCAATGAAACGCAACACTTTGCCATGGTGTACAATGTCACATGTCAGAAGTAATTAGCTAAAAATATCTCCCAGTGGTCAATATTATAACATCACTATTAAACACCATCAGTCATTTTGCATACAGCATATTTAATGGATTATTTGCATTTATTATTTTTTATATACTATAAAACACCTAACAGAGGTTCCTGTCATTGAACACTGGAAGCTTTCCAGCAGTGCGACAGTCATTGTTTGGGACATCTGCATCATTTTGGCTCACATAATGCTATTTTTCCGCATCATATTTGGAACATCTGCATAACAAATGTCATTTTGTTTTGCTAATAGACTGAAAATTTTGAATTTGTTGAATCTCTGAAAGTAGAGACAGAATACACCAAGTTCAAGCCCACACACTCCGATGGATTGGAAGTCCAGTGAATTCAGTAAGCATTCAATCCCTTCACTTTCTACATAGTTTATTGTGTTGTAGATTTAATTTTTAATTGATTCATTTGCCATTTTTGCATGTTAGTCTACACTCATTAACCCTTAATGTCAAACAGAAATCTTTTTTTTAGAAAGGGTTACAAATGTATTAAAAATTAAAAAACTGAAATCTCTCATTCATAGAAATATTCCTGCCCTTAATTTAGTACTTAGCAGAAGCCCCGTTGGCAGCAATCACAACTTTGAGTCTTCTTGGTTATGTCTTTACAAGTTTTGGACACTGAGATGTGTTCCATTCTTCCAGGCAGATCCCCTCAATCTGAAAACTGACATCCTCAGGTCTTTCTCCAGATGTTCTATGAGGTTTAAGTCTGAGCTTTGGCCTGACCACTCAAGAAAAGAGACTTGTCCTGAAACTACTCAAGTGTTTTCTTGGCTGTATGCTTTGAGTCATTATCTTGCTGAAAGTTGAACCATCACCTCAGTCTGAAGTCGCATGCACTGTGGGGCAGGTTTTTTTTAAGGACCTCTATGTGTTTGTCTGCATTCATCCTTCAATGAAATCTGAGCCATCTCACTGTCCCTGCCACCGAGATGCACCGCCATAGTATGACGCTGCCACCACTGTGTTTCACTGGTTGGATGGTATTAGGCAGGTGATGAGCAGTCTTCACCAGTTATACAGCCTGCAGTTCTACACAAAACTTGTGTCTCATCAGAATAGAGAATCTTTTAGGCCACCAAATAAAGGTTCTTTGTGTGACTCTACTCTAAAGATGAGAACTTCTATCCTGCACTCTTCAACGTTTTGGCTTTTTTTGCCACTCATTTCTTGTCGCTCTTTTCTCACCTTACAGGAAAATCTGTCCATCAAATATATATACTAGGGGGCTCTGACCCCTGCTTGCTTACCTTGCCAACCTCCAGGCGGGCACTATGCGCTAACCACTTCATGGCTCTGCTGCTCGCGTATGGGGAAGCGGATGTACAATTGAAAAAGATTGTTATTTTCATGGGAATTGTTACATATGCATAATAGAACTAGCTATTTTACATTACAGCCAGTAATTTAAAGATAGTAAAAAATAGTAAAACATAATAAATTGGAAGAAAATTATGTTTCATGTTGCATTAGAGGTATTCGTTGAGTTATACATTTTCATTCAGTTTGGCTTTGAAATTAACACAAAAATACTTTTTGTTTGTCCCTGTGATTTGTTAATTGTCATAGCAAAAGCTGTTCTAACGGGAAACTGTAAACGTTTTAATACGAATGGCCTATCAAGATCTCCTTTTGTGTCTAATGTTATCCACGGAAGATGTACTACATTACTTTTGTTGTCGCCTGTTAAAATTTTACATGTCAGAATTGTTCGACAGCATAGTCTTTTGATATGCATTTCACCAATTTTCTGTGAAACAGATAGACAATTTTCGTGTTAATTCATTTGATTTCATTGTTTCTCTGTGCTAGGATTGCCCGTGTACTCATTTCTTCTGTTGATAACCCTTTGGGATGAAATTCTTCAATAAGATTTGGACATAATATGACTTATTTAATTGGGAGCTTAAAGTGGGGAAAACGTAAAAATTTATAAGAGCTGAGCGCACAGGAACTGTGTCTGACAAAAACATTCACACAAATAAGAGGTGAGAGGACTGTGAGCGTGGTTGAAAAATGGTTGAGAGGAGGGCGGGACTTGAAAAAATCTCTTGGCAATAGTCTTGTCTTAAGATTTTCTTTTATAATAGATATATATATACTGTATAATATATAAGGATGATTAGCATTGTTCATACGTGGTTGTTTCATGGTGGCAACTAGATGCATTCACATACACACATTACAAGATGGTTATGGTTTATAAAGTAAATTTCTCACAAATGTGCACACACCATGTTTTAAAAATCAGATTATTTTTTGGCATACGCATTTTCTTGGTTTTTAGCATATGCATGTTTTCTTGCTAGAAGCTACACAGTTTTATAAATGAAACCTCTGGTGAAGCCTGTTTTATGATGGATGTTATTTTTCAACATTGTGTGTGTTTTCTGCATCTTGTCAGAGCAAACTATACATCTTTTTTAGTGGTTTCTACCTAGGGAATCTGTTTCTGGTCTTAGTTTGGAGTTTAACCATGTTGCAGTTTCCACAGGGATTTTTCCCTAGAAAACGTTACATATCCCTTAATTGCCTGAGATCCGCATTTTTGAGAGTTTCCAGTGCACTACTTCTTTTGGTGTAATAATGGTGGTAAACAATTTTGCTTTTTTTGTTTAATGATTTTGATATTTGGCTTGTGTTAATTCAGCTTTGAGAAACATTTAATTAAAGGATTAAGAGATATAATATGATCGGGGTCAAAACCAAACAGTCCATCCAATCTTTCACCAAGCCATAAATGTACAAGAATCACAACCACAGACAGAAATGAAAGTCAGGAACTCGAGATCAAAGGCACAGGGAAACACACATAAAATATTTTCTTTATCCAAACGCAGATGCCTAAACGGTGCAAAATATGACCATTTATAGTCACTCTGAAGACATCACACTATGAACACTCCCAAGGAATTCTGGGAAGTTACCTTGACAATATTAATATGGTGTTGCCTGTCAACATTCAAAATGGTGCATAAAAATCTTCTTCAGGACATAAGATAAGGAACAAAACATGTCCAAATCAAATTCTTTGGCTTCAGAAACCACAGATTACCTGCCATGATGTCCCAGACACTCACTAGAAAAACCATTAAAAAAATTAATAAAACACACAAATCCTAACAGCGTTTAAGGTTCATTTGAAAGACTGTGTTGACTTCCTGGTTACAAAGTTTTGCATGTTTTCTTACCACATCTTTTCTCCTGGTCCTTATACTTAAAATGCCCCTCTGCCCCCAGCAGACAGAACAGCCTCACCTTGAAAACAGAATGCAGTTTTGGTCTCAGGGCTGCAAAAAAGACATAACAATGTTGGAAGAAATCCAAAGAAGAGCAACTAGGCTAATTCTGGGACTGAGGGTTATGAGGACAGATTGAAGATGCTAAACCTGTTGAGTTCAAGCAAACAGAGAGATTAAGAGGCGACATGCTGTAAGTAAAGGTTTTAAAATTATGAAAGGAATCAGTACAAAGGATCCAGGCTGTTACTGTAAAATGAGCTCAACATGAACATGGATTCAAAGTTTGAAAATTGTTAAAAGTGTATCTTGAACAAATGTTACAATACAGTTCATTTTTTCACACTGAATACAATAAATACTTTGAATAAATAAGCCAGTAGTGAAATAGACAACAGGACTTTAGGGACCCTCAAACCTCAACTGATGGATTCCACTCACTAGCTATGAAAGGTAACAACCATAGATGGAGACATTAGACCATTCCTCAGACATTTCAGGAGTTAAAGGTATTTGTGAGCTTTTTTGACTATAACCAAGACTTGTTGCGCTCACTTCAGGTCTTCAGTTATGTTGAAAAATTAAAAGCTAATAACTGTTATGGCAAATGGCCAGCGCCCTTATCCGTCTGTGACACCTGCTTAATGGAAGGACCAGGGGAGAGAATATACACAGAGTATTATCTCCTCTGGAGCACTAGTTGCAGTGGTGCCTCCAACTCACACATGGCTCCATGGGATTTGGAGTTTGGTGCAGCCCTGTTGGGTTCAGTGGGAGCTGCCAGGGGATGCAGCAGGAACTGTGGATCCCTACTTTGTCCGGCTTCCACCACACCTAGAAGTGCTTCTGGACAATGCTAACAAGCCACCAGAAGTACTTGCAGGTGCAGGATAAAAGAAGCCCGTTGCCACTGCTCCAGGAGCCAGAGTCAAGAGGAAGGTGGATAATGCTTGCGAGGTGTAGTGGAAGAGAAAATATACAATACAGGCCAAAAGTTTGGACACACCTCCTCATTCAATGTGTTTTCTTTATTTTCATGACTGAAGACATCAAAACTATGAATGAACACATGTGGAGTTATGTACTTAACAAAAAAAGGTGAAACAACTGAAAACATGTTTTATATTCTAGTTTCTTCAAAATAGCCACCCTTTGCTCTGATTACTGCTTTGCACACTCTTGGCATTCTCTCGATGAGCTTCAACAGGTAGTCACCTGAAATGGTTTTCACTTCACAGGTGTTTCCCTAATCAGGGTTATTTAGTGAAATTTCTTGCTTTATCAATGGGGTTGGGACCAGCAGTTGTGTTGTGCAGAAGTCAGGTTAGTTGGACGATCATTTATTTTTCAACAGGACAATGACCCCAAACACACCTCCAGGCTGTGTAAGGGCTATTTGACCAAGAAGGAGAGTGATGGAGTGCTGTAAATGGTCATGAAAATAAAGAAAACACATTGAATGAGGAGGTGTGTCCAAACTTTTGGCCTGTACTGTACATGTGGCTGTGGTGGTGGGAATTTAATTCAAAGAGTTTCCCACAATAAAAGAACCTTTGCTTTTACCTTGTGTCCATATCTGTTTGTGTTGGGTGTTTGGGGAGCTGGAGCACCCTCTGGTGTTCACACTGTTCACACAGGCTGGGGGGCTGTCAAGAGGCAGGGCCTGTTAAAGCCCATTGTGGCACTTCTTGTGTGATTTTGGGCTATACAAAAAATAAATTCTATTGTAAATTGTAGATTCAACTGTGGTCTGCATACTGCTTCGTGAAGTCATGACCATCTATCTGCTTTTTCTAACAGCAAGGGAAATATTGCTTTCCTGGCAAAACTATATCAGAAGATCAATCTCTTCCCTTTAGACCATCTCATCATTATTGGTGATGGTGTCATCAGCAAAGTGAATGATGGAGTTTGGCCACAGAATCATAGGAGGATAAGGGGTAAAGCATGAGACACAGTAGGAAGCAATTTATAGCCAAATCATGATCCAATTTTATGTTATTTGCTATGATTTTGTTTTGTTTTGCAACATCTTGGATGTCATGTTGGGTTCTGAATTACCGCCATTTTGAATTTTCATTGTAATGTCCGCTTGCCACGTTTTTAGGGGTGTGGCCTCTGAAGTCATGTGGTGACTAATCGATGTGACAGGACAGCTTTGAGTTAATTTCTGCCGATACCAAAATACTTGCAGAAAAAAGAAAACACAACCTTGTTTCAACTCCTCCCACATGTTAATTTTGGTTTTGACCCTTTTTGTTCTTTCGACTTTCATTCCTGGTTCTTGTTATGAACTCCAGTCTTGAAGTTTTTGTTTTGTTTTGTTATGTGCATCTTCTGGTCGTGCTGTAAAGTTTATCTATCAATGTACTGACATAATAATGACCACCCTTACAGTAAACCTGTAAATGTACATAAAACTGTGGTCTGCCTTCTGCTAGCTCCTTGACCTAGCTCCATCATATGAGAAGGCAAATCTCTTTTATGTAAGTGTTCTCCTCATTGCTGGAAATCAGGCCTACAATTGTGGCACAATTAGCATCTTTACTGATGGAGTGAGAACTATGTTGTCATACTGTGGGTGGGCAAGGAGTACAGCAGGGGGCTATAGCCCGCTACCCTGTAGAGTGCCAATGCTGGGCATCACTATGGTGGAAATAATGCTACCAATCTGCAAATGCTCAGGTGTATTGGTTACGTAGTGTCATAAGGTGATCCACGGCATCAAGCAAATTTTAAAGAAATAATTGCCTACAGGTGAGCATGAGTGTGTTTCGTGCTGTGAGGTGTTGGCTGATTGCATTACATACACGTGCAGAGGTGGGTGGATCAGTAAGTTCATCGTACCTGTGTCCAATTAGGCTGGTGAATTAAGAGGAGCCTACACAGCAGTGAGGAGGAAGAGGAAAGATCAGTAGAAAAGGAAGGAGATGTTAAAGAACAGAAAGAAGGTAGGAGGCAAAGAGAAATGGTGCAAGTGAGAGAGAGAGAGAGAAGGCAGACATTCGGGAGGACAGACCCTCAGAGGAGCTTGAGGCAGACTCTCAGGGGCTGGAGGAGGCTACTCCAGGTGAGTGATTAGGGAGCTGGAGTAACCCGTTGGTGTGGCTCACCATGTATGTTCGGGAAGGCAGCAGAAGTCGGAGAGGTTCCGAGCCTAAGAAGAATGAGGTCCGGCATAGCTCCCTGCTGGGAACCATGGGATAGCAGTGACCAGGACCTGTTGAAGATGGTTACCTTTGCCTGTTGGCAGGGCGCTTTCTCAGCTGTGAGGCCACACACAGGGTAAGCAGAGGAGACATCAGTTTTAAAGGGACGCACCAGGATTTTTAATGGACATCTTCCAACCTGGGAATTTTAACCTTGCTTTTCAAAGATTATTTATTGGACTTGTTTTAACCTCCTCCATCACTTGCTGGTAAAGATTATTTATTTATTGCTGGAGATTGAGCACTGCATTATTTATTTGAACACGGTTTGTTTTTGGAATTATTTTTAATAAAAGCACTGAGCACTTTTTGCACCTACAGCTTGCTGTATCTTTGTGTCCTCATTTGCCCAGCTCATCTCAGTTAATGTATTGACAATCTGGGTGCAAGAGCCTCCCCAAAGGCAAACTGTTGCACAGAACTAACCCGGACCATCACAGGCAGTTACAAATCAGAGCACAGAGTAGCACTAAGTACAAAGTCTAGGGGCCTGGTGATTAATTTTGACAGTATAACAGAGTTACAGGTTAAGATGTAGGCTCTAAACCATGGGTCTCCAACATGTCGCTCACGAGCTACCGGTAGCTTGCCACCCCTTTCCAAGTAGCTCGCCAAAGGGTTAATGAATCCTACATACATTGGAAAACTTGATTAGTCAAATTAGGGGTGGGCGATTTTTAAAAAAAAAATCATATCACGATCCTCAATCTGATTTGCAATCTTTCTTTTCAATGTTGCAAACACTTAAGAGAATATCCGGACTCAAACTCATCAACACCTAAGTAAACGTTATTTTAAATATCAAACAAAGTTGAATTCAATTGTTCTCTCATTTGCTAGCTAAGTGGAGTTAAGAAACATGCCCTGAAGCTGGCAAGTGAGTGAGAAAGGCCCCTCCCCTCAAGCCGCTGCGTGTTTCTCAGATTTGCGCAAATAAAATCGGTACCGCAAGCGAACTATGATACATAGCGAAATGAAAGAAGTTGCAAAATCAATCAGAATGTTCAAGCAAATTATAGAAAAAAACCCGATCTAAATCTGTTAAGTAGTTCTCTCATGAAAAGCGGACAGAGACATTGGATTTTATATATTATATATTAGTAAACCTTCAAAATAATAGACACTTAAAGTCTCAACAGCATTCTCAGCATTTCTGCAGCTTAGTAGAGCCAGATAACTATAGGAATTTTCACCAAGCAACTCTGCTTTTTGGGTCTACATACAGTGCATCTGGAAAGTATTCACAGCGCATCACTTTTTCCACATTTTGTTATGTTACAGCCTTATTCCAAAATGGATTAAATTCATTTTTTTTTCCTCAGAATTCTACACACAACACTTCATAATGACAACGTGAAAAAGTTTACTTGAGGTTTTTGCAAATTTATTAAAAATAAAAAAACTGAGAAATCACTTGTACATAAGTATTCACAGCCTTTGCTCAATACTTTGTCGATGCACCTTTGGCAGCAATTACAGCCTCAAGTCTTTTTGAATAGAAGCTTGGCACACCTATCCTTTGCCAGTTTCGCCCATTCCTCTTTGCAGTACCTCTCAAGCTCCATCAGGTTGGATGGGAAGCGTCGGTGCACAGCCATTTTAAGATCTCTCCAGAGATGTTCAATCGGATTCAAGTCTGGGCTCTGGCTGGGCCACTCAAGGACAGTCACAGAATTGTCCTGAAGCCACTCCTTTGATATCTTGGCTGTGTGCTTAGGGTCGTTGTCCTGCTGAAAGATGAACCGTCGCCCCAGTCTGAGGTCAAGAGCGCTCTGGAGCAGGTTTTCATCCAGGATGTCTCTGTACATTGCTGCAGTCATCTTTCTTTTTATCCTGACTAGTCTCCCAGTTCCTGCTGCTGAAAAACATCCCCACAGCATGATGCTGCCACCACCATGCTTCACTGTAGGGATAGTATTGGCCTGGTGATGAGTGGTGCCTGGTTTCCTCCAAACGTGATACCTGGAAATCACACCAAAGAGTTCAATCTTTGTCTCATCAGACCAGAGAATTTTGTTTCTCATAGTCTGAGAGTCCTTCAGGTGCCATTTGGCAAAATCCAGGTGGGCTGCCATGTGCCTTTTACTAAGGAGTGGCTTCCGTCTGGCCACTCTACCATACAGGCCTGATTGGTGGATTGCTGCAGAGATGGTTGTCCTTCTGGAATGTTCTCCTCTCTCCACAGAGGACCTCTGGAGCTCTGACAGAGTGACCATCGGGTTCTTGGTCACCTCCCTGATGAAGGCCCCTCTCCCCCTATCGCTCAGTTTAGATGGCCGGCCAGCTCTAGGAAGAGTCCTGGTGGTTTCGAACTTCTTCCACTTACGGATGATGGAGGCCACTGTGCTCATTGGGACATTCAAAGCAGCAGAAATTTTTCTGTAACCTTCCCCAGATTTGTGCCTCGAGACAATCCTGTCTCGGAGGCCTACAGACAATTCTTTTGACTTTATGCTTGGTTTGTACTCTGACATGAACTGTCAACTGTGGGACCTTATATAGACAGGTGTGTGCCTTTCCAAATCATGTCCAGTCAACTGAATTTACCACAGGTGGACTCCAATTAAGCTGCAGAAACATCTCGAGGATGATCAGGGGAAACAGGATGCACCTGTGCTCAATTTTGAGCTTCATGGCAAAGGCTGTGAACACTTATGTACATGTGCTTTCTCAATTTTTTTATTTTTAATAAATTTGCAAAAATCTCAAGTAAACTTTTTTCATGTTGTTATTATGGGGTGTTTTGTGTAGAATTCTGAGGAAAAAAATTAATTTAATCCATTTTGGAATAAGGCTATAACATAACAAAATGTGGAAAAAGTGATGTGCTGTGAATACTTTCCGGATGCACTGTACCTCTGTGAGTCTGCCTTTTCTGACATGAATGTCATGAAATCAAAAATCAGAACAAGGCTGACATATGAACATTTAAATGACTCCATAAGAGTGAATCTAAGTGGTATAAAAGGTTAGCCCGGCCACAGACAGACACGACAACGCAGTGTCCACAACACACACGTTTATTTATACCACTATTTACAAAGTCTTATTTACAACGTCCAATCCTTGGTTCCTTCGGCCGCCTCCACTCCTTTCTCGCAAGCTCTATCCTTCTTCCACCCGACTCCGGCTCCCCGAATGGAGTAAGACGGCCCCTTTCATCTTGCTCTGGATGTGCTCCAGATGTCTGACAATGAACATCCGGCAGCACTCCCCAGTGTGGCGGAAGTGCTGCCCTTGCACCCAGAAGCACTCCGGGCGTAAACCATCCCTGGTCTGTCAGTGCTTCTTGTTGTCCTGGAAGCACTGTCCCCCAGGGAAAATAAGTGCCACTCTCCTGGTTCCTCCTTCCTCTAGGCATCCCAGCAGGGCAGGATTCCTGGCCATCTATCACAGTGGCTACACTCCAGCATACACCTGTCTTGTTGACCTCATGCAGTGCCAGTCATCTGACTAACTATAAAACACATCACACGTGCAACTGGACATGTGAATACTCTTGTGAAATGAAACAGTGACATGTAACAAAATGACAAATGAATAAGTCATATCTGTGTATTTGAAATGGCATTGGTTTGTTTTGACTGTATTCATGTTTTAATTCAATAGTGTGAACTAGAAAATGCATACAGACATACAAAATGCACTTTCAGGTGAACTAAATATTTTTTGGGCCATTTTAATGCAAAATGTGATTTGTGGACACCAACATTTTGTAAATATTCAGGAAAAACAAGCTTATTCAGTTTGTTTGGGTTGAAATGAGCTATGAGAATAAATGTTAGAGAACATGAGTAGCTCTCAGCCATTTTCAATTTGTAAAAGTAGCTCTCAGGGGAAAAAAGGTTGGAGACCCCAGCTATAAACTGTTCTCTGGCTTTGAAGTTTCTATGATCCAGGTGTTCCAGGATAGTATGAAGTGCAAGGAATTTGGCATCCACTAGTGGTGATGAGCAAATTGGACGTTCAAACTGCTCGATAAATTACATTTAACGTGACACATGACCAGTCTCTTAAAGCATTTCATCACAAGGGGAGTGGGTGCCACTGGTCTGTTGGTGTTGAGACGATCTTCTTTGGGTATATGCATCCTCACTCTGGGACCATCTGAGAGCCACAACTCAACCTACCACACATGTCCTATAAGGATGTAGGAGACTAAACCCAGACAACACAGAGAACATGCAAACTTCAGACTGATAATAGCCAGTAGTGGGAAACTGAATCCAAGACTCTAGATCATCATGAGTCATTATGCCATCCCAGAATAAAAACTATGTTAAATACGGATTTTGTTTACATAAAACAAAAATGACAAATCATATTTTTTGGCAACTACAGTTTTGTTTACAAACACTCAAAAGACTTGTAGCTTTTTGGAAATTTTTGTCTTAATGAAATTTGTTAATGACGGAAAATAAACAATAAAAAAAAATTAATAAAATGTCCATCCATCCATTATGAAACCCACTTAACAGAAGCTAAACCGGGACAATGTATCAAGGGCAAAACATCACATGAGGAAATTTAAAGTCACCAACACATCTATTTTTGATGGGCAGAAAACCTACACGTTGAGAAAACAAGTACACGCTACTTAAGCAGTGCCAGGACTAAGATTTGAACCCTGGACTCCATAGCTGTGAATCAGCAGGACTAACCATTGTTTAGAACAAAAAAAAACCGTAAGGATAAGTAATACAATAATTGTCTACAGTGGCATAAAAACCTTTTTTAGATGGCAGTGCAGCAGGCTGGTGTATTATCCTTTGTGTACTGTTATTCAGCCTGGAGAGCCGATGGCACGGTTCCCAGTTGCCGGTTCCTGGCGTATCCCTGTGTCTGCTGGCTTTTGTTTCAAGCTGAGCTCTTAATCACTAAATACATCCCTTCAGTAAAATAGCCAGCTGATCAGCTAAGGAGCATTAAAAGGGTCATTAGTTAGTCAGCTCTTCACTTAATACGCTCATTCATGAATTATCTCCAATAAAACATGTTTGCCAGTTCTCCTTTCAGCCTCTCTTTTCAGCAGATCTTTTTGGCTGGAAAGCTCACTCATCATCAGTCCATTAAGAGGTCCATGTGGCACTCCCATAGACATCATGGGGGTCTGTCACTAGGCACAGGAATAAGGACAAATTCACGTGATTGAAGCGTGGAGAGTGACCCGGAATGATGAGACTTTTCCCTATAAGGACAGCGCTTTCCTTTGCCAAAGGGTTTTGTCAGTTAGAGTTACACAAACCATTCTGTGGAGGTCCCAAAAGGAATCATGAATTTAATGCTGCTGACATAATTAGTAAATGGATCGATGTTGGAAACTATTATTCCACCCGCCTCTAGAAAAGCTTACAAAGCATCTCCTTGGCATTTTGTTTTATTTTTCAAAATGGTGTTAAGTGGAGTTAGACTTGTGTAAGGCCCAGGAAAATAGACACTATGGGCAGAGTGTTCGTTTATGCTCCATTTTCTTAATGGAAAGCTACAGTGTAAAGGATAATTTAGGGTGACAAATTAAATCAGAAACGTATCAATGAACAGTGAGTAGTACAGCATGCAAAATAAATATTGGGAAATTAATTAATAAGTCAAATAATTTCATTATTTAGTTGTTACGTACAGTGCATGTTTTAGCTTTCATTTTGATTTATTTGAAAGCATATTGTAAAATAAGCAGCACAAAAATAAGAATGAATGGTTGGCGAACCAGACTGCTTCCTGTTTACTGAGGGGCTCAGAACCTGAAAACATTTCAGCAATTTAGCCTTCATCGGGTGTGCAACTGAAAAGGAAAGAGCAGCAGGTAACACATATAGGAGTGGAAGGAGGGAACAAAGTCATGGCACATGAGTGGAGAAAAGGTGAGGGTAGGTGAGGAAAAGCCACAGTTAGAGAAGATGAAAGAAGAGGTTAAACATGAGTCGGTCATTGAGACCTGGAGCAATATGTGAACTCAGGTTGAGAATGAGCCTAGCTTCTTCTGGTTTTCATTGAAGAGTGACTTTGAAGCCCTGTGACAGAACACAAATAGAGAGATCAGCGTGCCTGTGATCAACAGTTTGTTTAATAGGGCATGCTGTTACAATCCCTAAAGATGCCTTGAGTGGAGTTGGAGATGTCTTCTTTGTTTGGATGACAGTGAAGATGACCACTAGTGTTGTATCCACCAGTACAACACATCATCAGTTGTGTACCTCAGCCTCATAGGGCGTTTCAGCCTTTACCGCAAGACAACCTCAGCCCCAAGGCAGGCCCACCACAGGCTGATCAGACCTGGATGTGTGTCACATGTTTAGTAAATGGTCATTTGGCAGCCCATACTGTCTCGTTTCACTTCAGCCACAGCCAATGACTGCTTCTTTCAGCCACAGTGGCAAGTTCCTTAATTCCACTGGGCCAGCCCTCTGATGCCCACTTCTTTCAGCTGACTTGTAGTGGAACTGGCTACAAAGCCCCTGCAACCCACCTTTACTAAGCGCACCCTCAAATTCCAGCTTTGTTCCTCTGCCTCAGTTGTGAGATTGGCATTCCACAACTTCTTTCTTTTATATGCCTCACGGTTAGCATCCTCTCAATTGACTGTCAGCTCAATGATGAAGGCACAATGGCAGGAGTTAGACCAAAGGACCAAATCTGGGCACAGATTGGTGAATGCAGTTTTGGATTGGAAGGTGAGTCTCTGATTTAGGTTGACATGCATTTCCCAATCACTGGCTGTATTTAGCAGGTATGACTCAAGAGGTGAGGGCTTGGTCTGCTGTTTTTCCACTTCCCGGATGAAGAATGTTAGTTTTGGGAAAGTAGTCTGGGCATTTAGGGAAATGGGGTTGGTTGACACTCTCATGTCCTCTAGTGTTGAGGCCAAGCACCTTAGTATTTGGTTATGATGCCATGTGTACCTTCTTTGTATTAAGCTGTCCTTATAACCCACCAGGAATTGTTTAAGAGTTGCTGGGGCTGCACTCTGGTGAAAGGCTGGATCCTCTCCACACCAAATATGTAGGTTTGCTGGCGAGGGCAGCACATCACATGGGGGTCTGATGATGAAGCAGTGAAGTGATCTACAATAGGCTTTGTAAGGTCTTTGATCTTCACAGCCTATACATGCTCTCTGCAAGCCGCCTCTCTGTTTCACCTACTGTATGTAGATGACTGGACACTTCCTACAAGAAATACAGTAGCTAATGTTTAGACTGGGAAGAGGTCCTCTGTCTAATACTGAATTTACCAGTGAGACCAAAACAAGGGTATTGCTAGTAACATATCTGCAAATGACACAGTGGTTCCTGATACAGCTCAAAGTGCCTAGTGAGGCATGTGGCTCTACTCTCTGAAGCCAGCTGCAGACAAAAAAATTTATGGCAGTCAACAGGAGGAGAGTAAGGGATGGTTAGGAAAGAATGCTCCTGTGTAAAGATCAATATGCAAAATGGGGACATTTTGTTTGATGACTTAAGGGAGAGATAGAATGTTAGGGTGGAGTGGGAGGACCAGCATGATGCAGGTTTCATTATACGATATCACATTATAACAACAGAGCTTCTGTAGAGACACAATAGATGAAATTGAAAAGTGTTAAAATGCCATCATAAGTGGTCATATTACAGTATTAGTACTGTTATTATTTTACTTCAATAATTATTAACAATTTATGTGATGTATTATGCTAATGCTAACGTTAGATTACTTTAGGTTAGGTTAGCTTAAGGTAGGTTATATCAGGTCAGGTATATACTTGATGTGTCATTGCGGCAAAAATGACGCAAATGCACATCCATGCGTGCTGCTGGACCTCGACTAGGTTTTTGTCACTTGCTGCGTACAGAATGCAGCAATGCAGATGTGGCCCCTTTAGTCAGTGTGTCAAAAATGACAAAAGATACAGAAGCACGACCCCCACCCCCTTAATATACATACACTACACTTAATGATAAAATGTATTTTCTGACTTTAAGTTAGGAAGGGAGCAGGTTGTGTAAGGTCTAAGGCTGCGTAGCTAATTGTGCATGCATTCGACTGACCACGGGGCAAAAAAGCAAGTGAGGGAATACACAGGGTTCAACGTTATATACTCACAGTGCTGGATTGGCGGCCATACTCAGTACCAGTACTTGCTTATTAGAGCTTTGGAGTACCAGTAGTAAATGTATATGTAGCAGTGCATACCAACACCTGTCACTACCCAATCTGTGCAAATAGCAAGGAACATAACACACAACATACAATGAATGTATGCAGAACAACAACAAATTTTCATAATATTCGCATTATGGTCAGGTAACGTACCTCTCAAATGAAAATGATTCTTAATTTTTTTTTTCTTAAATATATGAGTCCACTCACAGTATGCAAGCATGAAAGTTCTGCTCATATGGGATGGGGTAATAACATCCACCCCCAACATGGCTACTACAGCTCTGTGGTGGCATGCTATATTCTCATAGTATTATCGAGCGCTGGAAAAAAGTCTGCCTAAGTTTGTCACATGGCATATTTTTAGCAAATAATTCAGCAGAAAAAGTTGCCGGCAAACCCAGCCACAACCAATCAGGTGTCCTATTGTGTGAGAATACAGGCTTCCCAAAATTGGGCCTTTTAATACAGTGAAGCTAACTTTATGAAGATCAAGTCTGGGAAATTTTTCAAGCATGTGCTGCTAGCACTAACACCAAATCATCTTCACAGACATCCCAATTAAACCTTGGTTTAACCTATGGAATGGAGTGGGTCTGGAAATTTGACTCGGAGTTGGATGTTGGAGACAAACAATCACTGCTTGTCATTCTCACAACTGATGCCACATTCACATTGTGTTTTTTTCTCATCTCATCACATATGATGCTCAAATGTATCCTCAAATCATCTTAAGCATCAAGACTCGAGAAAAGATCATGAAAGAGTCAGAAAAGCCCAAGAATGATAGAAAGGCCATAAAGCATATGTAAACAGTCTTATTAAACAGTATTTAATGTAAAATGAAGACATATTAATAGGGATTGTTTTGTTGACTAAATTTATTACACTAATTCTGTTAAATTCCATGTATTTTAATGTTTTCTGAGCAAAAATTGGGGTTATTTTTTAGAGTGAGTTTTATATCATTTAAATTAATAGCAATTTTGTACCTGTATTACAAAAATGTATCTTATAGACAGATGAAGGGGTTTTCAAGAACAGATTAGCTTAGCAAGGGGGCTTCTCCAATATCAATTCCCCTCTTTGTTTCCATAGTGCATTGTTCTCTAGTCTTCATATCAGGTATTTTCTAAGCTCTTCTTCCTTAGTCTCTGTTCTTGCCCTTCTTTTGTAATTTCCACTATAATCCTGATTTTTCAATTTGATACAATGTTGAAATCTTATTTGCTCAGTAATATATCTTTTGAAGGTTAATGCCACTATGTAAAGATTTCTACGTTGATTGTTCACTTTAATAACAATTTGTTCTGCCTCAAAGACCCCAACAAAGGCTAAAATGAGGACAACATGTAATAGTTATTTTTTCTATTAGTAAATTATTCTTTTTATTTCCTTTCTCCATAACAATTTGGAAACGGAAAAAAAAAATCAAAGCTTTTGTTAAAAATAGTATTTATTGAAGTTCCCTGTAGTTAGTGTAGGTACTTCCCAACTCCAGACGGGCAGTGCCTGTGTGGAGTTGGCATGTTCCCTCCATGTCTTTGTGAGTTTTCCTCCCATGTCCCAAAGATGTGCATGTGTGTGAATGTTTGGGTCCTACGATGATGTTTTGCTGCAGTGTGCTGGGCCCTGCCTGGGGTTTGTTTCCTGCCTTGCATCCTGTGTTGTTTGTGATTGGCTGCAGCAGACCCCCATGACCCTGTAGTTAGGATATAGAGGGTTGGATAATGGATGGATGGATGATGTTTTGCCATGGTCAAGACCTAATGTGACACTGTTTTCCCCTTTATACTCTATACTATGTAGTCCTTAATGAAATGCCTCAAATCCTGTTTTCCTACATTACTGTCGGGGCTGACTGCTATTGTAGTTCAATATCCCCACCCTCTTTATTCACCATCTATAACCCAAGGCAACTAGATAGAGTACTGAAACAGACTGGAAACAAAGTTACACATTTATTCATGGAATAATATGCCCAAAATAATAAAAAAGTAAAATACATTTGATAAAAAATACTGTTACAACCTAAGTACCAGTTCAGCTTGCTTACTACCAGGTGGCTGTCTGCCTTATGTTAGTCTCTGGTCTGGGTCAGTCTTTGCTCACATATGGCCTTTGTTTGAATGGAGAACCACTCCTTGCTCACCTCCATGAATGGAAATGGTAGAAACAGAGAGGCAGAGAGACCAAACTTAGGCCAGTCTTTTGGTTTTCTGTCACCCATCATGGATTAATATGGCATCTAATCAGTGACAAATCCTATTTAGCCATAACGTCCAGCCCCCTCCCAACCCAGACTAGACCACTTTTATTCCTGTCAGTATTTCTCTAGATTAAATGATACACAAATGCAGTAAAGAAAGAAATGACATACAGGTAATGAAATGATAAACTAGTCCACTCTGGTCAATTGTCCTCCTCCCCATCACAGAAGGTGCTCTTCTTATTAATGGCCACATTCCTCAAACTCTAGCTTTTTTGTAGGAAGACACTTCTTTCTTTAAGTCATCAAATGGCCTTAGAATATATCAATATCATAATCTATATATATAATTCACTAAGGGCACGCAAGACACTGAGCGCAAGCAAGACATTGACGGGAACGCAAGAAAGTCAGCGCAAGCAAGACAGAGCCCCACCCGCCAACTCTAAGACCATGGGATATGCTCGACAGAGCCCCGCCCACCAACTCTAACCCTCCTATCGCATCATAGGATACACACGACAGAGCCACGCACGCCAACTGTAAACGTCCTCCCGAGTCCAGCGTCACTCTCGAGGCACGCAACAACTCACCAAACACAGCCTCAGTCGCTTTCATCTGTGCAAAAGTCCACATGCACCTCTGAGCCACGTTGACTTTACACCGCACACAAGACAGAGAGCCATGATCGCCATCTCACAGAGCCCCACCCACCAACTCTAAGACCATGGGATACGCACACTTTTAGTGTATAAATGGATATAAATAATTGCATGTAAACGATTCCCCAAAATCTGTTGTATGTAAATGATACTGTTTAAAACGTTATTGTTTTTTCATCAGAAAACCCGGTTTCCACGTCTACCTGTATTAGTTTAAATGGCACTTTTACCACTCGCAATAGGGTGGACGGGCTGACTTATCATGTTGACTGGGCAACACAGTGAATGCCACATCTATCTATATATATCTACGTTTTCTGTAGCCTGCTACAGGAAGGTACTCTCACGACCATTGGCATTGGTTTCGTTCCTTGCTATTTTCGTTATACTGCGACGGTGTTTTCCTAAGCCTTTGTTATACTGAATTCCTTTCTCACCGTTTTCCGTTCCTATTCTTACACCACCGTATGCTACGGCGGGCTTCTGCTAGTTCTAGATATTACAAACACACAGCATTGAGAAACAACGGCATTTAACAAAGCAATGTTTCGGAAAACAAATGTGATTTTGTGCCATCATATCTCCCCTGCACATTAAAATTTCTGAGCATTTTTTAATCGCCAACACATATGGACTGGTGCTCCATTCCCAGAAGGCTCTTGCTTTGTACCTGGTGCTTCTAGAATAGACTCCATCTAACCCAGTACAGGATTAAGACAAAAGGGAGGGAAGGATGGATATTTATTAGTTCCATTATAAAACACCAGTAACGGAGCACTGCACGATAATGTGCAGTGAATACACTTGACTTGAGCATTCATAATCTTCATACTTCTTTCTCTGTACGTTTAGCATTCATTTGCTCAGAGGTTGATGCGCTTGCTGCTTCCTGAGCAGCTCTTCTTTTCTCCACCCTAGTGTCAGCATCTTTGCATGTTAAAACTGATTAAGTCAGTTTTTGTGTTGCAATTGCTTACTTTTCACTTAAGCTGGCACAGAAGTGTTCAATCTGCCTCAAGAATGATTTAAGATATGAAGAGGTCGAGGAAGTGACGCGAAGATGGTAGGGATGAAAACAGCTCCTGTACACATGCACCGCATGACCGCCCTGCTGGCCGCTGCTGAGAGTTGATTCTACAATAAAATAAAATTTTAAAAAAAAGAGGAATAACCTTGGAGGTCAATCATCACCCCGAAAGCATATAGTAGAGGTCACATTGTGTATGTGCAACAAATTTCAGGTCAATAGGTTAAATGGTTTGCAAGCTACAGGTGATTTAAAATCCTGGACAGACAACCGAACAGCCACGGTAGCGTATTACATATAAAGATTCAATTAGGCTTTGCATACACAATAAATATTCTTATGGATCCTATGTGGAGAATCACTTCTTTATAATGTATCAGAATCTGTATGTTTTATTCAAAGACATGTTTTAAAATTTAAATAAGCTCCGATTTATAAAAAAAAGTATTATATTTTATTTAAATATTATTTCACTTGTTAATAAAACAAATGCCTAATTATATGCAGTTTAAACACTACAATAATGATAGTACTAATATGTTAATAATATATACAAAAAAAGTAATAATGCTTAAGAATTACCCTTGAGGCCTGTGACTCGGCTGAATCCGTGCGGCTGATGGTGGCCAGTGTGGGGTAGCACTAACATCATATAACTTTCAAAGAATAATTTGAAATCATCCATTATCAATTCAAACGTAATCAATTTTAGTATCCTGAGGGGTCAGACCCCACTCTGGCAGGTTTGGATGCGAGGCAGCAATCAGACTTGAAGGGGCCGCATACACATACTCACTCACAGGGCCAATTAGAAGGGACCCTGAAGGACCCACAGAGGACATGCACACTCCAGACAGTGACCAGGCAGGACATTTTTGAAGTGGTGTCTCTAGACTAGCTATTTCTGAACAAAGAGGCTCCTCTCACAGTTCTTTCAAACCTTGCATTAAGCCGGTTATTACATGAATAAGAGCAATTTTTCAGTGATTAAGAGCAGAGCCTGACATGGAAAGCCTCAGACACAGAGATGCTGCTGTCAAAAGTGATTGGGCACGCTGTGGTGAATCAGTCACCCCTGACGGAGTCCACCCACACTGCCACATGCGCTTTACACAAAGCACAGTAACATCTTACTCATCTGGACAACTTATCTTTGCCCTGTGCCATCAGACATTCTTTATAATTTCTGAATTATTGGCCTTCCCTGTGGCTGTTAGTTGCCTAAGCCTATTCTTCATTAAGAGGACAGTGGATGAGAGCCTGAAAATCCTCTTAAAATTCCTGAACTTACATTTTTACGAGAAAAAAGGATCATCCTGCATTTTTTGCCATATCCATTTTTCCCTCTTTTCCATCATTTTTTTCATTTTTCCTCTGGTTTCTATTTATAACATGTAGCTCTGTAATCATATACAAGCAGTTGGGCGCTAATTCCAGGTTATTTTTTATTGTGATTGCTACAGAATCTCCAGATGATGCTCTTCTAGATATCGTGCTTTTTCCAGCTTATGTCTGTGTGGGTGAAACAGACCAACTATGGAGGCGTAATGAGAAATTACTGCTCAGATGAGAATTTCTTTTTCATTCCAGCACTTCATGCAATTTCATTTTAGAAGAAAATTAACATGACATAGTCAGCTTTTATAAATTTTTGTAACAAACCAAAGCAGACATATTTATGTATCTAAATGAATTACATTCGTGCTGACCAACCACACATGATGGTAAGTATGGGGTGCACACAAGGAAAAAGCAGGCATTTTTGTGATACTTGTTTAAAGGCAAGCAGTCGATTTTATGCTGGATGTAGGTTTGCCAGATCTGTGGCTTTCTCACAGAATTGGGCTTTTTAATGGCTGTTCATGAGTGAAAATTGGCTTCAGTAAGTGGTAAATGTTAAGGATAGTTTTGAAAAATATGTGGTATGTTAAGCTATTTCAATGACAGTCAAAATAAACTAATTAAGATGATGTGAATAATCTCCCCAACTCACCACTAATGGTCCTTACTGCTGATTTAGGGCTTTCAACTATGCTTCTTTGGCATTCTGACACATTCTCCGAAAAAGCTTGACTTGCTGCATACGATACATGCGACTTTGGCATCTCTAGATTAGAAGCGAGTGTTCATATTCATATTCATAATAATAGCCATTGTACTCTAACAGTATACAACAATTCATTCATCACACTATGGGGAAGTGGGAACACTGGAAACAGGAAGACCAGTTTAAAGATTGGATCTGAGCAGTGCCAGGCGATGACACCAAAGCATATTGCCGATACTGCAAATGTGAAATTTAGGCATTTCACTCAGATTTAATGGTTTTTTTTAGTATGTATTGCACACTTATCTTCCTTAGTATTTTAGGAACATTATCATTTTGGCACTGCTGAGATAAATATAATTTTATTAAAGTGTGTGAAATGCATTTATACTTCCAGGTAAATCCACTGTTAGTGTTTGCTGGTTGGGCAGACACTTTCTGAGAACTGTGATTGTCAGAGACCGAGACAAATCTTACTCAAAGTTTTAGCAATGCTACCCATTTCTCTGCAATTGTTACAGCTAGAAATAAGGAATATTACTGGAAGCAGCAGAACCATCACAGACCTGTATCTGACAAGCTGAACCAAATCAGAATCATATAATTGAGCCATTATAAAATGTTCCAGAAAAAGGAAGTGATGGAGTGAATTCTCTAATGCAGTGACCCCATGACATTCACGGGGGTTTGGGGTGGAAGACCCTTCTGAATGTGAAAATTTGCAAATGATACTTGGACACCCCTAACTATAGTTGGACGCATCAGTGTGGAATATTGTTCCGGTTGGTTTCTCCTTTCAGTTCATCCTGCACCAGACCAAGGAAGATTATTACTTCACCCTTGGACAGTTGTTAATTACTGAGATAGTCCAAAGGGGATCATGCCCACCTGCAAAAGAGCATTTACACCTGTGACTTGGCTTCTCGGATGGTTCTGCCACAAATAGCATTTCCAACTTGAGTTGCACACTTCTCAGGACATTTGCCATTGTCATTGCTGGTACTGAGGGGTGATTCACTTTCTAACTCTAAAGGATGTGACTGATTACATAGCAAGTAGTTAATTCATTATATACACAAATTGTCTACAAGTGCTAAAGCTACAAAAAGCCCCATTTGCACTAATCTACAGCCTACACTATCCATCCATCCAGCCAGCCACCCATCAGTTTTTTTAAACATTATAATTTTATATTTATATTATATTATCAAGTTATTATTATTATTGTTATTATTTTTATTATTATTTCTGTTGTTGTTGTTCTTATTACATTGTCCAAATAAGAGTTACAATATTTTTATCTATTTAAGGTGTCCTCTATCTTTCTGAGCAAAAGTCCAAATATAGAACTGTGTTAAAAATTATGACTGAGACAGTTCAGTTTATGAATGAGATTAAGCACTTTAGTTATGAAGGATTTTGGGAGACACTCATTAAATAACAAACAACATTAAGTAAGAGATAACTAAGTACTTAGTGCTATAAAGAAAATGCACTCATGTACATTGTCCAGGAAGCATATTTTAATATGCACAAAACATGCTGCTGAGACTGCAAGAAGTAGTGTCAGTGAGACAAAGAAAATAATAAATGGTATTAAGTAAAACAGACCGGCCTATATCTAGTCTGTAAAAAGAAGTAAACTGTAAAGATTTATTGGTCAAATCTACCATGCTTTGCTTTGTTTACCTCACCTGCCCCTATTTAGCACACGAGTTCCTGCCTATTATTGACTAGCTCCTAAAGAGCAAACCTCATAGCTGGGAAAGTGGAAGGCAAAGCAGGTCTGAACAAAAACAAAGAGACAGAAGTATGAGAAAGGTACTAAAAATCTAAATAAATTAACTTGATTAAAAGTGAAAACACAATTTTTAAAAAAATATATATAATATGAAATCTAGCAAGGAAAGGTATCAAAATTACTGGCCTATCATAAACGATCAGCAGAATTGACAACAGATTTATAATGGAGGAAAATGTCAGCTGAAATGCGCAAGCCTAGGTTACCATGTCTGGCACATCATATGAGAAAATCCTGGAGACAGCATATGGTGGCTGTGTGACTGTGCTCCATGATGTAGAGGTCCTCGTAGCACATTACCATCATAACAAAAATGTTTTCAAATGGTAGGGATGACAGTGCAAGTGACATGAGAACGCTTTTGTCCAGAATAGTACTTTATTACATTTCCATTATGACATCATTGACCTGAGATGCTCAGAAGGTAAAATAATCTAAAAAATAAGACATGCACAATAAAGGTAAATTATGCAAATCATTGTTCAAATGACAGTATTCTTTGGATTAGAATAGTTAGTAAAATGTAATGTATTTGTCATGATATTTTTGTAAAGGCGTTTTGTTCTGTTTTTGTGTTACAGTGCCCCATTGCTTGGTGACCAAAAGTCTGCCATGTGAAGCCACCACACCGTTGGTATTTAAGAGGGAAGCAAGCTAGCTTTGAAGTCCAGGTTTGTAGATGTTATGGCAAGAACTTTGTGAGTGATTTAGAGCTTGTATGATTCCGGGAAAATAATTTTGTTGTGTTTATGTTTTGACTTTGATTTCTGCTTAGCGTTTAGGGCTTTGGTAGCAGGCTGGTATCGATCTCTTGGCTTCTGACCTTTTGTTGGTTTTCAGACAGTGTTTTCTCTTTCATTTCCTGGTCTCTGGTGCTTACTTTAAACTGCCATTTTTCTGTGTCAGTACAACTGATTAATAACTGTTTTTTGCTGCAGTATTTGAGTGTTGCTACAGCTTTCTGGTGATTTCTGCATGATATTATTTAAGTGATATTACTCAAAATAAAAATGAATGTCAACAGCATAGTGCACATATCCGAACTGGCAACTACCCAAAAAAAGAGCATGTAGCTGAAATAAAACTGCAGTTTGGCACACTTTTACAAATGTTAGGTGAATAACAATGCTGGCTGGAATGGCCTATTCTTGTTAAAACTGCTGTAATGTTCTTCTTAGTATCATTGACTGAAGATTCATCAGAGGGCATTTACCACATTACCTGCAGCTAGACTGTGTTTTAAAAGTGGACTATGGCTTTTAAGACCATCTAGCAATGCCATGCAGTTGTTACGTAGCCACTTCAAGTTAGGAACAGACTGTGAGAGTGGGAGGCTGAGACATTTCAAAAGTAATTAAGAAGGTGAAAAGAAAAAACAGTGAAACTGTCCTTCTGTGACACATAGTAGCTAATGCAGGTAAAACGTAATCTAAGGTAAGGCCTAAGTAGAGACGAAAGCTACATAGTATTATATTGTAGTGTTTTTCCTATTGTGACCCTCCTTTATTGTAAATTCCTGAATAAAGATTGCTGTTTATTAAGTTTCTGTGGTGCACAATAATCATAATGAAAGTGAAGACATAGGCTGATTAAAGTTGCCAAAAATACATGGACTCTATTAATAAATACAAAGAATATTAAGTGTTCTTTCATAATAATAATAATAATAGTAATAATAATAATAGCTAAGTAAAATTTGAATAAATTCAGCAACTATACTACAATCATGTACAAAGTGGGTATTGCCCATTCTGCAAGGCATTTAGTGGCACACAAGGCCTGTTAAGACAGCTGATATCCCCCCCCAAGCGCCTGCATTCATGAGTCACTGGCTATACTGCAACTCAAAGCAACACTTTAGTCTGCCCTGTTAACAAAGAGGAAAATCAGAGTTGTGTTCACACCTCTGAAGACATTCTTTCAGACAAGAAGGCACCCAAATGGACATTCAGTTTACCTTTGTAACTAAAAGTTGAACTGTGTCTGGATGTGATGGGCAAAGTAATGTGCCTATAAGCAGGCCCTGGATCTGTAATCAGAGGGGATTTGAATGAGATTACCAGAGGTTACACCTTCCTTCAAAACTAGCTGCATTCATCTCCTCTGTCTCTTTGTGTTAGCTGAAAGCTGAAGATCTCTTCTCTTTGGGGAAGCTGAAAACTGCCAGTCTGTTCTGTTTGTGAACTGAAGTCCTGTGCAGCTGGCTGTGATGTTTGAATGAAGGCGGATACCCCAACTTGACACAAAGACCCACTGCATTGAATTATCCAAGTCAAAGCTTAGAAAACAATAAAGAACTACATAAGAACATTTATTTTAGGTAGAATGCCCAGTTGGGGCTGGGTAGTCATTTGGCATTGGAATCCCTGCAGATTTTGTTTTCTCCTACAGTTTTTAAAATGTTTTGTGTTTTTTCTTCTCTTTATTTTAGCATTTCACTAAAGCTTTCCCTTTCTCCCCTTTGTTGTTTTTTTTTCAGCATTCTGCTAAAGTTTTGTTTTCCTTTCTAGTCCCTTTAGTTTCCATGTTCTTCCAGGGCTTTTTCTCATTCTGTCGGGATAGCTGCCTCTCTCTCCTGCACCCCTTTTTTCCCTTCTCTTCTCTCTCATTCTTTATTCCTCCAATACCATCCCTGTAACTATCCTAAAGAGCCTGTGGATAAACCAATCAGAGGGCACTTAGCAGATATCAAGCTGGGCTTTATGCCCTCCTATGCTCTTTAGCTTTACAACTATTCTACCAGTCTTATTCTGTGTTATTGAAATAGCTTTATTAAAACAATTTACATTGTGCAATTTTCCAAAATTTACCCAGATTACATGTACTATAAAAATAAATGTTGCTGTTGGAAGCTGACAAGTCGCTCTCTTTGGGGTAAGACACTGTCTATGGAGCAAAAAACTCACAAGCTTTCTTTTGCTTAGAAGTTCCCCTCCATTAAGCCTTGGAGCCCGACACACTGAACTAGCTTTAAGATCAAATCTGCTAAGCCAAGCTCTGTGCCAGATACTGAGCCCTGCCTGAGAAGGCAGAAAAGCAGTATTACCTCAAGAAAGGAACTTCAGTACCTACATTCTTGTCCTAGAAATAGTAATGCTTACATCAGTACAGCAAAGAGCCTAACAGCAACCTGAAAAATTAAGCATCACATCCCACCATGGACAAAGGACAGTGTAACGGAAAACAAGAGTGCCCTCCAACATACTGTAAGTAGAGTGCTCCAGCTGAACTAAGAGCAACAACAGCAATAACTTCACACAACACTGGGCACCATCTTTAAGGACTTGGTATCATGAATTGGTTTATCTGTGCCAAGATAAATTAGAACTCTCTCTAGCCAATAAACAGCCAGCCTCCTCTGAGTTATATGATTGTCTCTCTTATCTGGCTTGCAGACTTCTATGTCGATATACAGTATATGCAGTTATCATATTTCTATAATCTTGCGCTTTATTCTGTTTCTAAAAGCAAGTGTGTATCAGTTATCTTGACATAACTCTAATTTTAAACTGGAGACTGCCTGATACAGGGAATGGTAATAAAAAAGAAGTAGGAGCCTTATCAAATTATTTAATTATTGGTATTGCCAAAGTCAGAACGGATAATTAACTGATTGATTAACACTAATCAATCCATTCTTTTTCTCACATCCTAACACTGTTTCCTATATTTATTTGGTGTTCCTGGGTAGGCAAAAGAGGAATCCCTTACATTACCTACAATTTTAGTAAGTAAAGTTGGTGAAATGGTACAGTAGAATTTAATTTTTATAGATTGAGGACATTGGGTGTACTAGAGTTATGTTTTTGGAAGACTTTCACGCTCTGGGTGCCCTTGGCAAGTTTGTTTATTTTACTTATTTGGCACCTCTATCCAAGGTGACTTACAATATTTATGCTATAATTGGTCACATTTCTTTCGGTTTTCCTTTTTTTTTTTTTTAATTTAATTGATTTTATTAAAATCAAATAACATTCCATACACATAACTCAAGTTTTACAAAAAAAAATGTTCTTAACAAATCAAACCCCACCCCTACTTTTGGTTTTCCAATTGAAACATGGCAGGTCAAGTGACTTACTCATGGTCACACAGTGTCAGTAGCGGGATTTCAACCCACAACCTCTAACCACTACACCACACTACTGGGGGGTTTATGGGGCCAAACAAATAAATTTCTGATAGTAACTCTCATCTCATTTTATTTGAAATCCAATAAAAACTTACCCAGAACATGGATACTGGGACATACTCTTCTTTGTACTTTAATGGTTTTTACCAACATCTGGGTGACCCACTTGTTTGGGTAGCACTGAGCCAGATGGACCAGGCTTTAGCAATGGAAACTGGCTTTTAGGGTATAAAATATTGAATTAAATGGTGGGGAAGTAGCTGGTATTGGTGTGTGGAAGCTAGTAAAATACTAGCTAAATATTTTATTTACCTGGAGAATTGACTCAGGAACCAGAAAATGTAATACAGGGTGTTCTATCTATGACTCTTATAATGATAGACAAGAATGTCTCATTAACATGATTTTGAATTGCAGATTGGAAAAAGTCTTATTTGTGCATACAAATATAAAAACTAACATCTGGCCTTCAGTTGTTTTAAATGTTTAACAGCAGACATAATACAGGAAAGAGAACTTATAGCTGAGTTAATAGACTTATTGAGAAACTTCCACAATCATATAGGGAACAATGAAGTCACCTAGGAATGAGTGACTGGTAGTGAATGGGGTGTAAATCTCTGTGTGTCACACACCCTTCAGTGAGAAGCAGAGTTATAACATTTTAAATTACGTTTATTTTTAAAAGTGACAAAAGAAATTGAATGAAGAATATAACAAAGAAAAAGTACTCTATTTTACATTGTCTGATGGAAAAAAAATAACTGCAGCATACAGTGTTGTCCCCTGCCTGATTGAGCTGTGCAAAGAGATGATCAAAGTAATTGTTTGTTCATAGTAGTTTATGTACAGCAGGCCGCAGGTGGTGCTATTTTTCTTGTCATTCTACTTCTCTTCTTCAACACCTTATTAGTTCCCTAGTAGTAAATCATAAGCATATTAACATACACAGATGAATAATAGGAATCTATTAAAGGACACTTTCAATGTGTTAGGAACTGCACCAGTCAGTAATAAACTATTGATAATACTAACATTGGTGCATCCAGAACAGCCAATGAACTTTTCACTAGTTTTGTTGGGAACTGTTCATTGGTTCCATTTTAGAAATTAAACTTATGACTTCCTTTTCTATTTTCAAGTTAAAATTATAAAGCAGTGTGTGCAAAGAGAAATGAGGTCAACAATGCAATATTTACATTGCAATGTGACCGTGAAATTTGGGATTTTGAAATGTCAATTTTAGGAAAATCTGCACTGCTAATGCATTGCAGTTCAGAATTCTCATTTGTTACTACATGAGCATTATTTCTATTGTTATCTCTTAATCTACAATAGTAGTCACAGCGGCCATAATGAGAGTCTTTTTATCATTTTTAACGCTGTTTGTCCATGCAGTTAAGAAGAACCGTAGCTTTGTTGCTCTCCACTTGCACTCAAGTTTTTGCCATTCTAACTTAATAGCTTGAGTGCACCTGAGTGCAGAATTTCCTTGACGGCATCTTTTGTGCAGGGTGCTGGTCAGAGGGTTGTGACAATTGTACAGGAGTAGGACCCATAAAAAGGGTAGCCTCTCTTCCTCCAAGTGACTTGAGCCCCATCGATTCGGAGCATCTCATCACAGAGGATGTCACTTATCCCAGACAATGCAGTATCAACAGTGCTGGATTAACCATATAAGCAAAGTAAGCACATGCTTAGGGCATTAAGGGTAAAGGGGGCACCACAAAAATTTTTCATGGCCAAATTTATCACATAAATTATTAAATTAATTAAATTTATAGTCTTTTCAAAATTTAATGAAAAATGAATAATGCCTCCCTGTACCTCCCTATGCCGTCACTGTTTGTAGATGACGCCTTACACAGTGCGTTCTGCATACTGGTACCATCTACGATGGGGAATTCCTGTTTCATGGTGATTCCCTTAAACGCCATGTTATGTCAAAATATTGTGAAAATAATTCAATTCAAATCAATATGTTTTTATATTTTTAAATAATAGTTAATAGTTGATTAAAAATGATCACGTAATTGTTGTGGTCCGTGAATTGTCTGTTATTTAATTTAAAATAAATTTCTAGTGTGTAGAAAGTGTTATTTTCTGTTTTAAGCAAAAACAAAAAATCATCCCAGTTTGAGGAAAAAATATTCTGTTAAGTCTATTTAATTCTATTCTTGGATATTTTTAAATTCATTTACATTATGTAAAAGTGAAAATCGTACAGTTGATTACTATTGGATAAATTGTTTATAACTTTTTACTAATAAAGATTTATTAACAAAAATTTCACATAATATTCTTCAAATCTTGTACTAAGAATATGTGTAAATAGATTTGCTAAATTGACACAAAAGCCATAAGTAAATGAAATAATCAAAATGGTAAATCTATGTTTTCATGTCAAAATGAAAACCGTACATTTCAAAAAAACCCTTTAAAATCGACCCAAACGTTAAAATTTGTAAAATTTTGGATGCCATTTTCTCAAGTAATGATAAAAACGCGATCAGATCGAAAAGCAGTGCCGCACAAAATAAATTTTTAAATCAATTTTGGGGTTAAAGTCAATTTCTACAGGTTTTGCTGAAACAAAATCTGTGCTAATTGATATTTTGGAATTTGGTTTGCTTCATCAAAAACTAGAGATTTTCATGAAAATTTTGGTCCTAGTCTCATTTTGATATGACTATAACAATTAAAGTCATTTGGTTTATGACATGGAGGCAGCAGTTTGCAGTTTTTAATGCATATAACTGCTCTAAGCATTACATTGCCGTATGACTTTAACTGTCAATGATTTATTACCATTTTTATTATTTATTTATGGCTTTTGCGTTCATTATTTAGCAAATCTTTTACACACATTCTTAATATAAGGTTTAAAGAATATTCTGTGAAAATTTTGTAACTAAATCTTTCTTAGTAAAAATGTTATCAATAATTTTATCCAGTAGTGATCAGCTGTACGATTTTCACTTTTACATAATGTAGTTTATGGATAATTCTTTTTTCTACTTCCTGCCTAGAATTCATACAATTCTTCATACGGCACTTTTCAGTTCCACTACTCCCCCCACCTTAAAAGCACATGATTCAGCATCAGCAGTAAGCTGGGAATTTAAATGTCTGTATTATTCAGATTATGAAATGAGTAACTGTGTTGAATGCCTCATAATAATTCAACTAACATATTCTGGATGCCTTATCTCTATTATGTATAGAAGCAGATGTGTTACGTAAGATTGATTATGAAGATCTAATCAAAGAGTTTGAAAGGAAAAAAAGTTGGAAAAAATTATTAAGATAAAAATGAAATGAAGCATACAAAAATAAATATTATTTTCCTTCTTACTATAAGTATGTTTTGTTTAATTTCGAATTTTTGATAATAAAATAACATTTTATTTTCTAGTTTGTTATTGTTTTAATATTTTGAATTACTAGTGTAAGGGGGCACCAAAATTACTTAGTGCTTAGGGCATCAATACAATGCGCTTGAAGGTGTCTCTACAGAACCAGCTTTGAATAATGTCTACTAAGTCCTACTTCTGTCCCTACATAGGGCAATCAGGATCGATTTGCCACAGCCAGAACTTGTGCCCCCTGGCCAAGGTGCTCATACCTATCTGAAGAAGACTATCCTGCTTCAGGGAATCATAATCATCTAGTCTGTCAAAGTCAATGGTCGGTTTTAAACGATCCCCACATCAACCACTGGGTGACAGACACATTACGTGGTGAGCCTGTGAACTTGCACTTGAACCGGCAGTGGACGACCGATTCCTGCCTGTTTCAGCGCACAGTGCAGTTGGGGGTTTATCGGGCACCCATTTGGGGGGTGCTGGGGTCTCAAAAATCTCATCATATACATGTATTATGATGTATTATACATATATCATTATGTACATGTATAACACACATTGTATAAACTGTACATAGTAAGTGTCTATAATTTGATATATTTCAATAATTTACTTATTACCATATTTTTGCTGTTACATTCCACCCTCTATTATTTTTCTCTTTTCTGTGTACTATTACTACTTTTCTCATCTTCTCCTTATTTAACGCTGTACTAGGTTTCAACTAATTTCTTTTATATCTTTTTTATACCACTGTACCACACACATTTAATGAAATGATTTTTAACAATAATACTTACTATATCTTGTAATGTTTTCTTGTATCTTTTTCTATCTCTTTGCTCTTTCTAACTCTTCTAAAGAAAGGAGAATGGGAAGAAGGAAGGAAAGAAAAAAATGAAAGCTATAATTTGAATATTTATAAGTGAAATGCATCTTAGCACAAATCTAAGTAATAAGCCACTGTCTAGTCAATTTGGTTTTTTTAACTTATATTTTTCTTTTTTTCTTTATTTATAGTTTAAGTTTTTATTGCCTTACTTTGACTGTCTTGTTGGGATTTTTTTGGTAATGTTTATTGTTACCTTTAAATATTTGTTAGCCTCCATTGTAGAGAGAAACCTCACACTTCATGGCATGTGAGACAACAGGAACTTTGAAGTGTATGATCTTGTCTTTGAACGTGAAGGGCTAGAAGGGAGGAACAAGGGAGAGAGAGCACGCCATTTACATCTTATTCTATGTCCACATTATTTTACGGAGGTTTATACTGATCAAAAATAGTATTGGCAGGACCCGGCAGTGAATAATATGGACTCTTGCTGAAAGTAAAGAAAAATTTCAAGAGAGGTTGCTTTTCTTCCAATGATATGAAGATGAACTCAGGATTAAAGAAATCTTACAAAATGTGTCATTTGTTAAGAGTTATAAGCTGGAATGTTAACGGTCTTAATCATGAACTAAAGATCAAGAGTTTTCATATCTTAGATCACTTCAGTCACATTTTTTAATTTGATGTATCTTTGTATATAGAATTTTTTGTATATTGCTCTTCATTGAGTACCTGGTTTAGGCTGCTACAACAAGTTTGCATGTGATAAATAATAAACCTTACAGATCACATAAGGTTCACATACAAAAATACAGATTTGTTAACACATTCATTAATATTATTATTGAGATATGCCCAGTTGAAAACAGAAGTATGGAAAATAAGCAAAAGTCACCAGTATTCCTGGAGAAAATAAACCTTTGGGGGGTCCACAGTCAGTTATAATAGTGAAAGTCAAAGACACAGTCACAGTTCTGGAGAGCCTCCCCATCCTGGGTATTCTACATTATTAATGAAAGTTTTTGTTGGGCAGTCTAATAAGAAGACAAAATCCTTTAATCCTTTGATTTCAAGTCATCCTGTATCTCTGGTGTCTTTCTCTTGGGCAGGAAAACAGCTTGGAAGTAGAGCAGTGGAAGATATACATGTTGCTTTTATCTGTGAAAATAATGATACAGTTTATAGTAAAACAATACAGTGCACATATCTATCATGACAAAAAAGATCTAAAACCTGCATTATTAACTGATATATTTCAGGTTGTCCTCTTTGCCTATTTGTCATATAGTGTTGGATTTTGAGTTATGAACTGGTGATAATTCTAAGCTTTGTCATTCTAACCTTTCATGTTTCTTAATGTTTACTGTTTGGTTTTGCCTTTTCAGGCACCATTTTGCTGAGGTCATCTTCATTTCAGTGACCAAGTTTGTTGTGGCTTGACCTGTCATTTTGGGTTATGGTTTACTGTAGTTGATGGTGGTGCAGCTGTCTGGTTATCCTGGTTTTAGGAAAACCAATCCAAAAGAATCTTTGGCATGCGTTTAATGCTTTTGTTAGTGCTGACATTTGGGTACTGTTTTATTTCTTGCCTGCTGCCTTATACTTTATCAACTTCTAAGCACTTGAAAGTCTAAGCTTATTCTTTCTTTCATTACAATCACCTCAAAATTCTAACCTAACCTCCATAATTTAATGTGAAAGTAATGCATTATATTATCTAAAATTAGGAAGAAAAAATTAGATTTGACTTGTAGAGAATGGTGCAAAATTTCTTTAGCATTTGGCAGGTATTCATTAAAGCTGCTCTAAAACAAGACTGCCACACCGGCTTTTTTTTCTTTGGATGCTTTAATATATATGAGGATAAAAATAGTGGGCTCTCATAATGGACTCTTTGTTCACATAGCTCTCTGAATTGGGTAGAGGTGGGGTGTTCATTTAATGCATTTCAATTTTAAAACATTAATGTCTGAAATGTTGTACTGATTGTATTTGTGACAGAATTTTTTTAACTTGTTGTGATATAATGTATAAGTTCAACAATTTTCAAACAAAAAACAAGAAAGCTCACGAAGGCCTTTAATTCTTTAGATGTCTGAGCAAAGCCTACACGTCTTCCTCTGTGCTCACCAGCTTCTTCAGTAATGGTGGTCAGTGAAGTCCGTCCTAACTGGCTGCATTATCCCCTGCTCAACTCAGGACCACGGGGCACAGCAGAGGTTGGTGATGCTGGTACAGAATCTAACCAGTACACAGCTCATTACTGATCAGGACATGTGCTGCTTCGGAAAGATGACAACTAATGTTATTCAAGTTTTCTGCTATCTAACTCTGCCATTTTTCTCCTTCCTCTATTCTAGTAAATGGTACATGACCATCAGCATTTGAACCACAAGACTTGTGGACAGTTTTCACCCTCGGGTCATACGATTGCTCAACAGCATAAATGCACCTGATGTGTGTTTTTCGTACAAGCTACAAACATCACAGGGCAAGTAATACATATAAAAAAGATCATTTTTGGGTGGAATATTCCTTTCAGGAGTCTTTTTCTGTCGATTGGTGTCAACAAAGACAACTTAAGTTCATTTGATTCAATGTTGTTTAATAATAATATTATGATATTGCATTTATTTTTGTCATTGACTAAATTGTGCAGTATGTTTTGTCTGCTATTATCTATCTATCGTACCTTGTCTGATGAAGACATGTAACTAAGAAATGTATTGTACTACAGTATGTTCATGTGACAATAAGTAAGAACATGAATAAGAACATCAGTACAAGCATCTGAAGTGAGGCTCTTTACTCTGTGGGTATGCAGGATTCTCACTGATAGAAAGGAATATTGGGCAGTCGTGGAGGACCTTGGAATCCTCTCATTACCTATGTGGATAAAGACAATCCAGCTGAGGTACTAGGGTCACCTACTGAGCACAGCCTCTGGGTGCTTCCTCTTTATTTTGCTTACCTGCACATTGGTAGGTTGGTGGTGTGCAGCATGATATGTTGTTCAATATTTTAGTTCCATGGGTGGTTAATCAGTAGAAGAGGCAGGACATACTGGAGCGATTAAATTCGTCAGATGAATTGGAACACTCCAGGTGGATCGACAGTAACACAGACAACATCCATCTATTCCCTGTAGAATTCAGTTAATCCATACATTGGCAACATGGTACAAATCATCCAAAGATGGGGTGCTACTCCATTCCCAGGCATGTTCAATGTCACACCTACACTTATCCACAGATAACCTAATCAGAGCCTTTAATCAATCTAACACTTTTGGATGTATAGAAAAACTGGAGCACTGGAAAAAGACCCCACACAGTTAAAGAAGAAAACATACAAACTCCACACGTTCAGTGGTCAGAACACAGACAAAGATGTTTATTTTAAAATACTTTTCACTGATGAAGACCTCAGTTTAGGATTAAAATAAATGCCAGTATGAGGCATGAATAGGGCCTCTGTGCAGGTCCATCCATCCAAACAGATCATACTGCATACTACAGTTGGTGGAGTCTCCGCATTTATAAAAGCTTATGTTGTGGACTTCACAGCTTTGAGGTGTGTTTCTTTTTTTGCCATTTCTGACATTACAAGAATCCTCTGCAAAGTGTAATTTTCTGGCAAATAATACATTGTTAATTAAACTCGCAGTTCTAAAAACATGGTGTTTGCTTTTAGAGACGTCATTGTAGAGCTTGTTCAGATTCTTCTCTGTAAGACAACAGCATTATTTTTTAATTAGGAAGCAGCAAGTTCAGACTTGAGGCTGATAGCAGAGAAGCACACAGTTAATAAAGGAAGATGTGGAAGAGGAGATGGTGTCAAAAAAAACAATCGATTTCACTACGCTGCCAAAAAAGAAAAAGAGCCTCTTTCTGACCACATGAGTGATGCCCAGTTGTGTCCAGTTGCTTTAACGTGGAGTTGCTTGGTTCAGGGGTTTACATTGTAGAACCTCACAGTTGTATCCACCTCAGCTTTTTTTAGTTTATTTGTAAAACAAGAGGAGACCATTCTGTATATTAAGCTCATGCGCTCAGCTATTAGCAGAGTTGTCTCAGTATCTTATCCGAATACTTAAAAGCAGCCAAGGTTAACTCTTTAATTACTTGAACAACTTGAGTCCTATGACTCATTATAGCACTCTTATGAGAAGGGCATCATTTAATCATCCATTCATTTTCTGGACCCAGCTCGTCCTGGTGAGGATTTTGTTTCTTGTGCTTTGTTCCAGAAACATCATGGCATTCAGGTATTACCAATAGGAATATATACAGGTATATATTGTGGCAGGCGGCTGGGGGCTGTGCCCAGCTGGGACGCCAAGAAGGACCGATAGAAGAACCACAAAAAGGCAGCCGCCCTGACTTGTACAGTATGGGGGCCTTGGGAACTGAGCTTGGAAGCTGAACTCTATAGGGGCCCGTGGTCACCGCCAGGGAGTGCCCAGAAGATTGTGAAGCCTTGAACATTGGCACTTCTGCCACACCCGGAGGTGCTGGCAGAAGTATTACCAGAGACACCCAGAGTGCTTCCAGGTGCTTAAGCAGCACTTCCGCCACACCAGGAAGTGCCGCAGGAAGCTTATCAGGAGGCACCTGGAGCACGTCTGGGTGGGCATAAAAGAGGCCGCCTCCCTCCAGTCATCAGCTGGAGTCGGGTGGAAGAGGATGAAGCTTGGAGGAGAGGAGTAAAGGCGGTGAAGACAGGACTTTGGAGAAGCCTAGACTTGAGGGTGTGTGGTGCAGGATCACTGGGTTGTGTGCGGGACTTGGACTTTTGTACATAGTGTAAAGAAACGTATGTCTCGTTTGGAAGTGTTGATGTCTGTCTGTTTGTCTGTCAGGGCTGGTCTTCCACAATATATATATACTGTATATATATATATATTGTGACAGATTTAGGGTTTTCTCTCGCACCCTTGTACCCTCGGACCACACGTCAGACACCAGAAAAAAGTCCAAATAATTATTTATTATAATAATAACGTGCACAAAGCACGCTCCACTCCCAAATACTCCAATAATAGATCACAAAATACAATAAACAATCCTCCAGCTCCCAGACGCGTTGCCACCCTTCCACCCAGCTCAGCTCGCCATCTGGGAGCTCCCACAGTCCTTTTATATCCCCTGACCCGGAAGTGTTCCCAATCCAACAGTCCACAAATCCTTATTCCTTCCGGGTCAGGGTAAACAATGCTTTTTCTCACCCCGGAAGCCCGTCGCTCTTCCTATGACGAACTTCCGGGTCATAGGGCACGAAGAACTCTTCGGTCCTCCCTGCAGCTCCCTCTCGTGGCTCCCATGGCATCCAGCAGGGCGGTGCATAAAAACTCTATTGTCCATGATGCCCTGCTGGTCTTCTGGGAACCTCCATGCTGCAAGGAGGACTCCACCTGGTGGCTTGGGGGTATTGGCCAGGGTACATAGTCGGCCATATCTTACAGTACTCCCCCCCCAGTGACGAATCATGATTCGGAGCGGCCAGCCCCGCGAGGGATGTCTTCCTCCAGGAGGAGTTGTTGTTCGGGTCCTGGCGAAGTCCAGAATATTTCCGGGAGAACCTTGGGAGAATATTAAATAAAAAAGAATTTGTATTTCTCGTCCTCCCAGGACAACTTCGCCATCCATGTCCCGGTCGACGGCATTCATAGCACAGCCGCCTTCCTCCAGTGTATATCCCTCTGCGAGTCTGGAAACAGTCTGGAAACTTTCGCTCCGCCCCTTTGTCCAGTGAGGAGGGTTCCACGGCCGCCCCTGAGCTCTCAGCTTGCTGCTCAACTTTGTCCGGAGACCCCCTCTTTATTCTTGGGATCTCCGGTTTACTCTGGGGCTTGTCCACAGTTTGGGTCTCTCTATTAGTGAAAAAGAGCCCTTTTACTGTCTGCACGCCCTTTGATTTGTAAATTACCGGTGGCGGCGTCTTTAGGGCTGTCTCGCTCCGGGAGTCAGCACTGTGTAGCTGCCCCGGATCGATTAGCCCTTCCGCCGGCCACTCGGTTATCGTACCGGCCTCTCTTGTAGGGCACGCCGTGTATTGGCACCCGCTATTTATGAAAAGCGGGCCCGGATTACACTGCGTCCCTCTTGTTTTATATACGATACGGGTTTCACATACCTGTACCGCCACATTATGATATACAGGAGGCTCCCCACCAAATCGCCGCACGTAGTCCCTCAGCTTCTCCAACGGCGCTTTGGCTACCGCTCCCAATTCCCCGACGATCTTCTCAATGGTCGTCAGGACCTGTAAACAACTCTTTACGGGCTCAATCAAACGCTTGAGTTCCCGCAAGTCAATATTTATTTCGACCGGCAAAAGACTTACTTCCTCGTCTTTCTTCTCTGCCGGCCGGGAGCCAATGAGCACGCCCGCTTCAGGCACGTGCTCTGACGGGTCTCACGGAGGCTTCTGGGACTTGGAGTTCTCTAAGGCAGCGGTCGAGGATCAGGTCGCTTCTTTCAGCGGACTGAGGTCTGTCTTAATTACTTTTACGACATTCCGAACAGCCATTTCCCGACCCTCCTTACCTTTTTGATTTGTGAGCGGTGCTCCGCTCGCCTCCCCTTTCCCCTTCGGAAAAATCAAGTCCGTCTTTTCTTGGGTGAAGCCACAAACAGCTGGACACGGAACGTCACCTTCCTGGAATCCCTCGTGGTACGTCACGTGTCCCTCGCCGGCACCCGTAATGCGGAAGTCCTTCGGGTTACTCGTTTGCCTGCACAAGAGCGTGCCATCGCCTTCGGGTTTGTCTTCTGCCTCCCGCAGAGCCTTCGGATGGACATCTGGGAGGTATGTACACGGGACAACAGGTGTTAAATTAAAAAGATTGCAAAGTACATTCCCTGCACATACCTCGTCGGAGACGTCCTCCTCCGGAAATCTCTCCCGAAACGCATAGCTGCTCCATGGCTCGTCTTGAGCGCAGGCAATGTCGAGCGCTAGACCTCCGCTGTTGCTGGCGCTCTGCTTTGTCTTCTTCTTCCCCATGACGGACTTGATAAAGGTGAGGTTTCTGGCGATTTTTCTGCGTCTTGACGCTGTCTTCTTGGGGTATTCTGTCCACAATAAAATTTTTTAAATTCAGGTCCTCCGCCAAACTGACGGCCAGAGAATCCTGCCGAAGCTACGCCAATTGTGACAGATTTAGGGTTTTCTCTCGCACCCTTGTACCCTCGGACCACACGTCAGACACCAGATAAAAGTCCAAATAATTATTTATTATAATAATAACGTGCACAAAACACGCTCCACTCCCAAATACTCCAATAATAGATCACAAAATACAATAAACAATCCTCCAGCTCCCAGACGCGTTGCCACCCTTCCACCCAGCTCAGCTCGCCATCTGGGAGCTCCCACAGTCCTTTTATATCCCCCGACCCGGAAGTGTTCCCAATCCAACAGTCCACAAATCCTTATTCCTTCCGGGTCAGGGTAAACAATGCTTTTTCTCACCCCGGAAGCCCATCGCTCTTCCTATGACGAACTTCCGGGTCATAGGGCACGAAGAACTCTTCAGTCCTCCCTGCAGCTCCCTCTCGTGGCCCCCATGGCATCCAGCAGGGCGGTGCATAAAAACTCCATTGTCCATGATGCCCTGCTGGTCTTCTGGGAACCTCCATGCTGCAAGGAGGACTCCACCTGGTGGCTTGGGGGTATTGGCCGGGGTACATAGCCAGCCATATCTTACAATATATATATATATATATACATACACATACATGCATACATATAATGGAAAAAAATAGGCAGCAGACAGAAAAAGGTTTGGGGAAGGCCACCCCATATACTGAAAATCAGCAGAATAAAAAAAAACACATTTTATAGTTACAGAGTTCACAACTGAACTGACTAAAAGCTTGATTCTGGGCTATAAATATGGAGGAGGACGAGGTGGAGTCAAGGCAGCCAGAACAGGAAGTGATGTGGCAGGAAGGTGGATTCTGGGTACTGGAAATTACATCATCAGGGTTTGCCTGGAGTGACATCAACAGTGGGTGTGCCGGTGGTGATATCCTTGAGAGGCAGGGTCTTCAGCTGAACTGCAGAGGAACAAGAGGAGAGAGCATCAGGTGAGAGCACCAACTTCCCGTCTGGCTGACGAATAACACTATTTGAGCCTGTAAACTGTCCTCCATGTGCACTTGTGTGACTGTGTCTCTCTCATTTCAACAGATGGCTCATCACAAACATTTGCAGTAATATAATGCATTTTATTTGTCATTCCAACAAGACAGCACATCACAAACAATAACGGTGGGGGCTGATACAGAGAGAGATCAGCTGACATCACCAGGAGGTGCACCACTCACAGTGTTCAGGGATGGGCTCTGCGCGTCTGACTAAAGGAGCTTTTTGTGGCTAACTTCCAACGGTTCACCAAAGAGAAAATCTTCAAACTAAAACGAAATGCCACTACACGCTATCTGTTGGAATGACAAATGCCATGCATTTTGTTAATACATGCATAACAAAACAGTAATAGCCTTCTTGGCTTCTGAAGAGGTTAGTTCTAACGGCGGGTCTGGATTATGGAGCACCATCTTCTACTAAGTCCAAGTCCAAAAGATATTTTGCCATTCGTGAGTGTTGTGATTTTATAGGCTTCTGACCAGAAGGGGCAGGGTCAGTTGAAATCAAGGGGCATATTCTCGGTACTGTAGGGAAAAAAGGAGACAATACTGTTAGTGACAGTATCCCATCTTCGCTCAGCAGGGTATTGTATACCTTAGATGACTATATGTGTGTGGATATATATATATATATATACAGTACTAGCAACCGGGAGCCCAATCGAATCGGGCTACAAATTCCACGCTTGTGAAATCCATGCTTTCTCTGCAAAGAATTATTTGTTTTTTTAAGTCCTTGAAATGATTTTGTTATCATGGCACTGATTTGTGCTTAAAATAGACGTTTTCGCCCGATGTAATGAAGAGCTTCCTGTTTAAACGGGGCTGCGAGACGTAAACTCAGCTCTTCGATGCACCTCATTTGATTTTTTCTGGCAAACAAATTTTCAAAACAAACCATATTTTACGACTCTAATCAGAGTCGGAGTAATAATTATGTTGGCGTGGTCATTTTAGATCTGAGATCGGCTAAAATTTAAACAATGACCATTGTTAATACCCAGCCGTCATTACTCAGTTTGCCAATAGATGTCAGAAGGACGGATGCCAAAATCGAACTGCCCAAAGATAGATTTCGACATACCAAGCAAATGGCGATACGTTCTAAATTACTTATGGTTCCGGAGCTGTCGAAGGGTTTAAGTCAGTCGACGATGTTAGTCCTGGAAAGTACGCCCCACCAAACCAACGTTTCAAAAACCAATCGAACTCACTGTTATCTGCTCGAACCAACACCGACTTACTATACTCGGCCGTCCATCAGCGTCACTGAAGCATTAGAACATTCTTAGCCAATCATGCAATACTGCGTCCGCGTTTGCCACATTATGTTCCAACTACAGAGGCAGTGTAGAAAATCACACTGCCCATCACAGAGTTGTAGAACATGTAAAATATGTCACTAACCATATTAAAAGAACACAGTCTCCTAAGAAATAGACTGCTCAGCCCTTTCTAAGGTAGTTCATTTGTGTTATGAGATGATTTAATCCTGCTATGCAGTGCTCCACCTCTACTGTACATCCACTTTCTGAATAGTGACCGGACATAGAGGCTGTTTGGTGTGGTGAAAGTCAAGAACCAGTTCCTTTGGTTTTGTGGATATTAAGTTGCAGAAAATTCTCTTTTCACCAAGAAGCAAAGTTCTCCACCTTACTCTTAGATCATCTTCCTTGTCAATACACTACATTAATGCATTATCATCTGAGAATTTCTGCAAATGACATGACCTGATGTTATATTTGTAGTCAGAGGTGTACAGAATGAAGAGAAAATAGCACAGGACTGTTCCTTGTGTTGCTCCAGTGTTGCTCACATTCGTATGAGAAGCACAGTCCTTGAGTCTCACAAAGTGCAGTCTGCCTGATAGTCCATTATCTATGACACCACAGGCTCAGCCACCTGCATACTGTATCTCTGAGTTTATCCCTTAACAGGGATGGATGGGTGGTATTAAGGACGCTGGAGAAATGGAAAAACATAATCCTTGTGGTGCTACCAGCCTTGTCCTGTTGAAAATAAGCTTTGTGGAGCAGACAGATAATTGAATCCTCTCCACCAATCTTTGTCTGCAGTGGATCTGGGTGATCTTTTACAAAAGGACTCACATAGTCCAGGACTAGCAAGGGTCTTCATAAAATGGGAAGTAAGGGCCTTTGCTCCATAGTGAACATGTTAAGAGGTACCTACCAAGTGGTGTACCAGCTTCCCAACACCTGACACAGACAAATGCTATGCACAAGTCCAGCATAATACATGTTTTATTTATAAGGAGGAAACATTTTCCCTTTGTTCCCCCACCAATGCACAGTACAATAAAGCACAGCACAATTTAAAGCACTTTCTTTTCTTCTTTTTCTTTATCCCAGTCCTTCTGCCTTCACTCCTTTTCCAGCAAGCTTCGTCCTTCTTCCTCCCAACTCTTGCTACTTGAGTAAAGTGAGGCGGCTCATTTTATGCTGCACCTGGGAGCATTTCAGGTGGCTCATTGATATTATCTGGAAGTACTCCCAGGTATGGTGGAAACCCAAGTATGGCTTTGTAGCTCCCCCTGGCAGCCCCCATGGAACCCAACAGGGCTGTGCCAAACTGCAACTATCATGGAGCCCTGCAAGAATCTGAGGTGCCTCTGCAACCCATGGAGGGGTTGTCATATAGTGCTCTGGGGGAGATAATGTCCTGTGCACATCTGCTACCATGGCCCTTCCGGTATATCGGCCTCCCAGCTGGGAAAGGGCTACAGCCATCCATCACAATCTATACTAATAAAAGGCAAAGCCCTCACTCACTCACTCACTAACTCATCACTAATTCTCCAACTTCCCGTGTAGGTAGAAGGCTGAAATTTGGCAGGCTCATTCCTTATAGTTTACTTACAAAAGTTAGGCAGGTTTCATTTCGAAATTCTACACTTAACGGTCATAACTGTCGACAACGTTCGCCATGTTGAACTTTCTTATTTATGGCCCCATCTTCACAAAATTTGGTAGGTGGCTTCCCTGCGCTAACCGAAACCGATGTACGTACTTATTTCGGTAGTATGACGCCACTGTCCGCCGCCATATTGAACTTTCCAACGTCACTAATTCTCCAGCTTCCCGTGTAGGTAGAAGGCTGACCCCATCTTCACGAAATTTGGTAAGCAGCTTCCCTGCGCTAACCGAAACCGATGTACGTACTTATTTCAGTGGTATGATGCCACTGTTGGCCGCCATATTGAACTTTCCAACGTTACTAATTCTCCAACTTCCCATGTAGGTAGAAGGCTGAAATTTGGCAGGCTCATTCCTTACAGCTTACTTACAAAAGTTAAGCAGGTTTCATTTTGAAATTCTACGTGTAACAGTCATAACGGTCGACAACGTCTGCCATGTTGAACTTCCTTATTTATGGCCCCATCTTCACGAAATTTCGTAGGCGGCTTCCCTGCGCTAACCGAAACCATAATTATTTTGGTGGTATGGTGCCACTGTCGGCCGCCATATTGAACTTTTCAATGGTCTTTGTTACTTATGGGCCCATCTTCAAGAAATTTGGTACGCGGGTTCCCAACGCTAACTGAATCCTACTTACGTACATATATATGTCCATAGCCTGCAGTTCGGTCACCGTGTGAGGCGGCATTGGGTCCCCCATCCCAATGCCTCCCACATTGTTGGCTACCTGCCTATATAAGGCCATCCGTCGCTCCGGTCTCTACATTCCCTTCCATGCTTCGCCACGGGATTCATGTCTCCCTGCTGATAACTACAGCCTTTTTATTTAATCCACAGCTTCTATGCTGTTTTATTGTTCGTTTATTACGATTATAGTTATTGTGTAGGTATTTTAGACTTACTTTACATTGTTCAGGTACCCATTTCCTTTATTGTTCCAACCGTACCCTCATTAAAATGTCTATCGAGGTGATCACCATCGATCAAAGAATTGTCACTTACCGAGTGGTTTCCATGCCCGGAGATGGCACCTGCCTTTTCCATTCTCTGTGTTACATATAGCACGGCCATATCAGGCTCACTCTTGATATCCGGAGGAACGTTGTGTCTTATGTATTGAATGACTGGGACAGGTTCAAGGTGTGGACTGATGACGGTACAGTAGATAATTACGTATACTACACTATAAGAGTGAAATGCTTAAGCCCTTCACCTATGGTTCTGCATGTGAGTTGATGGCTGCCGCTGAATTGTTCGGTTGTCGCTTTCAAGTGTACCAAAATGGCCAAATATTTTACACCTTTCGACAACCGCCAATGCCTCTTAAACATCTTAGATTCACAAGAGACGATTTCAGTAGTGGACACTTTGATGTTTATGAATGTTTAAACTCTCAAAAGCTGGATGTGATTTTATCGATGAAACCGGTTGTGTGCTTACAACGCTTGACAGATGCCAAATGTCACTTCAACAGAACAAATCCTGTAAATACTATCGTAATTGAAACAAACCATGAAACTCAAACCGATTATGACAGCAGCAATCCAAGCTGTGAGATTTGAGACAAGATTACTTTTCACATGGCCAACTATACGTTGCATGCTCAAGAGTAATCTCAGCGCACAGCTTGGTCATATTACAACCGGAGGGCCGAACTGACAACGTGCATACAAAGAGATCCTTAACAAATAATTATTGGTATATTTTCACTCAGTTTAAAAAGGTTTAATTTTCTTCTTAATAAAAATTTTAAGGCAGTACTTCGCCGCTGCGAAGCGCGGGTATTTTGCTAGTATATAATATATATTGAATTCAGCTGATAATGTACCTAATCATTCACATTAGGGTACATCAGGAATTCTGGAAATTCTGAGTTACACGCCATTAAGAAATCTATGAGGGGCATCTATAGCATCCTCCATGAGAAGAAGGCATTTTGACAGAAGATATGTTTTATGGCTTCTCAGTCATTAAACAGCTGCTTTTTCACGCCATTGTCACCTATTGCATTCATATAAAGCAGAAATAATCTTATTAATGTGCAGCCCTCATACCTTACTGTTGATTTGCCATTAAACAGCAACAGCAAATATGACAGGAGCAAGAAGAGCAAAATCTTGTTTCTTTAAAAATCTCCAATTCTTAGCAATACAACCGGAAAATGAGATATTCCCAATTTAGGATTGCATTTTTTAAAAACACAATGTTGGTCCTCACTTACTCGCCCAGAACAATGCCTAAACTCTTTGGAGAAGCTATCATTAGGCAACGTGAAATGAGTCAGCCTAGTCAAATAGATTCAGCAAAGATGATTAGCATCAACAGATGCTTGAAAATGCTCAATTAGCCAAGAGAACTGCTGTTTTCATGTTGCCGTTTTTTGATTCTGTATATTATATTAACATTAAAATCTGACATTTAATTTATGGAGAGCCTGGAAAGCAGTATCTATGGTTTAGTTATTATGCATTTCCTCTCATGTTTGTATTCATGCTTTTGTGGTTTGAAAGTGTCAATGGATAAATACGTCAAGCAAATAAATCAATCTAAGTATTAATTAAACCTGTCGATTTAATTTGAGGCATGTGAAAAACAGTGCTTTTTGAATATAGTGCCTTTCAAAGCACTGTCTTATGGTGCTACACAGAATTTCAAACAATCCACAAAAATGGTAAATATAAAGCAAACCATTCAAGCCAAAGGCTTTTTAGAACACTCTACTCTGAGCTTGTTAGAATGCATTAGCCATTATCTTCTATGATCATTATAATACTTTATATAACATTTACATAAAAATACCCACTAACATTTATTTTAGATTTACATTTTTAAAATAAAGTGATAAAAGAACTGAAGAGCTGGGGCTCTGTAGGCACAATACATGCAGCTAATCATGAGTGTACCTCTCAAGCTGTTCAGTGTTAGTGCAGGGGAGTGGCCAGGGCTTCTTCAGCTTCATCCCACCAATCACAAGTGTGCTGCCAATGAAGCTCAACCAGAGTTGCAGGGGAGTGGCCAAGGCTTCTGTTTCTATAAATAATCAGTCATGAGTGTGGTGCCAGTGTTGCCCAGTCATGGAGCAATGTAGAAGCCAAGGCTTCATTTTCAGCACAGCAAGTTGTGAATGTGCTGCTAGTTATTTAGGATGGAGCATATTGGTAGGCCATGAGTAACAAGTGCTGCATGGCCTATGGTGCTACCTTGGTGCTGGTGGTGATGGTGGTGATGGTGTCTTTTCCCTTATTTTCTGCTGGAGTGTGTAGTTCATTACATTGGTTAATTTTGTTTACGGGCTTTGTGTGTTGTGTCTGTCATTAGCATAAAGAATTATTTTATCCTGGAATGGTATTTTTTATATGTTACTTACCCCTTGTACTTTGTAGTGATGCCTGAGAGTAAACTTTAATCTCATGATTTCAAGTGGAATGCAGAAAAAGAAGCTTATGACATTTGCAGAACTCAATTGTTGACAATGCTGTACAATGTGAAATGATGTGAAAAATGTCAATGGAAAAAAAAAATCACTTTAATCATGTTGCATAATTTACATGTTTGTTAATCAGTGGCTTGCTCAAAACATGCAAAATGAATGTGTTTTTGCTATAATATTCTTACTTCTGGAATTATCACTACGGACGTAATCAGGAAACCCAAAGTCTAACATGGATTACTTTGTGACTGGAAGACCCACTTCGCCCCATCATTCGTTGGTCCAGAGTTCAGTCTTCAATTTAAAAAGTCCTTCCCATGAGTGTATGTTTCGGGTATATGTCTACACTGATAATTCTGGAAGCAACCATTAAGCAATATTTTACCAAAAAGGCATTAATTTTGCACATTTTGAGCAAGCCGCTAGATAACAAACATGTGGATTGTGTGGCACAATTAATTAAGATTTTCTTTCTCTTTTCCACTGACTTTTTTTACATCATTCATCATTATACAGCACAGGTCGCTATTGACTTCTATTATATCAAAAACATCTTTCCTTACATTGTCCTCGAAAACATAAGATTAAAAATTATTCTCAGACACCACTACAAATTATATGGGGCAAGTAACATAAAAAAAAATGTAATTTGTAGGTGGAGTATTTATTCCTTTAAACAAAAGACCTGACAAACCAAAGGTATTTATTGTGTGGCTTAGAATTTTAGCCAGAAATGGCAGTTGGGAAATTAGGCGAAAATTGGCTAAAACTCCAGGATCTAATTCTGCCTTTTTAGACAGGGACAGACCACAGCATGTTTAAAAAATGAGGACACAACCCCCGTACTTATAAAATCATTGATAATGGCTAGTAAAGATGGGCCCAAAATATCAAAGGATTCCACAAAGAGGCGTTGTGGTATTATATCGAGAGGATTGGGAGCTGGTTTAAGGGTGTCAATAGTTCTTTTTAACTGTGAAATTTAGACTAGATCAAAGGATTCTAAGACAATGCCCTGTTTAACAGTAGGACGTTCATAGCCTGTTTGAACAATGCCTCAGTGGATAGTATCAATTTTGCTGACAAAGAATGATAGAAACTGCTCACATGAATGAACAGTGCTATTTAATTCCATCACAGAATGAGGGTGAATGGCCGCATTAATTGAATTAAATAACACCCTAGGATTCTTAGAATGACAATCAGTCCATCTTTTTTCCAACGCCATTCAGCAGCTCGACAGGCGTGGCGCAGGGATCGCGTAGTTTCATTTAGCCAGGGAGCAGGTCTTCCCTTATTACTGCATATTTTGAGCGGAGCAATTGAGTCTAAAATCGTTTTACAAGAAGAATTTAATTTTAAGATGTAATCATCGATACCATTATTTTGGACATGCACATCAAGACTAGAGAATAGGGTTTTAAAATTTTAAGATGCTGTCTTTGTCATTTTATGCCCATCCATACTCCTATTACCTGCTTTTACTCTGCTCATTATGGGTTTAACTGTTCTTATGTATGGGCTATTCAAGTCTCACTTCCCCTAACCTTGACACTACATGCTTGTTTTTCTTTGTTTCCCACAATACAGCTAGGTGGGATCTACACACTGGTTCAAGTCTAAGAACCCTGTTCTTCCTAAGCCCCTGTGATTTTCATGGTCACACCTGTCAGAACACAGTAGATTCTGTTTACTGATTTTTGATATCTTTTCAGGCCTGCAAGTGGCAAAATTCTGTCTAGAAATTGTATGTGCCTAAGATGGAATCAGAGATCATTATGGCTGGTAGAAAATAACAAAGCCCAGCATATTGTCTTGGAGCAGGAAATGTTGTGTGCTGTAGACAATTAGAGTAAAAAACCCTCAAACATTAAAATTCACCTAAATTTCATTACACATTGGCCCATTTTGTGCAAAAAAGAAAATGATAAAAAGTGCCAACAGTCAGCACAGATTTGTTCTTCACAAATGACATAGAAAATATTTTAAAAATTATAAAATTGTGTTAAATTGTTCATATTTAGTACCTGGCTTTGATTATGCTTGTTTTCGTGTTGTGTGGTGTAGTAAGCTTCCATTAACATTAAACTCATATCCAAATCCATTAATTGCATAGTTCTGTCTGATTGTGACACAAAAATAAACTCTGTAGGAGCTCCATGCCATAATTACTAAAACTAAAACTGAAACTAATAGATATAAAAATAAAATAGAAATGTGTTTGTGAAATAAAAACTAAACTAAAACTAAAAATACACGATGAAGGAAAACTAAAACTAAACTGAATTTCCAAGTAAGGTCAGAAAAAATATAAAAATAAAAACTAATATAAAAAGGCATAACTATAATAACCTTGGTTTATACCACTGTTTAAACCAACAAATTTCTTTGCCTCCACTTGGTATTCGCTGAAATTCTTCTATTTTCCCCCGTGCTTTTGCCATTGCCTTTTCACAGAATGCTGAGCTTAAGGGCTATTTATATTGATTTGCATATTCAACAAGGCATAATTCTGGGAGGAGTTGGGGAGTGCGTTACTTTTCATGTAGACCAGGATTTATGTAGCGGAAGAACGTGGAAGTTGGCATTCACACAGATTTATGCATCTGTATTTTTTTGTGCATACGCACACTTCCACTTTTGTCCATACGCCATGTTTTAGTGTGAATTCTACGTACAGCATTATGCATGAGGCCCTATGGTGATTTGATTGGCATGAGCTAAAAGGGTTATGTGTTTAAAATGGTAAAAAAATATGAAAACAATTGTACACTAGCTCTAGTAATATAAAAAGCATTACTTACTGGCATTTGTGTCTGGAAATCCTAGAGTCTTTGTTACACACTGTGCCAAACATGGTGATCACAGGTAGCAGAGACCCAGTGTTTGATTCAGTAGAGTGGTCCTGATAGACTGGCACCATATCCAAAGAAGGTAGCAGGAGTGCCAATTATCCACTCCAGGTTCAAAGAGGTAGTGACTAAAACTAAGAAGGCAGGACTCTTTCAAACACATCATTGGGATGCAAGAGGAAAGTCTGAGTGCTTATAGAAAAGCCTATTTAGACACAGGAAAAATCTCCACTGAGACCGTAGATATCGAACCCTGGATGTTGGATCCCTGCAGTAATTGTGCTAACCAGTATGCTGCCCAGTATCATGACCTGGTTTATCCATCACATGCAAATAGGGCATGCAGCAGAAGGAATCTTCTGTACTTCAGTGCAGTAAAGGATACAAAGGTAATTGAGGCAATGTCCTCTTTGCATTCCCTGCACTGCTGTCCAAGTGCATCACTACACAATAGTCTCTGCAATAAGTCTCACTTCACTTGACATCCATTCCTGTTGCTGTTCCTACTATATACACTCTAGTCTTTATTATTTTAAGAGATGTTGGAATTTTATTGAGGACTACAATATTAAAAGAAGATTAAAAAATGGTGATTTCTGCATGGGGCCAGCGTTTCATTAAATAGTAATGTGCTCCGGTACCAAGTAACTGCTTGCCTTTGGTGTCACAGCAACAACGATGGCGTACTCTGTTTTTAAAAATGACCTCGTAGAAATGAATAAAATTTAAGGGGAAACCTTTATAATCAAGACACATTGAAATAAAGTACACCTGTCATTGTTGGACTGGGACTCAGTTTGGAACTGGTTGCGAAAGGATGTTTTAATATTTCAGTACTGAAATGCTTCCTTTTGTGTTCTCTATCTTCAAAAATGGCTGTTATACTGTATCTTCTGCAGCAGCTTGAGAAGAATAACCAGCAATCTGACATTTTCAGGACTTCTGCTTCATGGCTTCCACCTACGACAATATAAAATACGACATTAGGAAAAGTTAACTTATGACTTGATAATTAATATTATATAAAGGAACTACTTTACCAGGTTCTCTTGATGGTGGAAAAGCAGCATCAGTTGCCCAGGTAACAGACCTTTGTGAGATTTTACTGGAAAATAACAGTAACTCACCTTAAAATGCATTCTAGCTGCTCTATTAAGCATTAAATGAGTAAATCTATTATTAGCTGCATTACTGCATAGCTTTTATATGAAGGAAAAGCTCAAGTAAATGTCCTAATGAAGGCACTTATGGCAGTTGGAAATAGAATTAATTATTAATTCTATTTCAAGCAGTTTGTTAAATTCTACCTCAGGCCTCATTACTCAAACGGATGTCCCCATTTCTTTGGTGCAGACTTTCAGTATTAGCTAATCTACATTTTCTGAAGACCGGGCTCTTTTTGATATGTTAGCACTGCTATAGTTCATCCATCCATTAATTTGTGCAGTCTTTCATTTTCTGCACCTGCTTATTCTCATTCAGAGAGACAAGGAGCCGAAGCCCGAACCCTTAAACACTGAATAAAGGCTACATGTCACCTCTTGTAGTAACCACACAGTTAGGATTGCCTGCACCACGTGGTTGCTCAGTTATAATCTTTATATTATAAAAAAGTTTATTCTTAATAAAACTGCTCAGTGTAACTAGTAAGGGACACTAATGAGCCCTCAAACCACTGACATATTACCCAACACATTCCTGGATTCAAATAAAGAATTTGTATTTGTCACCAACATTCGTAAGTCAACACAGCCAATACATACACACTCAAAATGTTCTTCTACACCTTCCATCCTCCTGATGAGTGTTGTTTGCTGCCTCCAACTTTGACAATCCAAGGAAATGTGTCAGGCTTCTTTTAAAATGGATCTGGGAATACTTCCAGTGTCACAGCAATGATCATACAGAACACTTCTGGGTCATACAAAAACCAGGGCAGTCTACCCCAATAGCGCCCTCTTGCAACACTCAAGGACCCTTACAGGGCTGCTCTTCTACACTCCAGCTCCCATGCAGCCCTGAGGGGGTCCTAACTGGGACCAGCCTGGTGGGACACTGCCAAGTATCAAGTGGGGGAATGAATTTCTTCTGGCATCCCTCTTAACACAGCCAAGTCCATTTATTATCTTTTTACCCTGACTGGAATAAGGATCATTACCCAACCCACGTGGTATAGCTCCTTCCATGCTGTCCTTCAATTATGGCCTCCTGGGTGAGTAAGGGATCAGTCTCCATTCCAATCTATTCGCTTTGGTACCTGCATCAGACATAGCATTAAGCTCCATTGAGTGCAAAGACATAAAGGAGTTGCCTAAAGCAACAAGGCAATCCCAAGCAAAAAAAATCCCAAAATGGAATCCAATCCATAATAAAAAACAGCACAGGGTTGAAAATCCAGTAAATTGTAGGTATAAAACACTCACCAAACCCCTAACAACATTCAAAATGAACTGCCAGGAACTGTGGAAGATTCTCCAGATTTATAAGGTGGAGGCCAGTTGCTGGCAGTGACTGGCAGGTGGCCCCACCTATAAAACACATGGGACATACCGCCGTTTAAAAATACAGTGCACATTAACAGAAAAAATATACATATAAGACATATACTCAGTCATAATTAACAAAAACAACAAAACAGAAATATACACACTCATAAAACAGTGTCAAATAACCCTTAGAATTACTGAAATATTAAGTCAAAGCAGCAAGCTAGACTTGTTATCAAGATCTTTCAGAGGATGACTTGAACAGCGTTCTGCAGAGTTTGTGATCAAAATCTGTCAAAGTTAGTGGGATCCAAGGGATTTAACACACATGGGTCTCAACATCTCTGCTAGCACCTAAGTGGTTTTGTCACACATGTTAGTGTCAATAGTATGATAAACTGCTATATGGCATACCAAGTGAAATCAGCAAAGGGCACCTCACAAGACACAAAATGTAAACACAAGAAAGTAAAAGTCAAAACCATTTGGGCAGTTGCACACCGAATATGTGTTGTAGTGTCCTTCTCTATATATGTGTGTATCCGATTTAACCCATTTAGCCATTTATGTTGTCACATTCTGGCTTCATAGTTCTAAGCCAAGATCATCAACCAGGAAATGGAAAATTTAGAATATGAGGCCAGAAGATAGGAAAATCAGGGCAGAAGAAGAAAACTAATGAACCATCAGATCCATCATTGAAGTCAGCCAAGAGTTTAGTGTGAAAGTGGTCTTTCTATAACAGTGAATTTTCTACTTTCTTCAAATTCACCAGAGATGGTTCCTGGAGTGAGTGGTGTATCAGCATGTGCACACTCTAATCAAAGGGTGAACCATGAATTAAAGCTTTGTGATGGACGACACGCATGATTGGGCATCATTGCCAGGAAGGAGTGCAGTTCCTTAAATGGATGAGTGGCCAGCAATATGCCACTCCGAGAAGCAGGCTGAAGAACATCCTACCTTGCCCAAAAGACTGGAAGAGAGTGCCAATGCCAGAATGGATACACTGGCATCCTGGATGACTTAGATCCAAGAAAAATACCCGACCAGGAGGCCCGTAACATGGAAGGATTGGGAAGGACAATTGATTCAGTACATTTCCTCCCCCAGGATGTTAGATTGCAATCTCCCTGGTTTAAAGTTCCCACATGGACTAATGCAGGGCAAGCAGGAACCCGTAGTCCCTTGATGCAACCCTGTGGTGTTTTGTGGGGGCTGCCAGATACAGCTGAAGGGGTTAATAATCCCTATACTCTGGGAATTCCAACTGACCTGGATCTACTTCCGGATCTAAGATACAAGAGGCCACTAGACCTCATTCAGACAAGTCAGAGTCGGGTGAAAGTGCACAAAGCTCACCTGGGAGATGTAGAGGAGGAGAAAAGAAAGAGAGAGACACTGAGGAGAATTGTGCTTATTGCAGTGGTTCTCAACCTGTGGGGCGGGCACCCCAAGGGGGGCGCGAAGTAACAAAAAGGGGGGTGCGAAGATGTGAAAAAAAGAAAACAAGAATCAAAAATATGAAAAGAAATCTATTGAAACCAAAACAAATTAACTTAAACTACATTCTGATACTAGAACAATAAATATAGAGTTAGATAAATGTCGATAAAAGTTAAGTAGGTATAATAAAATATGCATCAACATTTCAAAAAAATGTTAGGGGGGGCGCGATTAAAACTATTATGGAAACTCGGTTCGCAAATACTTAAAGGTTGAGAAACGCTGGCTTATTGTGTTATTTGAACCTTTGTGGAAGGTAACTGAAAATAGTCCAGTTTTATTTGAATAGGACTTGTGTCTGTGAGGTTGTGTCTGGGGATTGGGGTACTCTGGCACCCCCTGGTGGGTCACAGCTGTCTGGGTCAGCAAATTTTTGACAAAGGACTCTGATGAGATAATCCCTGTTTTGGACAATTTGGGAAATGTCAGTATATATACATTTCTTCCATAATCAACCATGAACTTCTAGAATATTGCCTTAACTCTGTTTGAAATGTTCATTTATAAATTAGCACTGTTTTTTGTTATTTATATTTAAATTAACATTTAAGTATTTAAATAGTTTATTTTGAGCTGTTTCTTGAATATGTTGAAAATGCCTACAATGCATTTAGTATATTTTTGACTGTGTTAGTTTTCCATATTATTACAAGTTTTTTTTTGTTGTTTTTGTTTTTGTGTCTTTGTCACTTCACCATTTTGTGAGTAAGCTACTGTACATGGATGCCACCATATTATTTGTGGCAACAACATCCATTAAATGTGGATTAGTTAGAAACAGGACTTAGGATTTTTGAGTTCTGGTGTTTAGGACACATGTATGTGCCAAGGATTATTGTGAGCATCAAAAATGCCAAAAGGTAATAAATGAAGGCTAAGGTGTGGTCATGGGCCAGAAAAGAGTCAAAAATTGTGAGATCAATCAAAGCCAGGCTATAATGTCGATGAACCAACAAAACACTTAAAGGGCAAAACAACAGAGAGATGTGAAAAAGAAAAAGGTGAAAACTGGGAGATCAAAAAGAACTGAAACAATGCAGCCAAATCGGTGGATGAAAATCGAGGTCAGAGGAACAAAGTGAAAGTCAGGAGCCTAAAAGATTGACTCAGAGGTAAGGATTTTTCAATGAAGGTTTAAGAAAAGTTTGTTTTCTGCAGCCCAATAAATGGGTTACCTTTTAAACCCAACGCTGCAATTACTAAAGGGTTACGAGCTTGGGAGACTCACCCCTTAATGCCTGGAAAAGCTACCCAGGTAACAGGAACAAAGCTGCAGTGCTTCCAAAAACACAAAATACAGCCACCAAAATGGAGTCAAATTCAAAAAAATTTATAATACAGACAACCAGAAACCAAAAGAACAAGATATTTGAAATGTTTGAAAGTCATATTTGACCAAAGCTATTACCAAATTAGAACAGACTTGTTGCACCCGGCGAGGGATGAGTCCATGTGTCTTTGCCACCATATTTATATGACACATCAAAGTCATGTGATGGGACCCAAAATGGCGACACGTATGCAAAGAAAAATATGGTGGAAACAAAGAACAACTTTGTAAATTCAGATATCAATGTGAAATAAATGTCAGAAATAAAATTCACACACATCAAAACTTGAAAATAGGCAAGAACACACATATAAACATGGCCAATGCTACATCTTGTTATTTTTAAGCCAGCTTTTATGTCTTTTTCATTCATTTTCAATTATTACAGTTTGTTAATATCGTCATTTATGTTTATTCTTTAAATAATTATGTTTTTGTCATTTTTGTCAATTCTTTGGTTTCTGTGTGTGGATCCTGTTCTGCTATGCCCCTTATACAGTATTTTGTGTCTTTCATAAAGGCTCATGGGAATTGTAGTTCCTCTGCAGTACATTTGTATGCGCTTGGTGACTCTGTCTGTTTTTCTATTGCCTTTTTTCTTTGTTTCTTCTTGTTGTTTATTTTTTTTTTTACCTTCTTGCTCTGTTTTCTGACCCCACTTTTTGGTTTGTGTACTGGGACATTTTTAGGCTGCTCCTTTATGTATCTTCCTTCTCTTTGAGCATTCTTTTATTATTGAAATAAAACTATTATCTATAAAAAATATTTGTTTGCTTTTTTATTTTCTTAGACAATGGTTTGTGTTAATCCCCTGTGTTGTTAGGCTTTTTCATATAAATGGGACATTTAGGAATATATTTTTTGAACTTTGATTAGGAAGCACACTTTTGCCCTGGTGTTAGGCCGAAGCCAGCCAGTCTTAGTTGATCTAAGGCTGCCTTGTGACCTGGGCAGACCAGTGGAGATTTTGACCTGCTTTTCTGACCATTTTGGAAAATTCACTCCATTTTTTGACATTATTGTAGGTGAGTCAAAACACATCTGTTTTTTTTCTAGACTATCAACTCTTTTGAGTTTCAGTTAAGATTTTTAAATACAAGTCATGTTTTGGTACCTAAGAGTGATCCTCAGGCCACACCCCACTACCAAAGCACAAAATAGCAAACTTGTCACCCAACTCTATGAAATCAAAATAAAAAATCACTTTGATTTTGTACAAAGTGGCATTCTCCTGGGACCACTCTAAGCTTAAGAAATGGTTTTATACCCTTGTCCTGACCTATGTCTCACCACACTTTGAATTGTGGCACCTTATATACACAGGTGTGTGCCTTTCTAAATGATGTCCAAACAATTCAGTTTACCTCGGCTGGACTCCAATCAAGTTCTAGACACATCTCAAGAGTATTTAAAACAAAGACAATTTGGAGGGCCACAGCAAAGTGATCTTGTTTTGTCTTGCTAGTGCTCCATATTACTCTACTTTCCCCTTTTGTATTATTAATATGTATCCTTTGTCAGAATGCCTCAAATCTTAGACTTACCACTGTTTATAAAGTATTGTACCATATAACCCTAACCTTCCCTTCTATATCTATAACCTCAGGCAATTAGGTGTAGTAAAAGACAAGCAGGAGTTAAGTTACACTTTAAATAATGTATTATTGATAATATTCATAAACAATAACAAAGTACAAGTGAATATTGGCAACCATACAACCTGATAAATGGTGATGTGTAGTTTCAGACGGCACACAGACTTGTTTGTTACTTAAAATGTCTCTAGTTAAGTCCTCATTTTTGGTCAGCTTTCTTCAGAACAAGCCGCATGCTTGTTTCAATATGGCCGCTGAGCTGTGCTTTTCATATTGTTGTCCTTTCCATGGAAATGGTGTATGAGATGCTCCTTCATGATGATGGTGTAAGAGAAAGATGGAGGAGTAAAGCAAGCCAATTTATAGACTCTCTGTCCAAACCTTACAGCCAATAGGGCATTGTGAAACTTAATGGCTTCTGATTTAAAACCAAACAGACAACTTTAGACCAATAGAATTCTGGTGCGACACAATGGTTTCACTCCTACCCCCAATACCATTTGCTAAGGTGAAGCTTGCCAGCTAGGTAGTTGGCCTCCATGTAGGGGTCCTGCAGAGAATCACTGGCCAAACTGGATTTAGGCACTGCCACCACCCCTGTCATAAAATTACAAAGACTCATTCCTAAAAGCGAGGAAGCGGTTCTTAACCATCAAACCATTGCTGTTCTTATCAATAATGTAACACTTTATTATATTACTTTGTCTAAGTTACAAATAAAGACATACAAAATATTAATCAACTTATATACAAAATTTCACACCACAACAGCACTGAATACCTTTTGATTTTTCTTAAATTTACAAACCTTTCTGAAAACATTTTTTACTTTCTCATTATGGGTTACTGAGTGTAGATTGATTGGCAAAAATCAAGATGTATCCACTTAAATGTGAATCTACAACAAATTAAAGTGTGCAGAAAGTGAAGAGGTCTGAATACGTTCAACGGTATTTGCTTTTATTCTTTGTAATGGAGAGAGATTTTCAAATTCTGTCATTGTATTCATTTTCTAAAATGCTTTTCCAGTTAAGAATTGGGAAGAGGCCAGAGCCTGATTTACTGGCTATATAAAGATGGACATTAAAATTTCTGACAATTCTTATTATATTAGCCTATGGATTAGGGCAGGGGTGTCAAACTCGTATTCTGGAATATTGCAGTGGCTGCTGCTTTTTATTCCAACCAGACCTATGTATACAACCTGTAGAATGAAAAAACACGTTTCATTTTCAACAAAGCTTAGCTTAGCTTCTGATTAAGAAACAGAAAATGAAAGTGGTGGCTCTCCAGGAATATTTGAGACACCTGAGTTAGTTGGTCATTTTATTTCTTGTTAAGGACAATGTACTGTACTGTTGATATGCTGATATGTTGATATGTTGATATGTACTGACAGCTGCCAGTTGCTGAGGTTTAGGAATAAGTGTACTGTTTTGATTTTTTATTGTATTTGGACACAATTGTGAGCTAAGTTAAAAATAGAAGTATAGGATTACAATTTCCATCTACTGATCTATAATGTATAAGGATTCTATGGCATTGATCAAGGATGTCCTTTAACACCAATACATTAAAATACTAGAAATATAGCAACAAGAAACCTTTTATAGTTTGTGTGACATTAAAATGACTGGTAAAAAATTCACACTCACAATGCCATCAAGTTATGACATTGCTTTTTAATAGGCTATACATGGTCTGGTGTTACAGTAAACATACAATTTAATAGATAAAGAGGAGAGTGAATATCCAAAAATGCCAGCTGACTATTAAATTGCTCTGTTTTTCAATAATGCAAGTGATGCATCCTTAGACCTTAATTTCCAGTAGGAGCTCCATTAAACAAATTAGTAATTTAAACACCTACTAAGGCACAAGGTTCATTAGAAAACTATAGCTGCAAGAGATAATTAAGCTCAAAAAAGCAAAACTTCTTGTATTTCAAATGTATAATGGAAACCAAGGGTACAAAGAGTATGCTGCCAGACAAAAACATTTACTGTATGTCCCCATAATCTTACTATTGAATATCATATCTGATAAGTGGAGTGCCTTGATATTTATGAAAGGGTATGTTGAATATGGGTCAGTAATCACAACAGTTGTGAAGCAGTACGATTTTTATAAAAGGACAAGTTTGGCCGAGCCAAAAAACAAACAAACAAAAAAAAAGATTGATTACTGTAGCCATCATCATGTGCACAAATCCACACAGGACACTAAGGAATATTTCTGTAGACTTCTCACTTGTTTCATTTCCCTGTGTTACCCAGGGATTTCAAAACAGTGCTGTAAATTTGAATTTACACTCATCTAAGCAAGACATTTAGAGTTATCAGGGAAAAAAACAGTTTGATCGGGGATGTCTGGTTGAAAACACAGACTCACAGGGAACTGCTGCCATTGGAAACAGACTGGGATGAGAGGAATCTTCAGTATAAGATCTTCCTTCATCAAATCTCGTTAAGATTGTTGCCACTCATTCTGCCCCAAGTCACTACAGTCAGGCTGTCATGTACCTTCACTAAGTCAGCTTTAAAGTTACTGTTTGAAATTACACAAGAAGGGGTCTTAATATTGGACTGCAGAAACCTAATGATCTGAGTCCCCACTGCCACTTCATTTGATGCCATTTAGTCTACAGTATATTCTAAGTTGGACTATCTCTGAGTTCTGACTCCAAATGTCATGGAAATACGTACAGCCATGTATGTGTGATACTGAACCAACTAATAGTTCTATTTGTGTAGATGTGACTGTGTTTCTTGGATTTTTCCAGGGTGTTATTTCAAAGGTCCATTGGAAATATAAAGTGAGAGACCAAATATGATCACTGATCTCAATTTAGTAAGAGATTTGACTCAGCTGTGCGTTACGACTACTTCAAATAAAATTGAGAAATGATGCTGAGTAAGTTGGCATGATGGTGTAGTGGTAACAGATTATGCTTTCAACCTCAAACTAAAATAAATAACTACAGAAACAATATGATCATGGAATGGTTTTAGGGTGATCCTATCCTAACTTTGATATGTAGACCCTGTGGCAGACAGCCGGGACCCATGCCCGGCCGGGACGCCCCTTTGGCACTGAATCCGGGGGGACAACCATGGGCTGCACACTACATCCCGGGAACGCTTGGTGGCAGCCCCCTGGGTTGCATCTAGGCCACAATCGTTGAACACTGGAGCTCAGCCATGTTGGGCTCTGTGGCTACTGCCAGGGGGAGCTACATGGCTTCCTGAGCCTGTGTGGGCTGTGATGCAACCACGCCCGGAAGTGCAGGCTGAAGTAGGTCAATGAGCACCTGGTGCACTTCCGGGTGGGCTATAAGAGGAGCCAGCAGCCACTACTCTAGGCACGCCAGAGTCGGGAGGTGGAGGACGAAGCTGCCTGGGAGAAGTAGAGGAAGATTGTATTTCTGTGTTTTTTGTTTGGTGCTTGTGGGACTATGCTAGAGCTGAGGGACACGGAAGTCATGTCCCCAGCTAAAGGAAAACATAAGTCTTTGTTTTACTTTTACACGTGTCTCTGTCGTCAGTCTGTGTCTGGTTGGGCGCCTATATAGCACCTTTGCCACAACCCATACATGTTTCCTCCAGCCTAACTCTTGTTCTATTATCATGGCATTAATCTAGCCTGGAAGGAGAAACATCCCATAGTTCCAATACTTTTACATCAAGGACTAAATGGATCTGTTCTGTGCCCAGGACTGGCTGCTATTGTGCTTCACTTCTCCTATTAGAAAATGTCTTCTCTTAATTTATTACGCCCCAGATGACAGGATAGAGCAAATGATAAATGCCAGTAAGGGGAGCAGGCAATCAACTTTTATTCAGTCATTAGTCATTAATATTATTAAATAGTCTTTATGTGACAAAAACTGAAAGCAAATAAAAGTAAATAGGTGTGGCAAATCACCATACAACACGGGTATTTCAGGTGCTGTCGTAGATGATGGCCAACACCGAAACGTGTGGGGAGTTCAGTCACTTAAGGTTACATTGCTGCATCTTCTTGGTGACTGTGCTTTCTGGTCTTCCTTCTCTTCATTTTAATACTTTAAGCTAATGAATTTTTAAAGCTTATCATGTCCAAGGTGAACATCCCTAACCCCTCTTCTCTCCGAAGTCATTTTGACAGAGCATATCAGTACATGTTCACAAGGTGAACCAATGGATCATGTATATAGTAACTCCAGAAATTGACCATCACACCATTTAAAATTCTGACTTTTCAACCTTGTTAGACTGCAGTAGCAAGTTTCATTTTTGTTAGTTTAGCCTTCTGTCTGCTGTCTTTACTAACACATCCTCTTTCTGTGGCTACAATAGACTGCTATTCCAGAAAACAAAAAGGTTTACTAAAGAAAACGTTCACTAACAGTTTTAACATATTGTGATGGTCTAACACCTTTTTGTCCATAAACCTTCTTATCACTTTAGAGCACATAAAATAAAATAAAATCACCTTCATTACAAGACAAATAAACAGAGCTTATGTTTTATAGATGTAGACACTACTATAAAACAATGGTCATTAGAGGAATTATGACACAAATAAATAGAAGTAAATGAAATATGATGGTGGATTCTTTGGTAAAAGTGAAAAAGACAGGTACATTTACTTTATTTTACACAAACTTACAAAAATTGTGATATTCCACTTACTACATGCAGAACGATCAAGTCAGCGTACACTACAAACTGCAAAATGCATCTGTACTCACATAATAGAGCTCTGTTTACTGAGAACAGTTTTACACACCTTGCATTAAGGTCTCACAAATAATAACATTAAACATTCAAAATGTTTCAAAGGTATACACCACTCAAGTTACCTCACTTTAAAGCCTCCATATAACATCACATAGTTAACATGTATGTGTATTGAGGACAGATCTTCATAAATCTTCCGGTCGTGCTCAATTGTAACTAGCAACAAACTCTTATACAGTATGTTGTGCTCTGCACTATTTAGAAATGAAAAAGGTATGTAACTACTACCACTTGGCTACGCTTCTTTTGGAGAAATGAATACCAAGTGTTGTACAAAATCAGATAAAAAAAGGAAGCATGCATCTGTTAAGAAAGAAAATCTCTGTTAATACCATTCCTGAAGAGATTTACTAGAAGCAGATGTCCTTTGTTAAATCCAAGGTCTATTAAACTGAGGGTTTATTGTATGTGAAACCATTTTCTAGTGTAAAAGAAAACACAAAAGCTAACTGAAAAATTCTTAGAAATGCCCTGTTTAATACTTCGGAAATGAATACAAGCATCTAAGGGTACGGCTCTTGTGTTTAAGCGCACAGAAAGAAGGATGAGCATCTCTGTCCCTGCAGTTGTAACACACGACTGATGACTGCAGAGTTCGTCCTTCAAAGAGGCTCTGGGAGGAGTCAGTTGTCTGGGCGGAGCCAACTGGAGATAACTGGTCTTTGTTGTGGGCATTGCTGAAAGGGAAGCAGACGGACATGTGGTATCTTATGAGTCTCTTTGTTTTTGTTTGGATGGATAGTCAAATTTTTGATTAGATTAGATTATTTATTTATAAAAGCACATTTAAAACAACAGAGGTTGTGCTAAAGTGCTGTACAAAAAAGCATTAAAATAAACACAATACAAACAATCATGCAAAAGCAGATTAATAAAACAACCAATTATAACATCCACCACAATCCATTCATACACAGTAAAAGACAGAAGAAAACAAGTAGGTCTTAAGCCAACTTTTAAAAACCTCGATAGAGGATGAAGACCTGATGTGCAGAGGCAAGTCATTCAAAGCCTAGGAGCAACAACTGAAAAAGCTCGGTCTCTCCTTGACTTCAGCTGAGATCTTGGCATTAAAATCACAAGAAAGAGCAGAGGTAAAAAGAAAAGCTTTAAGTCAAAAATTTGTTATATGAAAGATTTGTGAACAAGAATGTTATCATTTTATGGATTTTGGAATATATGGAGTTAATTTTTGCTTTATTGTTAGTATTTTTATGACTATAATTTAATGGTACCTTGCTGACATTTTTGTATTCTGCCTTTAGCAAAGAACACTGCCATGTTGTGAGTCCATCGTTGCTGTCACATGACTCCTGAAAGTGGCAACACATCATTGGGTGTCAATATTTTTAAGATTCTGCATAAAAACAATACCAATTTTGTGAGCATTTAAACTCATTATCTCAAGATTTTATAGTACCAAATCACATTAGTTTTTTTTTTTTACTTCAGTTTTCATTTTTGACTTGGCCTTTTCTAATTTTATTTTTAATTTCTTTTTCTGCTTTTGATCTCAGACTGTTTAGAGTAACATACCTTTTTATATCCTAGTACAATCATTTATTTTCATTTTCTGCCCTGTGATTTTGGCAGTACACTGCCAGTGTGTGTAGATTCAAGTAAAGCCAATTGGAAAACCAGAATCAAGACCCAGACATACTCAAGTTTTTTCTATTGCTTACAATCTGATGGTATTGCTGAGTAACAGTTAGCAAAGATTTACTAAAGCTTATGAGAAATTTTAAATAAGTAACTGTTGATGGAGCAGCAGAAGTGGGAGTGTTTATTCACAAGTGACGTGATGAACAGTGATACTTGTTTTTTTTTCTTTGCACAAGAGGGTGAGCTGAGTGTGATTATGTGCCTGAGTGTGCCCTGACATTGTCACTTGCCTTCTGCTTGTGTGTTTTCTGTTTAAATGCAATCCCAGGCTCTCATTGGCTGCTACAGCTGTAGCTGTAGCTGATGTCACACTGGCCTCACAAAGCATCATGGGGAGCTGGAAAAAAAAAATCATCATGATGATATATTTCTAGGAAAATATTTGTTGAACCAGGTCACTGGCAAACACAGCATATTCATTATTTCAGTATTGTGAGTAAATCAAAGATTAAAGTGAAAATAGTCTGGAATAGTAACATCTATATACCAAGAAATGAGCCAAAAGCCAAAACAAACAAAGTCAGGGATGAAACAGGAGGTAAAAAATCTAAAGCTAAAACTCTATGAAATTCCCGGAGACACTAGTTTTGTGGTGATAGAAAAGTACAAAAGGCAATTACAGAGTTTTGTGCCTGTCTTGATTTTTCAATAAAGTCCTGAGGGCCACTTTAACCGAGTTGAGTGGCAGAGTTTTTTTAAGAGGTTAGAGAAAGAAGTCAGACATTGCCCTGATCATAATTTGAAAAGTCAAGAGAAGTAAAATAATTCTACTCAAAAGCAAAGCTACAGTTAATAGAGTGTCACAATATTCTGTACTAGAAGACTGCCTATAAAATACATTTTTCTTTGAAATATTTTATAATTTTGGACAATCTTCAGTGTGTGCAGTATTGTATTAGGACATGGCTAACGTAATATCATGGATCAAACACATTATGATTTCCCAAAAAAGACAATTTAGAAAATGTACACATAGTGTAACATTTAAGTGTGTTTGAGGACCGTGCAGGCACTGTAGCCCTCATTGAACTGAGTCCAGGAGGTAGGTTCTAGAACCTTCTCAATCCATTTCAGGGTTTCAGGGACCCAAGGTTGTCTAACCAGGTTTGAGCAATAAGCTGAAAACAGGCTTGGACAGATCTCTAGTCCATCACAAAGACTGCTGTAACTCACACACACATACACCCCACAATTTGTAATTGCACATTAACATAATCTAAATTATTAAAAAAATATTAATTCCTGTGCTTGAGCACGTCTGGCCATTGTAATTTTCATGAAACTGGACTTGTAAAGCTATTCAGCTATGACAAATGTCAGAGAATAATATAAGTGAAAGGCAATGTTTATTAAGCAAACAAACCATTATAGATACCAGGTGAAGGTGTCACTCTAGTGATAAATTATTGGGTGACCAGATTTTCAAGGTCTCAAAGCAGGACACTTGTGTAGAATGTATGCCCATGTCCTTTGCAGGAGATGGATGGCTAGATCTGAGCTCCGTTAGCAGTGGTGTTATTTTACCCATTTTTTTTTTTTTTTACTATCATCCTGAGGTATCCTGTATTTACATTATATGCAAGCATACATAAGTGCAAGGAGCAAACATAGGATTCAGAACAAAAAGGATAAGGATAAAGCAGCTAACTTTTCATCAAAGTGAAAACTGGCCTTAAGGTCATGGTATGACCTACCAGAGACTGACCTGGAACAGATGTGCGAAGGAATTGATCTGCCAGGACCTGACACTGCAGCATCTGCTCCAGCCAAAAGCAAAAGTGGGAGAAAAACTGCGAGCGAGGTGTGAAAGGAAAATTAATTAATTCCAGGAGGATTGTTAGAACTAAGCATAGCCCTTTCATCCCCCTGTCAACTGCAGCTAATACCCCCCTGAGTCAGCCACATCAACCTCAACTGGACTCACAACTCTGCCTATGGAGCGCAGAGAAGACAGAAACGCACTTTTTCAGCTGAAGGAAATGATTTCTGCACTCGGGGCGATATAAATGATATAAAGAGTGTGGAGACTGGCCCGTACACAGACAGGTGGACACAATTAACTTACCCAACACACGTTTATTAATCATATCTACAAAGTCCAGTCCACCACAAACCCCACAAGTCCCCAAAGTCCTGGCCACAACTACAATGCCTTGCTTCAGACCGCCTCCTTCTCTCTTCTCCAGCTCTAGTCCACTCCTCACCCAATTCCAGACTTGAATGAAGGGAGGCGGACCCTTTTATAATCCCCAGTGTGGTGGAAGTGCCAGCTGCATCCCTGGAAGCACTCCGGGTGTCCCCGCTCTTCTTTCCCCCAGGACTTCCGGGTGTGGCGAAAGTGCTGAGGTCCAGGGCTCCAAATGCATAGGGGCGCCCCCTGGCGGTGACCACAGGCCCCTACAGGGTGGAGCTTCAAAGCTCTGTACCCATGGCCCCCAAAGGTACCAGGGTGGTCACCCCCACATGGTCTGGGGAAGGCGCAAGCCCTCCTCAGGTCCTCCTGGGTGTCCCAGCCGGGTCACCACCCCAGCCATCTCTGACAAAAGAAAGAAATCATGGACCTAAACAAGAAGAATAAGAAAGAGCATCAAGGTATAAATGACCAGCGGCCTCATGTATAAACGGTGTGTATGCACAGAAATGTTGCGTAAGAATGTTTTCACCTAAACTTGCCATAAAGCCACGCATATTTCCACGGTACCTCATACCCTGTCGTACGCAAGTTTCCTGCTCGGTTTTGCAGACTGGCGGCACCCAGTGTCAAAGCAGTGCTACTATTCCTGTGTGGTTACCTTTCTTTTCCTGACGCGGCTTTATAAATACACTGAAATTAACCGCATATTGTTTATTAGTTTAATGCATCTGATTGTAATTAACCAGTAACAATATAATGGTCCACGGAATGGTCAAACTATTCTAAATACCATAGCTGCTTTAGCGTTGTTACTCTCACTGCACTTTCTTCTTCTTCTTTCAGTTGCTCCCGTTAGGGGTTGCCACAGCGGATCATCTTTTTCCATATTACTCTCACTGCACCACTCGGAGCAGCTGATCGGAAAGAGAATTATCGGTATACAGCATCAAACACACGCTGCCTCAGCCATGCTGTCTATTTGAACTGCTCTCATGCGACAAACGCTTCAGAGCCTTTCCTGTACGGACCTCGCAGTTCAGAAACAGTTTCATCCCAAGAACTCTAAACGCACTCAATCAGTCCATCAACTGCTCCTTGTAGAACTGTTAGTACTTATTAGTACAGTTACCTCACTGTAAACTTGCAGTACAGTTATAATATTGCACAACCTGAGCCACTTTATAAAGAGTGTATTTACATATGATGACAATATCATTTTTAAGATGAAATGCAGCAAAATATATTTATTATATTATACAGATAAATCTTTAACTTCATTTAAATAATCTATATTGTTAATAATTCAAGGACACGGTGTTGCTATGCTATCAAGGATCTGGCGCTCCGCTCCGCTCGCACTGTATGCTTCACTGGGACTGGCGTGAAGGATAGAATAATTAAACATGTACTACGAAGATATTTCAATGTTCCTTAATGGTTTTGAAGAATCGGCGTTATAAGCTTACAGATAGCTTAACGTCCATTACAGAGCTGATTTTGTGGCGATCGGTTACTTGGAGAAAGAAAAGTAAGGACAGGAATTGGAGGTTAGTACGTTTGAAAGAGACAGTACTGCAGGGGCAGCCTTAGGCATGTGCAAACTGTGCACCTGCACAGGGCCGCTAAATCCAAGGGGCCGCCACACCAATATATATTGAATATAAAACAGAAAGAGAAAATAACGACATAGCTAAAAACGCAGCGGCAAATTTCGACAAAAGTTAAAACGCTTGTGTCATGAGCACGAGGCGGCTATGCAGTGTCCGCAACGGACGTGGCCATCTGCCGTGCATAAGATACCATATTGACATTGGCGGGCCTAGAGCCACCTATGAGTACTTCTGCAATAAATTATTTCATCGAAGGTCATGCACAATTACTGCGCCACCGTGTTCACATATTTAATAACGTGCCTTAACTCCTATCATCATGAAAATGATATCACATATACATCTTAGTATTTTAGCTATTCAGAGAGCTGTAATATCACGAATGTAATGGATTCTGTGTCCTGTCAGAGGTAGAGAAAGCCTGTTTAAGAAGCACGTAGTGATTCACACACATAGAGCACATAGAAGAACACATACAAAACAAACCATTTAACGTGCTACTTTACTTACGATGTGATTTGAGAAACTAGTTAATTAAACGATTTCAAGGTGAAGTTTATGATGTTCTACTTTAATGACAAAATAAACTACGCGATTAAAGTGAACATTTCCAGATTAAAGTTGACATTTCATGCTTTTTCCCCACTGTGTGCCTTTTTTTTTTCTCTGTGCCCTAATAAGCTTTCATAGTGGGCTACGACTCGCCTTTTCATGGCGACTTTGATATCTGACAACTTCTTTTTTATTTCAGGCACTGTGCGACTTTGTGAACTTGAGCTTTCGAGTTTCTCCGACACGCTATGTCAGTTGATCAACTTCCTTTTGTTGTTTATACCACTGCTTAACCCAACAAATAGTACGTTTTTCCTTGCCTCCACTTGGTATTAGCTGAAATTCTTCCATTTTCCCTCTTGCTTTTGTCATTGTCTTTTCACAGAACGCTGAGCTTAAGGGCTATTCATATTGATTTGCATATTCAAAGAGGTGTAATTCTGGGAGGAGTTGGGGCGGGACAGCACGCGCGTGCACGAGCGCTACTTTTCAGGCTGACCGGGATTTATGTAGCAGAAGAACGCGGAAGCTGGCGAACGCACAGATTCCTGCATCTGGATTTTTCTGTGCATAAGCACATTTTGGCTTTTGTGCTTACGTCATGTTATAGTGTGAGTTCTACGCACGGCGTTATGCATGAGGCCACTGGAGAAACATTTAAGTGATAAGTTTACTACAGACTTTACAGAAATTCTAGGAAAACTGATGAAAAAATACAGGAAAATACAAGTAAGCTAGAGAGTTAAAATAGAGTACTCACTATTCAGCTTGAAGATGTTAAGCAAATGTTTATGACTTGTATTGAAACAGTTGAGCAATCTACATCCTCCTCTGATGAAAAGACAATGGCTTCAAAATCTGAATGCAAAGTGCTAGCTGACAAACCTGCTGCTCTGTAAGATAGATATGGAAAGAACAATATCAGAATCGAAGGTCTTCCTGAAAAATATGAAAGTCCAAACCCAGTGAAATTCATACTGACCTATTCTCTAAAATAACTGGAGAGGACTTTAACTCGGAGACTGAGGTCTTAGCAGCCTACCGTGTACATGGATTGAATGCCTCAAAACCAAGAAGCCTTATTGTCTGTTTTGACAAACTACAAGCCAAACAGAACTTCATGTCCCTTATCATTCAGAAAGAGATTATATCTGAAAATAACCTCATTCATATTTTCCCTAATTTCTCCCCTGCAACAGGTGCTAAACCCTCCGCATGCTGCAGTATTAAACACGTCTATGCAGTGCTGATATCAGATACAGCCCCTTGTACCCTGCCAAATTAAAAGTGTATATTGAAAGTCAGCTTTACATTTTTAGCTCTCTGAATGAAGCAGAAAAAGAGCTAAGCAGATTCATCCTGACATCCTTTTGAAACACAATCATGAGTCATACCATGTTCTGACAAGGCAAAGAAGATTCCACTTGCAACTTGGACCATTTGTAATGCGACATTTGCTGTCACTATACATTCTATTTCCTTTTCGTCTACCTTTCCCTTTTTTTTAAACTTCAATTACTATATTATATTGAGATTTCTTTTATTGAATATATGTACTTTTTAGCAACTACAAAGTAGCTATTTACAGGATGGGTTTTTTTTTCACTTCATATCCTTGATTTATTGTGTTTGGAATGTACTATCATATTTTATCTCAGTCTCCATGGGAACTGTTTAACATCATTCCCTAGGTTTATTGTATTGGGACTTGTATTTTCAAGATATATCAATTTTAACCTTTTCTACACTGCTGCTGGGGGGTTCATTTTGTTCTGGATGTGCTCTGTCTCTCTTGGCATATCAGAGGACTGGGACTTTGTGAAGTGTGGTCTGCCTCACTCAGGGAGGCAAAATGGGGGGACGGGGAGACTGGGGGGGTAGGGGAGACAAAGAGAGCTTTGCTATTTGTTATTTATCCTTTCTATCCCAATACTAAAATAGGCTTCATAGCCATAACACTGGGCAATAATATCAAATCTAGGTCAAAGCTATTATATGTAAAAATGTACTACCTTAACTTAAGACTACAAAATGTCAACAAAAGTTCAGAGGCAATATACATAGTATTTTTACAGGAGACTTACATAAAAAGTAAGGACCAGTTTCGGTTGCAAAGGGACTTGATTGGCCAAATTTTTCACTCTGGCTATACAAAAAAAACTAGGGGTGGGAATCTTGATACAAAGAACTATCCCTTTTGTAGCGTCAGATGTAATATGTGGTCCTGAAGGGTGATATGTCATGTTGATGGGCAATTTATTTAATACTAAAGTGATTCTGATAAATATTTATACACCTAACATATATAATAGAGATTTCATCCAAAATGTATTTGCATCTGTTCCTAATGTGAACACTCATAAAATTATAATGGCCAGAGACTCTAATTGTGTCTTAAATCCAGACCTGGATAGGTCTTCCTCTACAGTGGCAATAACATCTAATATTGCAAAAATATTTACAGTTTGTAATGGATCAGAACTTATCAGACCCATGGAGGTTCTTAAATCCTAGCGCTAGAGCATATTTCTTCTTCTCACAAATTCATCATTGTTAATCAATAATTGATTATTTCTTCATAAACAATTATTTTTTGCTCATTATCAAATCATGTAAGTACACCGCTATTGCTGTATCCAACCATGCCCCTCTTATCATGGAGCTTAATTTACTATGTCAACACACTCATCTCAAAGCTGGCGTCTTAACCCTCTGTTATTAGCTGATGAGCACTGTACATTCATATCCAAGCACATTGATTATTTTCTGAATACATGAATCCCCAGAGGTCTCTGCAGGTATACTCTGGGACACTTTGAAGACATTTTTAAGAGGACAGATTATTACATGTTGTAAGCTGGAAGGCTGATCGCACCCTCAGAGGACACAGACGCCCCTGGGAAAACCCCTGAAACAGCTGACAGTCTACCTTCACATTGCTCCTTACCCTTCTTACTTGCGCTATAACGCGTGATAAACCTCTCGCGCAGTACTCCGCTTACTTAAAAGCCTTGTGCAGCACCTGTCAGCTTTGGAATTGATTGTTTTCCTTTCTGTCTCTCTCTCTCAGACATTTCCTGCTCCTGACACGTACTCCTTTGAAGAAGAAGATACGTATGCATACCTTTAATTGAGAAATGAAACTGTCATCTCTGTCAAGGAGCAAGTTTTAAAATCTTTAAAACAGACAAATGTTTGTTTGCAGTGTTTGAATAAAATTCTTCCTGTCTCTACGCCCTCCTGTGTCTCTGTGCAAATCTGTGACCCAAGCGTGACAATGTCTTTCTTTCCAAAAAATAAATTGGAAAACATGAAGGTGTCTGAGTTAATCAACGAAATTACCAGAATAGATCTAGAATACGTCTGGTCTCCAAATGAGACACTTTATAAGCTGTCTCTGCCCCTCGCGTATGTAGATTTCACTTTCACCAAACAAAAAATCTTTTAATTCTCACTGATACGCCTCTTCATTCGGAAGAAACACTACTTTTCCCTGATGGCAACATGAATTAGACAATCCACAAGTCTCCAACTTAAAGTTTAAATCCGATCCCTTTTCGCTGTTTCGTTATTTCACCGAGTAATAATTTCGATTTGTTTGCGCTAATGCGATCTTTACCATTATTTTTAGAGACTTTCAAATTTTAGTACTTTCATTATCTCTAACCTGCCCTGCATGTGCGCTAATGTTTTTGAATTCATTACGATATTCTACCTTGTCATCTACTCTTTGTCTTTTATTTCGGGCCCCAGGCGTGGTTAAATCTCCTGGCACAAAGGCTTGTCTCGTGGGACATGAAAGTATCTCTCTGAAAAAGTCACGTCTCGTCCCAGGCTAAAAAGTCTTGTCTTGTCCCAGGATTTTTTTATTATAATAGAGAGACATTTTAAAGCCCCTTACTTTAAAGATTCCATGGCACAATGGGGAAAAGATCTGTCACTTAATATTTCAGAAAAGGAGTGGAAGGCAGTCATGCACAGAATACAATCTACTCAAAGTACTCAATTATTCAGCTTAAAATCTTCTATCGAGCACAAAACTATCCAAAATGTTTGTAGGTCAAGATTCAATCTGTAAATGTTACAGTCTAGCTCCTGCCTCATTGGGCCACTTGTTTTGAACGTGTATTATTTAACATAATTTTGGACCAAAATCTTCGAATCAGATAACCTTGGTGTCACAGTCCCTCCTAATCCACTAACAGCTGTGTTTGGTGGACTCCCAGATGGGCATGAAATAGAGCAGGACAAACAAATCGTAATTGCCTTTACCTCACTACTAGCACATAGACTTATCTTGCTCAACTGGAAGAATCTCAACCTACCACTTTTAAGTCAGTGGGTAACTGATATACTGTACTGTTTCAAATTGGAAAAAAATCAAATTCTCAGTCAGAGAATCTGTTCAAAACTTTTTAAAAATATGTCAGAATCTAATCAATAACAGTTTAGAATAAACTCCTATATTGGGGAAAAGGATACTCTTCCTTCCTTGCTGCTTTCAAAGATTTGCTTTGTTGGCTGGCTCTCCTCTTTCTTTTAGTAGGTGTTGAATTTTGGTTCTGTTAAGTTTGATTTAATCTTATGGATTATTTGCTTTTAATTAACATTAATAAAATAAAAAGGGAGTGTATGTCCACACATAAAGCACATCCTGATTTGCTTAATGCCTGCTTTATCTCAGCATTATCAATTGGGGGATCAGTGCACAGAAAAAATTCACTTTCACAAAAGAACACACAGTGCTTGATGTGCCAAGAAATAAATGGCAGAACTCTGTTTCTGTCTGCTTCTTTCTCCTCATAGCTATGCTCAAACTGAACACAAGGTCTTAATCAACCTTCCCTCCCCAGGAGTTTTGTCTACGGTATTGTACATTAATTACTTTGAAGAGAGGGTGGCAGGGCAGGGGTATGGCCTTGCCCCCTTGGAGTTTCATACATGCAGTTCTAACTGTATTGTGAGGATTCTTGTGTTGGCACAGTCAGTGAAATAATGAAACAGTATAATCTGCAAATAACGGAGCTGCGTGGTTGGTTAAGTGTAAGGTTAATACAGGGTTACTTTATTCATATTTAAATAGTCTTTTTGATTTCTTTGCTTGCTTTGTATATATTTTTTCTCTATCGTTTTTGTATGCAGACTATATTGATTGTTCATGTGATCTTTAGTGGCAATGGGAGGATCAAGAAAAAGGCACTCAATGGCAGGTACAGTCATTTCAAGAGTGTGGATCAGGTAGGAGTTATACATTAAAACAGATCAAAAATGTTTTTCCACTCATAATTTGTAAAAGGGTTTGGTGGTAATTATAACTGTTTAACAGTACTGTACTTAAGTCTAAAATGAGCATGAAGCTGAGGTTAGGTACTACTATTCAGCCGACTTCTTATTCACTCCTAGGTACATATTTTCGTCTTCTTTTGCAGCCAGCTACTTATTCACCCACTTTCTGCAAGCTAGTTACTTATTATATATCTTAACAGCAAGGTGTAAATTAATTTGCATCATTACAAATAGATTATTAAGTTAAAAAAAATTAATATTCCACATTTTTGACATACACAAGTTTGTTTCTGCTGAGAGTCTGTCTTCAAAAAGAATTAACTGCTAGAATGTTCCTGAAACTCCTGCTTAATATCAAAATGTTCTAGAAAATTTAACTTACTACTAGAATGTTCTGTGTACTCTGCCGTAACCAGTTAAGAACCCCGTGCAAGAGTAAATGCCTAGTAACAATACAAATAAATTGTTCCGAATGGAGTCCCCTTCTAAATGTTTCACCAAATTCAAAGGTAAACAAGCTATCCCTGATGGACAAAAATAAGCCTTGTGGAGAAATGATTCTTTAAACATCAACGTTTTGCACTGGTTTATAGACCACCCTAAGTATGCATTGCATTCAGTAAAATATGAAGACATGAAAGAGATGTGATCACTATTGGGGTGCCAGCCAGGAAATGTAAGTCAGAAGGCTTTATTTTTAATCTCTTCTAACCTTCTCTTGAGGCTTTTGTGGTCTGTTTCTCCTTTTGGGGTTTTAGATATGTGAAGAATTACATTTTGTTATTTAAAAACTTATTGGAAAATTATTTAATAATGTTAAAAAATTTGGTGTCGTATTATAGCCTGTTATTACTTTTTATGTGTGCCACCATATGTGGACCATGTTGTTTACTGTGGCTATGGTTTTGTTGCCTATTGATCCCTCAGAGGATCACTGAGGTTTATGGTGTAAAGATGTATAATGTGAGTATTGATTTGGATTTTCTGTTTTTTGCGTAGTTCTTGTTTCTTTCTATTAGATTTTCCCTCTGGTTTATGATTTTGACTTGTTTGCTTTGTATTGCCTTTGCCCTTATTTGTTTTTTCCATTTTGTACTCTATTCATTAAAATAAATTTTTCCTTAATAAAGATTCTTCATTGGCCTTTTTCTTTAAGCCAGAGGTTTTGTGGTTAATTCCCCTTTAAAGGGTATTTTTGTATATTTGGGACATTTCAAGTATATTTTTGAACTTTAAAAGCCTGATCCCCTTTTTGGACCTGGGTAGACAATCAAGTCTGCCTTCTGCACTTGAGATCAGGCTGACAGGGGTGAAGCCTTCTTTCAGGCTCCAGACCAGAGGCCTCATGTACAACGGCGTGCATAAAATTCACACTAAAACGTGGCCTATGGACAAAAACAGTAATACGCGTACACACAAAAAAATACAGATGCCTAAATCTGTGAGTATGCCAACTTCCATGTTCTTCCACTATATAAATTCCAGTCAGCGTGAAATATAATGCATGTGCACGCCTTGCCGCCCCACCCCAACTCCTCCCAGAAGTATGCCTCTTTGAATATGCAAATATAAATGGCCCCTTAAATTAAGCGTTCTTTGAAAAGACAATGAAAAAAGCACAGGGAATAAAAAGAATTTCAGTGAATACCAAGTGGAGGCAAGGAAACATGTACTACTTGCAGTGGTATAAACAACAAAGGAAGTTGATCGAGTAACACAGAGTGGTGGAGAAACTCAAAAGTTCAAGTTCAGAAAGTCACACAGTGGCCAAAATAAAAAAGGAGTGGTCAGATATCAAAGCCATATCTGAATGTCATATGGAAGCGTATTAGGGTATAGAGAAAAGTAAAAAAATAGGGACACAGTGGAAAAAAAAGTTGAAATGCCAACTTTAATCACAAAATCTCCACTTTAATCATGTAGTTTATTTTATCATTAAAATAGAATGTCATAAACTTCATCTTAAAATCATTTAACACTAGAATTACAAAAGCCTACGAAAAAACTCATAAATCCATCCCATCTTAAATCCCTTCACACCTACTCCGTCAGCGTCTTTTGTCTTGTAAATGAGTCGATAAGCAACAAGCAGACTGCTATCACATCACCCCAATGCCGCACAAGGTTTTCTCAGCTCAAGTCTGTTACCTGTCTGTCAGTTGCTTAGTTGTATAGACTAGAGTAAGTACTATATCGATATTTGGAACACATGCATTTCATGTGTGTTCCGTGTCGACAACAATCTATGTAAACACATCGTTAAAACAGAAACGTTTTTCATGTTTTTGTAATAATTGACAAAATGTAGACATGAAGCATATAATGTGTGAAGCCTGAAGTCCAAATATCAAATAAACACTTTCATAAAAGGTACAAGTATAACAAAACAAGCGTGCTTTTATTCAAGAATATAACTGCAGAAAAAAAAAACGCGTTAGGTTGCGACATTGACATTGTCCTCGCTACAATTGCTTTGGTGGAGTAATGGTGAGAACTGCCGACTGCTAATCAAAGGGTCACAAGTTTGACTCCAAACAACTCCGTTTTGAGAAGTGAACTGCTCTTATTTTTACTATTTTAGAATAAAAACTTACATTTGATTTGAGTCTTTTTGGATCCTGTCCTGTTGAGATAGCTACATCCTATTTTTGTCATAAATTGGTTCCTATTTACATTTTACTGTGTTTTCTGGATCAATGTCACATATCTGACACCTGTTTTAGGGATTTATGAGAGTTGTAGATTATAATTCTGATGTTTAGTTGTGAATTCTCCTTTTACTTTAAATTGTCCTTATTAACTACATTAGTGTGTTTTGGCTGCCATTTTATTTTCTTGTTCCCATCTATTTTGGAACTAAACTCATTAGGGCAGCTGCTTGTCTTCTTAAGGGTGTGTCCTTAGAGGTCATGACCTTTGAGTAACAATGCAACAGAATAAAAGGGCAGTCAAGGGGTCTCTTCTTTATCCGAACTGGAGATAACAAACCTTTTCTGCAACATTTCCTACAATCTTTAATTTATTTAAAAAACAGTTCTAAGGTCAGAATTATAAAACCTGCATACACACATTCCAGGACTGTTTTTGTGTGTATGCAACTTTCCACACAAAACTCTGGATTTATAAAAGAAAACATTTCAGAGAAAGTGAAAAATAATGACACCCTTGATAAGATAGGGAAATGCAGCCAAATCAGTTCAATGGCAGCTCAGGCATTTATAATTAATATCAGCAATCTGTTATTAATCTAGCCACATGGGATGAACAAACCAGTGTATATCTTTGTGCCGGTCCCAAGCACGGATAAATGGGGAGGATTATGTCAGGAAGGGCATGCGGTGTAAAATTTTGCCAAATCAATATGTGGGCAACAATTCAAATTTCCATACCGGATTGGTCGAGCCCCAGGTTAACAACGACCACCACCAGTACTGTTAGCCAACAGGGTGCTGGCGGAAATTGGGCTTCTGTTGGCTGAAGGAGAGGGGGGAGACGTGTCCGGAAGCAGGAGGAGAGGAGGAAAGTAAAGAGAGTGGAACTGAGGGTAGGAATTTTGAATGTTGGCAGTATGACTGGTAAGGGGAGAGAGTTAGCAGATATGATGGAGAGAAGGAAGGTTAATACATTGTGCATGCAAGAGAAGAAATGGAAGGGGAGTAAGGCCAGGAGGATTGGAGGTGGATTCAAATTGTTCTATCATGTTGTGGATGGGAGGAGAAGTGGGGTTATTCTGAAGGAAAAGTATGTCAAGAGTGTTTTGGAGGTGAAAAGAGTGTCAGGCAGAGTAATAATTATGAAGCTGGAAATTGGAGGTGAGATGAATGTTGTTAATGCATATGCACCACAAGTTGGGTGTGCAATGGGTGTGAAAGAAGATTTTTGGAGTGAGTTGGATGAAGTGATGAACAGTGTACCCAAGAGACAGAAAGTGGTGATTGGAGCAGATTTCAATGGGCATATTGGTGAAGGGAACAGTGGAGACGAGGAGGTGATGGGTAGGTATGGGGTCAAGGAGAGGAATGAAAAAGGTCAGAGGATAGTGGATTTTGCCAAAAGGATGGACATGGCTGTGGTGAATACATATTTTAAGAAGAGGGAGGAACATAGGGTTACGTACAAGAGTGGAGGAAGATGCACACATTCTATGCAGAAGAGTTGATCTGAAGGAGGTTGAACACTGCAAAGTGGTGGCAGGGGAAAGTGTAGTTAAGCAGCATAGGATGGTGGTCTGTAGGATGATGTTGGAGATCAAGAAGAGGAAGAGAGTGAGGGCAGAGCCAAGGATCAAATGGTGGAAGTTGAAAAAGGAAGACTGCAAGGTTGAGTTTAGGGAGAAGGTGAGACAGGCACTGGGTGGCAGTGAAGAGTTACCAGACAGCTGGGAAACTACAGCAGATGTAGTAAGGGTGACAGCAAGAAGGGTGTTTGGCGTGACATCTGGAAAGAGGAAGGGGGAAAAGAAAACCTGGTGGTGGAATACAGGAGAGTATACAGAGGAAGAGGATGGCAAAGAAGAAGTGGGATAGTCAGAGAGATGCAGAAAGTAGACAAGAGTACAAGGAGATAAGGCGCAAGGTGAAGAGAGAGGTGGCGAAGGCTAAAGAAAAGGCGTATGATGAGTTGTATGAGAGGTTGGACACTAAGGAGGGAGAAAAGGACCTACACCGATTGGCTAGACAGAGGGACTGAGCTGGGAAAGATGTGCAGCAGGTTAAGGTGATAAAGGATAAAGATGGAAACGTACTAACAAGCGAGGAGAGTGTGTTGAGCAGAAGGAAAGAGTACTTTGAGAGGCTGATGAATGAAGAGAACGAGAGAGAGAAGAGGTTGGATGATGTGGAGAAGTAAGGACAGCTTTGAAGAGGATTAAAAATAGAAAGGCCGTTGGTCCAGATGACATACCTATGTAAGCATGGAGGTATTTAGGAGAGATGGCAGTGGAGTTTTTAATCAGATTGTTTAATGGAATCTTGGAAAATGAGAGGATGCCAGAGGAGTGGAGAAGAAGTGTACTGGTACCAATATTTAAGAATAAAGGGGATGTGCAGGACTACAGTAACTACAGGGGAATAAAACTGATGAGCCACAGCATGAAGTTATCAGAAAGAGTAGTGGAAGCTAAGTTAAGAAGTGAGGTGATGATTAGTGAGCAGCAGTATGGTTTCATGCCAAGAAAGAGCACAACAGATGTGATGTTTGCTCTGAGGATGTTGATGGAGAAGTTTAGAGAAGGCCAGAAGGAATTGCATTGCGTCTTTGTGGACCTGAAGAAAGCATATGACAGGGTGCCTCGAGAGGAGCTGTGGTATTGTATGAGGAAGTCTGGAGTGGCAGAGAAGTACATAAGAGTTGTACAGGATATGTACGAGGGATGTGTGACAGTGGTGAGGTCTGCGGTAGGAGTGACGGATGCATTCAAGTTGGAGGTGGGAATTACATCAGGGATCGGCTCTGAGCCGTTTCTTATTTGCAATGGTGATGGGCAGGTTGACAGACGAGATTAGACAGGAGTCCCCGTGGACTATGATGTTTGCTGATGACATTGTGATCTGTAGTGATAGTAGGGAGCAGGTTGAGGAGACCCTGGAGAGGTGGAGATATGCTCTACAGAGCAGAGGAATAAAGGTCAGTAGGAACAAGACAGAATACATGTGTGTAAATGAGAGGGAGGTCAGTGGAATGGTGAGGATGCAGGGAGTAGAGTTGGCGAAGGCGGATGAGTTTAAATACTTGGGATCAACAGTACAGAGTAATGGGGATTGTGGAAGAGAGGTGAAAAAGAAAGTGCTGGCAGGGTGGAATGGTGGGAGAAGAGTGTCAGGAGTAATTTGTGACAAATGGGCATCAGAGTGAAGAGTGAAAGCGAAGGTCTACAGGACGGTAGTGAGACTAGCTATGTTATATGGGTTGGAGACGGTGGCACTGACCAGAAAGCAGGAGAAAGAGCTGGAGGTAGCAGAGTTAAAGATGCTAAGATTTGCACTGGGCGTAACGAGGATGAACAGGATTAGAAATGAGTACATTAGAGGGTCAGCTCAAGTTGGACGGTTGGGAGACAAAGTCAGAGATGCAAGATTGTGTTGGTTTGGACATGTGCAGAGGAGAGATGCTGGGTATATTGGGAGAAGGATGCTAAGGATAGAGCTGCCAGGGAAGAGGAAAAGAGGAAGGACTAAGCAAAGGTTTATGGATGTGGTGAGAGAGGACATGTAGGTGATGAGTGTAACAGAACAAGATGCAGAGGACAGAAAGATATGGAAGAAGATGATCCGCTGTGGCAACCCCTAACAGGAGCAGCCGAAAGAAAAAGAAGATCAGCAACCTGTTATTAAAATGGGATTTGATATGACTAACAAATTAAACCTCAAAAGTGATGAATATGATGTATGGCCTTTATTTTAGTTTCCTTTAAAATGGACTGATACTATGTATTTGCACTGAAGAACTTACTTGTTTTTTCCTCCATTTATATTTGCTTCCTGTTTTCACTTCTCGGTATTACAAACCAATGCAATCACTTGTTGTCACTAATTGTGTGAAGTAAAAATACAGCTGTGATTTGCTTCCTGCATACAGAAAGCTCTAAATCTCGTACCCTACAGCCAATTCCTAGCCTAATGGTTTGACAGAATATGGCATGTTTGATGCTGCTTGAAAACTATGCAAATGGACATTTACGAAGGGAACAATCTTAAAGGGACTGGTAGGATTTTTTTTTGCCCATGATGATGACTGGCTTATGAGGTGATTTTGATTCCTATGAGCCACTCTTTTGGAACTTTGTGCTGAATTGGCCCCACTGTTAGAAAGACGGACTGCCCAGAATGTTCATATCCAGGTTTTAACAATGTTTGTCTTTCTGGCATCAGGCACCTAATAGAAGGAACTTGCTGACAAGTGAGGAATATCTCAGCCAAGCTTCAGCTCCATCTTGCCTGCTGTGCTGGAATCTATAAGCCAACCAATAAGGTGCTACAATCAGTGTCTGTATGTTGTGAATGTACAGACCAACATAAAAAGGCAATTTGCAGCAGTGTCCATTTTTTCTAAAGTAATTGTCAAATTGACTGTGCTCATATTGCAAAAAGGCTACCTAACAAGGGTAAAACTAATTTTGTTAACTGTAAGTAGGTATATTCCATTAATGCATAGGTCATATGTAATGCAAAGATGACAGTGACAAACATTTTTGCTCTGCGGCCTGAGTTAACCTATGATTCGTTTATTTTGAGTAGAATTGGTAGGTGACTTGCTGTTGGTGCTGTATGTGATGGCTGGATGTGTCAGGTGTCAGGACAGGATCTGCAACATCGTGATTGCATATGTTGATGATTAGCATGGCCCATATATTGCTACTTCAGAGTGGCAACTGGGCAAGGTATATTCATGCTCTCTCATTTACAAGATGATTGTCATTTATAAATGGTAAATTGTGTACAAATGTGCATATGCCATGTTTTATAAATTAGATTTTTCTGGGGATTGTGCATCTTCCTGTCTTTTGGTCTAAGCATACTTTCACACTGAAATCTACACAAAAATTCATAAATGAGTCCCCTGGTTTTGAATTTTGCTCCTCTTTATTTTGGCTTTGACTTTTGCCTCTTGCTTTGGCTTTGACACATTTATTTTAGCATTAGAATAAATAAGCATAGAATGTAAACAGGAAAGGTGCATTCCCATAACTCTGTGCTTTTGAATTGAAGACAGTACTCTTGACCAGTCAGTGAGGGGAAAAGGCAGTTCTTCAATTCAAAAGTACAGAGCTATGGGAATGCACCTTTATTATTTATATTCAACTCTGATTTTTCTGCAAGTATTCATATTTTAGTAAATAACGTATACATTATACATGTTTCGAGCATTCATCGGGATAGAGACATGTGGATTATGTGATGTGAGTAGTGTGAGAATTTGTTTTCTTTTTCCATGGACATTTTTCACATCATTTGTTGCTGGAAAGAACGAGTATCCATTATGTTCCATTATATCATAAACTATTTTAACTTATTCTGTGCAAAAATTAGGGATTAAATGTTTTGTGGCCATCACTACAAAGTACAGTACATGTGATAAGTAATATATAAAAAGATATCATTTTGATTGGAGTATTCCTTAAGCTATGCTTCTCAATGAAACTGAATTATAAAACTGCAAGTTGATGAAAAATCTTTTAATTATCTTAATCAGTCTTTTCAAATATGATATATTACAAAACTAAACTGAAACTAGTGTCAGAGAACAGTCAGACCACAATACAGAGTTGAGGCACCACCCTAGTGACCCTGTATAATTGGAATGCAGAAATGCAAAAGAAAACAAGCAATAATTGTGAAAATGTCTTTTCAGATGCAAGTTCCAAAGTGAACTGAATGGATGGGCACTGGAAGTGATGTCAGAGATGTTACAGCTGTTAATCATCAAGTCTGCCGAGTGAGGAAGAGGAAAATTCATTAGAACACAGTGCCAACCCCTGGAGTGGCAGGTAATTACAATCACCAGAGTCCTTAAGCTGTCCCCAATTCACACACACATGACACTAGATAGATAGATGAGTAAAACAAAAGTAAAACGGATATAGCTTGCCAGGGCTTTGTTCATTTCTTTGCTGACAAGTTATATAGATCCTCAATGTTTATTATGCTCAACTTGTTTAAATAGCATTGCCTTACATCTCAATTCAATTTCGCCCTGCATGATCAATTCTCTTTGTGCCTTCCTTTCTCCGTTTATTTTTGCTTTTGTAATGTGGATATGCTACTACAAATACTCATTCTTTATTGTAAACAAGCCAGTACAGTCCTCTAAAGACAGTGTCCATGTGCCACAACACAATATGCTGTTACATATCACCAATTTCCTATAGAACCCGTGTAATCCATAATCAGTGGTGGAGAGTAACAGAAAGAGCGTCACACAATCACACAAAAAAGGTGACATTCTGACAAATACAGAATGTGCCATTTGTTGCAATTTTTATCTGAATATTTTCAGTGGCCAAAATTTCAGGGCATGCTGTGTAGTGTGACCCTGGCCTTAGACTCGCCTTAGGTTTCTGCATTTGTGAATGAAGACTTGTGTCCCATGGTCTGCCATTAGGTCTGGTCATTTTATAGGCAGGAAAGCTAAGACTTGACATTACCCAATCTGAGGACTGCACCTCTGCTGGTTACCAGTTATGTCATTCTGTTGGTCTGAAGACTACTGGCTACCCTATTCAGCTGGTTTCTACCATAAAGAAAAACGCCTCCAGAGAATGAATGGAAGAATGAATCAACAATGTAGTTGTCTATCCTGAATGATATGCCAGCCCTTTGAAGAATTTAAACAAGTGGATATTAAAGAATATTGTTCCATCTTTGTATCTTATTAATTTTTAAAAACAGTTAAATGTAAAAAAACAAAGGATTTTAATATTTTATGGCAGGTCATATAATATTTATCATGGACACATTAAGATCAAATACATTTTTAATGCTGTTTTTAATTCGGCCATATAATGTTCATTTTAAAAAGATATTGCATTAATTAATGTCTTATTCAAATGGAACAGTTCTAGTGAAAACAAATGTTTTCTTTCCAGTCTTGGTTACAGAACAATATGAAACTCTATGTCTGAATTTATTTCTGCAGCTGGTTCAAGATAATGAAGTTAATCGTTAGGAAAGTAGGTTTTGAATAATCAACACAATTCCTATTCCTACACAAAAGGTTGTAGCCTTTAGTCCTATGTTTGAGTAGAAATGCCAGATGTTCGAAAGACGTCTGTTCAGTTTGGAGTAATAGCTCCTTATGAGAGTGTGCCTTGGCGACTTCATTATAAAAGACTAAGGCAGTCCTTAAAGGTAACTTTTAACATTTGTGCTGTGGAGAATAAAGGGATCAGGAAGTACACAGTACCCCTTGTTTTTCTGCACCTTTTATTGTGTTGTAGAGAGGGCTTGATGTGGGCCAGTATTAACCAGTATGGTGTACTGGCTTTGTTCTATTCAAGAGTGCCGACACTCGTTTCCACTTCAAGCACTGGTTGTAAATTTAGTTTTTACTTGATAAACTTCTCACTTTTGCCCATCAGTCTACAATCAGTTATTCCTAATGACAAAGTAAGAATACAGTATGTTAATGGTAAGCTATGCCAGTTTATTAAAAGCCAAAAACTATAATCTCTCATATATGTAATGTGCATGCTGTGGCCCATCAAATTATAGACAGGTGCATCCTGTATACAAAAACTTAATAAATAAATAATAATTTGTACATTTATATATCGCTTTTCTCACTATTCAAAGTGCTTTACATAGTGAGACTTGATTGGAGATTATATTTGAACTTGATTGCAGACCTCATGTGGCAAGTTAAATTGATGGCATAGCGCAGTCACCAGGGGGCACTGCAGCTCCCCAAACTCCCAACACAACACAGGCTTGGGCACAAGTTGCCAATGAATAAGGATTTTATTGTGTGAAACTCTTAGGGGGAAGAGTTCCACACCACCACCACAATTATAATTATAATGCACAGCAGCAGTCTCTGTAACTCTGTTGTCGTTTTCTTCTCTCAGCCTCCTCCGCCTTGTTCTCCTCCTTCCAACTCTGGCTCCTGGAGTTGAGGCAGGGACCTCCTTTTATGTAACATCTAAAAGCACTTCTGGAGTCCTGAAGCTGTGGTTTGGAAGCACTTTCGGCTGAGGTTGGAGCCCAACAAAGTACGGCTTGCCAAACCCCTCAGCTCCCTGTGGCAGCCACACATGGAACCCAACAAGGCTGAGTCGATTTCCCAAGATGTCCTGTGGGAATCAGTGTCAATACCATACCCTTGGGTGGCTGTCATCTACTTTCCTGGAGGAGACAAAGCCCTGTGCAAGCTGTCTCCCCCTATCCTTCCAGGTTGTGTAATGTCCCAGCTGGGTAAGGTTCCTGGACATCCCTCACAACAATTTAGAAAAGTGCACACCTTTGTCTGTAAGGTCTCAATATTCAAACTACATGCCAGGACAAAAAGCAAACCTTGAAGTCTAAGTAACTGACTATAGACTGCCAAAATCAAACTGTGGTAAGGCATGGATCAGGCCAAAGGGATAACATCTTTTCAAAGCTTTGAATGTTCCCAGATCACAGTGGCCTCAATAACTGTGAAATTTTGAAATGGAACTACCAGGAACCTTCCTAGAGTTGGCTCTCCAGCCAAACTGAGTAACTGGGCCAGAAGGGTCTTGGTCAGGGAGGTACTCAAGAACCCCATAGTCATTCTAACAGAATTTCAGCAGTCCTCTGCTGGGACTGAAAAACCTGTTGGGAGGATGACCATGTCAGCAGCACTTCATCTATCAAACATTTATGGTGGAGTGGCTAGACATAGGCTATTTTTCAGTTAAAGGCATGTGACAGTTTAATGGACTCTGAGAGCATGAGCATAAAGAATCTCTTGTCTGATGTGACAAGAATTGAACCCCAGAATGGCCAAGACAACACAGGAGTAGCTTCAGGACAAGTCTTTGACTTTCTTTGAGTGGCCCTCCCAAAGCCCAGACTTAAACCCCATAGACCATCTGTGGAGATTTTACAGGCACTTCCTATTTAGTCTAATGGAGCATGAGAGGATCTTCAGGGAAGAATATGATAAACTGGCCAAATCCAGGCATGCAGAACTTTTGGTGACTTGACCAAGAAGGCTTAAAGCTGGGACTGCTACCGAAGGAATTTCTATAAAGTACTGAATTGAGGATCTGAATACTTATATGAATGAGAGATTTCAGTTTTAACACATTTATAAACCTTTCCAAAAACATGTTTTCACTTTATCATTATGGGTTATTGAGTGTAGATTAATGGATATTAAGATGCTCATTGTGATCAACCGTATGGAGGAAAGTATTGTACATAAGTAAGCAACAAAAAATCTTTTCATGATACATTTAATTGTTTATACTCATATGTATTTTGTTGTTATGTATTTATTTTCACATGTATTTATTTCTATCATTTTCTCTGAATATTCCTACATAAATCAACCAATTATTTCATGTAACACGATTAACATGATCTTATGCTACAAAAACATTGTGAAGCTCTTAAAATTACAACAATAAGCAATATGCATTCAGTGGCTGCTTTATTATTTACACCCACTCATTATTAGAATGTTCTTTTAAACAGCCAATCATGTGTCTGTAACTCAGTGTACGTATATACGATGCAGACCTGGACAAGCAGTTTAGCTCTTGGTCAACCAAATATTATTTTTGAATGGATGCATTGTTTAAGTTTACTTTGACCCTATTATTGTTGGTGCCAGGATCTCCTGGATTTTTCAGCTGTTATGAAGTTTACAGAGAGCAATCTGCTAAACAAACGACTTCTAATGAGTGAAAGATCTGTGGGGAAAAAATCTAATAATGAGAGAGGTTTGACAAGGAGAATTGACTGACCTAATTCGAGCTAACAAAAAACGAGCTAACAAAAAAAGGCCCAAAATACTTAAATAGTAGCTCTTCACAAAGTAGGATGTGGAAGGACAGGTCAGGCTTTGGTACAGATAGGCTACAGTAGTGGAAGACTATGCCAGGTTCCACTCCTTCCCCCTAAAAACAGGATAGTGGGACTCCAGAGGGCATAGAACTGGTAAAACCTGAATGACTAAAGATTGGTAAAATATTGCTTCGTTTGATGAATGTCCACTTCTGCTGCAACATTCAGAGTCAGAATGTGGAATAGATAGCGTGAATCACGAGAACTCTTCGGTCTTGTTACTAGTAGTGTTAGTTTAATGGTGTAAGGAATGTTTTCTCAGCTCACATTAGAATCTCTCTATATATAAAAATAAATCCTGGAAAGGACAATTCCAGGGCAACGATACGTGATCTTCTCGGAAGTTCTCGGAAGACATTTAAAAGACCCGCAAGACAAAAAAGACTGGCCACGGAGTGTCTCGCGGGGACCGTAAACATGAGACTTGGTGCCAAGAGATTGTCCTAGGGCCGTCTCGCAGGGACGTGGAAAATGAGATTCTTGCAAGACACGCCCTTCTTATCAAATAAGAGCACAGCCATGTGCTCTCGGCAAAGAAGAAAGAGCAGCGCGGAGAAAAGAGACCCAGAAGCAGTTCATGTAAAGGCACAGCACGTAGCACTCACAGATCCTGTACTCTCAGCAAAGAAGAAAGAGCAGTGCGGAGAAAAGAGACCCAAAAGCGTTAAAGAGAAAAAAAGGCAGATAAGAGATTATGAAAGCAGTTCAATTCGAAAGGCTCAAACAAACGATGGCACAATACACATGCAGAGAAAGGTCTTGAATGTGAAAGCAGTAAAATTCGAAAGTACTGTATTGTAGCGTTTACAGTGAGAATAGCTTATGCTATGACAATTAACAAATCACAGGAACAAACATTAGAAAAAGTCAGATTATTTACTAGAGAAACAGAAACAATATTCACTCATGGGCAGTTATACGATGCGTTGTCACAATGTGTCTCTAAAAACGAAATCAAAATTCAATACAATCTTGAAGAGAAGGTAATGTCAAATATTGTTTTTAATGAAGCTTTAAAGTAAAAGCAGTAACATTTGAAAGTATTGTAGCGTCCCAGCCAAGTTGAAGCCTTTTTTGTTTTAAGTGACTGTTACGTCCGATTGAGAGACTGATAACGGGGTATTGATTGATGCGGTAAGGGGGTGCGAGACCGGGGGGAAGTGGGGTTGAAGAGGGTGCTAGAAAGTTGCGTTTGGGGTTAAAAAGTCGGCGATTGTTCAAGTAGAACTTTTGTGACACTTTATTACATCAGTCGCTACAGTATCAAAAACAAAGATAATAAAGATCGCATTAGTACAAACAAAAGGTGATTCATCATCAGAACCAGGTGTAATTGAAAAAATAGCAGGACAAATCGAGGTCAGAAATAAAAGGCAAAGAGTGGAAAACAAAATCTTTTCACATTCGGATTATTCAATGCACAAAACGTGGATTTACACAATAATGGACCATACGCTATGAGAATCTATGGTCCCGCAACAGTTAAAGCAACGATTCCAAAGAAAAAAAAAACACTTTTAAAATTGTATATCCGATTAAACAAGCACGGGGGTTGGCGAGCAAAGCCAATAATAATACTAGGACTGATACCAACTGAGCATTTGAATGCCACAGCATTTCTATGCATTGTTGCTGGCCATGTGTATCTATTTATGTCCAGAATCTACCTACTTTACAATTGGATACTTCCAGTAGGGTAAAGGACCCTGTTACCAAGTACATGTCACCTTATGTTAATTCCACGAACGGATTGATGACTTCAGTTTACTGTGCAGCACCCAGATCACAATATTCACCTTTGGAATGAAGTTGAACTGGAGGCTTACAGCAACATTTTCAGGAACTATGTGATACTACTGAGTCAAGATAGATCAAAATCCCTAAGGAATGTCTCCAGCATGTTGTTAAATCCCACCCTTAAAAATTCTGCCTCTTCTGCAAGCAAATGCAGGTCCTACCTACTATTATACACAGTGGGCATACCTAATGAAATGCCCACTCAGTAGGTGTGTTTCAGGCTCCATCATGACTGCATATAACATTTGAACATTTTAAGTGCATCTGAGTAAGAATACTATTGAACAAGAACAACTGACCTGAACACAGCATTTCAGGTTTAAAGTCCTAAAATAAAAGTATTTTAACCTGATTAATCTAGTTCAGGATGTGGACACCAGAGTGTGTTCCAGCTCTCCAAATACCCAACACAAAGAGACAAGGACACAAGTTTAAAAGTCTCTCAAACAAGTGTTTCCCACAACCACAGCCACAAGTACAAACATACAGTAATAAGCTCACTCTTGTTTTCCCATCTCTCTTTGTCTTTCACTGGTCACTGCCTCCTCTAGGCTAACGTTGTCCACCTCCTCCCGACTCTGGCTTACCCATCTGAGGCTGGTAGCCTTTTATCTTCCACCCTGGAGTACTTCTAGTCTTACATACACATGGTCCAAAAGTACTTCTGGGTGAAACGGAAGCCACATACAATAGGGCTTCCAAGTCCCTGCAGCACCCATTGGTGGTACCCACGGAACCCAACAGGGTTGTGTCAAACAAATCCATGTCCTATACTGCCCTGTGGAAATCTGAGGCACCCGGGGGGACTGCCATCTAATGCTCTGGGAGACAGATAATGCCTTGTGCACACTCTCTCCCACACTCCTTCCATCCCAGCTGGGTAAGGCTGCTGGCTGCCCCTTACAGTGTCATGGGGGACTGGAGTCTAACTAGCCTGGCAGCATCTGGAGCAAAGTAAGAAACAATCCAAGATGGGGAACCAATTCATGGCTTGCATTTGCCTGCATGGGACCAATTTGTACTCATTGATTACCCTAAAATACACACCTTTGAGATGGTGGAGGAAGAGATAAAAATAACTGGTGATAAATCAGTATTGTCTCAGCATGTGCCGTTCAGGGAGAACCAGAAGCACTATAGCAGAGCCAAGTCCAGAAAGAATGGATAATGGTCAAGTCTAGTAAGTTCAACTGGACAGAGTGGGCAAACATCATCCAGTCAGGAGAACCTGAACTTGAATAAAATGGCCAGCTCATTAGTTCAGTTTCAGCTGTAATAAGGGGATCGTCTGCATGGCACCAAACCCCTAATCAAACTGCAAACATGTTCATAGAGGAAGAATTAAACATGAAATACAATAAAAACTTTTTCCAAACAGAAATAGCTTTTATTTTTCTCATTTCTTTCAGAATTTCATTTTGCTAACTGAGGAAGAGATACCGACACTGGAAATTTCAAAAGACAATGTATTTGCTCCAGTGACATTGCTGGAGTTTAAATGTACTATTAAAAGCATTTCCATTTGCAGGGAAATGGAAAAAATATTTAAAGAGCTGGTTTGTTGGTTAATGCAGTGTCATATCATGGACACCTCATCCATTCATCCTTCCATCACCTCTACATTTCTTCCGTTGAACGTTTATTCTTTTCTTTCATGAATTCTTTTATCTAATTTATTGAGCTTTTAACCTTCATCTTTCCAACTGTTTCACAAGGCACATAAAATGTTACCTAACAAATGTATTCCAAATAGGGCTACACATTTGTGAAATGGATGACATGCTCTCCAAAATGAGTATCTAGCCCTAAATGATCATTCTTTTTCTTTTTGCTTTACCTTCTCCTGGTTCTTGTCCTGGAGTCAGGCTTAGGGTGCCAATGAAAAGTGCACTTAGATCAAGCGACTCCATGTTTAAGGAGGCGAAAAGAGGCCCAATTTTGGCATCTACAATATAATGGCCACAGAAGTCTTCCTTGAGGAGTTACGTGTTTCATGGAGGCTACAGGCTTTAGATAGTACATCAAGCAACTTGCAGCCTTAGCCCTTCATTCTTTTATAACAACAATCGCAGCAATTTTTTTTTTGTATAGACCAAAATCACACAAGGAGTGCCATAATAGGCTTTAATAGGCACTGTATGTTGACAGCCCCACCCGCCTTGACTCCCTAAGAAGACAAGAAAAAATTCACGCCACATAAAAGATGCTTGTAGGGAAAAAAAATGGAAGAAATCTTGGGAAAGGCAATTTAGAGACAGAGCCCTTTCCAGGTAGGCTGGGTGTGCCATGGCTGTCAAAAATGGGGTAAATACAAGGCACCAAACAGAACACAAGTAATCCTCTTCATAGATCGAGAAGGCCAATCGATCATTGACACACCTCTGGAATAAAAAAAAATACAATAGTACAAGAGTAATAATCTTCTTATATAATACGTTACCATGGCTGTCCGTTTGTCTGTCCAGGATTTTAAATCACCTGTACCTCGCAAACCGTTTGAACTATTGACCTGAAATTTGGTACACATTTACTGCTTGGCGTCTATTATCTGCTTTCAGGGTCATGATTGACCTCCAAGGTTATTCCTCTTTTTATTTTTATTTTATTTTATTGTAGAATCAACTCTCCGCAGTGCGCAGCAGGGGGGGCAGTCGTGCGGCGCATGCGTATGGGCGCCATTCTCATCCCTACCACCTTCGCCATCACTTCTCCTTCCTCTTCATATCTTAAATCATTCTTGAGGCAGTTTGAAGACTTAAGTACTAGCTTAAGTGAAAAATAAAGGAAAACGTACTAAGTAATTGCAACACAAACATTGACTTAATCAAGTTTAATGCAAAAAGATGCCGACGAAGGAAGAGAAGAAGCGGGCCGCTAGGATGGAGAAAAGAAGAGCTGCTCAGGAAGCAGCAAGCGCATCAACCTCTGAGCAAACGAATGCTAAACGTTCAGAGAAAGAGGATGAAAACTAGGAATGCTCAAGTCAAGTGTATTCACTGCACGTTATCATGCAGTGTGCCGTTACTGGTACAAGTATAAAGCAAAATGCAAGAATAGATTACAGTATATCACAAATGAGGATTCAGATTTGTTCAGAGTCGTGGAAACCTCAGCCAACAAGCTGCCTCCCCTTACTGGCCATTCCACAGCTGAGTCAGTGGTGGGCTGGCCAATGTGATGAAAGGACCCTTCTACCTAATTATTTCAGTGCTCCTTTATCAGAGATTACTTTTCCATTGGCAAACAAACAACTTGGCAGTAGGGCAGTGGCACCAAGTGCCACATTTGAGTACCGAGAAGAGAAACAGAATAGGTGAGGGCTAGTAACAAATTCTAACTATCATATTATTTATGTTTCAATGCTCATGACTAACAACAGAGGTGCAGTATGCATATTTAATCAGCAGTTCTAGTCAGGGTATGCTAAACTGAAGTAGTGAGACTTCAGCCTGGATTTAAAACCTGAACAGGCATCTCTTATAGTAGCAGGCACACCATTCCACAGTTTTGGAGCTCTTTAACTAAAAGTTTGACCCCCCCGCTGTTATTTATTTAATCATTGGAATCATAAGCAAGCCAACGTGTTGAGATCTTAACATGTATTCTGGTTTCTAAGTAATGATAAGTTCAGATGAGTAAGCCCAACATTGGTCAATTAAGGCTTTGTATGTTAAAAGGGGAATTTTGAAAACTGCCTTAAATTTAACCAGGAGCAAGTGTAAGGATTTAAGAACTAGAGTTATGTGTTCATATTTTTTTGTTCTTATAATTAATCTTGCAGCAGCATTTAAAATTAACTGAAAGTTGTATGAAGAACAACTTGAACATCCAGTGAACACCACATTGCAATAAAATTTCCTACTAGAAATAAATGTATGACTTAATTTCTCAGTGTTCAACATATTTATAACACCTTAATTTTCTAACATTTTTAAAAGGTAAGAAACATGTTTTGGAAAATGTTGTAATGTGAACTTTAAATGACATGCGAGAGTCAGATAACGTCTAAATTCCGTGCTGATTCAGTAAAACTGATAATGATTCCAATTGAGTTAAATAATGACAAATTATTTTTGAGATCAGCATCATTCTCTCCAATAATTAACATCTGTTTTATCTTGTTTAAAGACAAATTGTTCTCATCCATCCACTCCTTTAATTCACTGACACAATTATTTAAGGGCAACCTGGGAGAAATGTCATTTGGTCTAAAAGAAAGGTATAACTTGGTGTCATCTGCATATGAGTGAAAATTAATGTTAAGTTTTCTAATGATAAATCCCAGCAGAAGCATATAAAGTGAAAACAGTAAAGGTCCCAGTACTGAGCCCTGCAGGACAACATATCTCATTCTTCAAAATTATTATTTTTTCATAAATGACGTTTCATTTTACGTTTTCATTAATGATAAAAACACGGCCCTGAACCTTTTACCTTCTGCAAGATTTAAGGACACACCATCTTCTTGGATGAAGTTCACATAACTTTTGGAAACAGTAGATAATCTGCCCAGTAGCATCATGGGAGAAGGTAACCTCCTTCTTCCCAAGTCATACTCCATTAATTTCTGTAGAGATGCCCTGCAAATATTCTTTCTGGAGCCCTTTACCGGTGCATGCTTGTTTAGGGTCATTGCCTTCCTTCTCTTCTGCTGCTACCAACGCAAAGATAAGTTTCTTTCAGAACAGGATCTGCAACACTTCTGATTCTCATAGCTTGTTCTCTGCTTCCCACTCTCTCCTCAAACATTTACTGCCTCCACCCTCAACTGTCTTGACCATTGATGTTTGCAGTCTATGATTAGAAAAACACTATAACATTCTTTTTCTCTACTATCTTCATCACTGATGATTCCAAACTCCTCTTTATTCACCCAAAAACCTGTCCACTTGACCACATCCTGTAATGTTTACTCCAGGCTATCTGTTCTTCATACATTTCTGCAGTTGCACAAGCCATCAACACCAACCATAGCACGGACACTTTTCCTACATTGTTCAAACAGGCAATAACAACTACCCTACTCAAGAATCCACAATCATCTCATCAGTCTCTCTCCTCTCCTTTCTCTCCAAAACAGTGGTAAAAACTGTCCAAGATGGCTCTACTTACTGTTGTCGACACATTACAGCTGGTAAGAGCTACCAACATATCATACAATGTGTTCTTATCCTGCTAGATCCTATGCCTTTAACACAGCTAACCACCAAATCCTCCTCCTCTGACCTTGGTCACACTAGGACTGCCCTCAGGTGGTTTGAATACTACCTTTTTGGCAGATACTACCATGTGTCTTGGCAAGGAAAGATGTCAAAAAGGCACCAGGAAAGCATAGGGTTGCTCCAAGGATCAGTGTTAAGACTGCTCCTCTACTCTCAAGACCTAGTGAGGAGGTGTGTAATCATCCTGTTCCTGGTTTTTCTTATCATTGCTATTCTGATGATACACAGCTATACTTGTCATTTGCTCCAGAGGACCTCATGGTGTCTGTTAGAATCCCTCATTGTCTCGTTGATATTGCAATCTGGATGAAGGAACTCCAGCTCAACCTAACAAAGACTTGATATCCTAGCTTGTTTGTTTGTTCAGCACTCCATCTCTATTCAGCTTCCTTCAAGGATCATGTTGCTCGCAGATTCTCTCTATATAACAACTGCAAGGTCTGGCACACCTTCTGGTCCAGACTTTAGTTTTGTCATATCTGGACTACTGCAACTCTCTGCTGGCAGGAGCACCAGCATCTGCCACCAGGCTACTGTAGATGATTCAAAATGCAGCATTGCATCTAATGTTCTATCAGCTGAGGTGGGTACATGTCAGTCCTCAGTTCAGATCACTATATTGGCTCCCAGTTGCAGCCCATACTAATGTCCAAATCACTGATGCTATCCTACAGAGCAGTCACGTAAGTATCTATATATACAGTATATGAGGATACTTGTGAGGTTCTCGATCACTCAGGTCTGCTGATAAACAGCATTTGGTGATGCCAACACTGAGTGGCATCAAATCTCAATCCAAGCTTTTTCATGTTTAGCTTCTAGCTGGTGGAATGAGCTGCCCACCCCCATTTATACTTTTGAGTTGCTCAATATGTTTAAGAAGCATTTGAAAACTCTTCTTTGAGGAATTTTTGTCTGATATTAGCTGTCAGATTTTGTAATATAGGAATTGTGACTACAGTAGCTTTTATTTTGTTCTGAGCTCCTCACTTGTAATGTTCGATTTTGTACCCTTGCCCTGTAATACTTGTTTCAAAATTGTCCCCCAGACTGATGTTTACTCAGTTATCTTAACTCCTTTTTTTAAGTCACTTTGGGTGAAAGCCTCTGCTAGGCAAATTAATGTAAAAGTAAATGTAAACAGTTTTCTTTAGCAAAATGTTTCTGTTTCAACCAGCTTCCCTACTAAAAAAAGGTTAAGACAAACGGGACCTGCTAGATTATTAACATGAACAGGGCGAGAACTTGAGAATATAAAGGATCAAGGCTGAGCAGACATACTACTGAGTACTGTGTGTGAGGTGCAGCTAATTGCTAAAGCCCAGAAGATGCACACATCTCCTATGACTTCATGGTAGTCAACAAGAGAGGCTGCCAGCAGCCAGAAGGACATTGACCCTTCCTTTAATCTGTGGTTCTGATAGATAATTTTGCAATAACTTCAGGGTATCTTACTTGACCCATAACACACTAAATTCTAATCAGTTTATTTTTACAAAGTGCACTTTGACATATATGCCCAGCATGTTATTCAGAAATAGAAGTGCAGTATGATTACATTAAAACATAACACGCCATGCAACAAAAACACAAACCATATACCAAACATATCTAACAGTATATGCTGTATATCTTGTCAATGCACATCATATTTTATGTAGCTTGCAATTCTACTTTAATTTTTTTTCAGCCTGTAGGTAATTTTCTTTCCAAGCTAATCTGCCAGTGTAAAGGTTTATATTCTAAACATTACCCTTCTACTGTGATAATAACAAGATTAATCAAGCAAATCCCAAACCGTTCTACACAGGCAGTTCATTACCAAGATGACAGCGGGCCAAGACCCGCACACCTGTTTCTTAGTCAGATCTGGATGCGGAGATGCTTGTATCATTCAGTCCCCACTAGGCTGTCCACAGATGGCAGGCTGTTGAATGAAATTTGTGTTGTTGAATTATTGAAACCCATTACACTGCTGTATTATTTATTCAATAAAAATCCACAATTTCATATTGATTGCAGGGTGGAATTATTTTTATTTTATTTTTTTTTTTCTTCTTTCATTTGCGTTGGGAAAGAAACTCAATTATTTTTACATTTTGTGAATTACTTCGCTGTAAAAAAAAAATAAGGAGTGTGTTCAATAATCAATTTCAGGCTGTGCTGGCTCAATTTATCATATTTCATGCTCTCTCTCTTACCCAGGGTTCTTGGGATCCTTGGATATTAACACTTGTCTTTCTTCCAGATTCACAATATGCTTTTCAAAAAAGCAACTCTGAAAAATGCTATTGTCCCCTGTCATAAAGGAAAGTCTCAAAGAGAAGGCACTTCTTCATGTGGTGAAAAAGAGAATAAAGCCTGCCTTGAAAAGAATGAAGGAAAAAGGTGAAGCTGCGTGCAGTGATGTGTTTAAAGCAACAATTACATAAAACAAAGACAGCATGACTGAAAAGGATTGCAGTGAAACAATATTATTATACCGCCTCAGTTTTAGAATAGCCGATTAATGTTTGAATAGAACTGTATATGAAATAAGAGGCAAAATAATATGCCTGTTTAATACAATTCAGGATTACAGGAGGGCTGAAGAATATCTTGGCAGCAGTGAGCATAGGATGGGAGCTAACCATGGATGGGGCAGAGCCCACTCATAAACACATGGATGTAAACTGATGTAGACAAGGGCAGACAATGACCAGAGGCTGGATGGTGTCAAATATGCTAGTCTTTCAGGAATCAATTTAAAGAGAATACTGGGGAAAGATGTTGATGGAAGCTAGCAGTTTCCATTCATCCTCCATAGTTGTGATGATTATGACCCAAGGGGCTTCCTGTGAGCTCAATTCCTGCAACCTCATAAATCAGCCTTAACCCTGAAAATCCAGAAAGTAAACATGACCTGTTAGTGACAGGGACACAATGGTGTTTACACTCTATTAGGAAACATGTGGACCTCCGGTCCACCCAAGATCAAGGCTCCAGTCCCAATAGTTCACAAGTACCATCAGGCTGCCATGCCGCATGTGCTTGATGTGCAGTGGATGTTGACACTGTCATTATTCTTCTTCCTTTCATGTAACCAGCTTCTGTAATTTGCCTTACACTTAACAAAGGTCGAAGCTCTTGTTTTCCTTTCTGCCATGTAAGCCTCTAAATCAGTTTGCTTATGCAGTTTACCATAAGAAAGATGCATACCCAGATAACTGTTCTCAGTAGCCAGGTTTTTTGTTTCACCAATGTGTATTACGTCATAAGCTTTCGATTAAGACCAAAATTCTAGCCCTAAAAGTTTACGAACAATCATGTGACAGACCGACACAACCCTTTAGTATTTTTTTATAAAGATACTGTATCTATTTGTTTTACGTATTTTTTTTCCATTGCCTAATGGTATTAAATGGGGTTTGACTGCCTTGGCACCACTAATGTTCTCACACTTTTTTGTGTAATTTTGTTACAAGGGATATTACATTATTATTTTTATTGTATTTGTGTTGCTAATATCCTAGTTATCTCAAAAGATACAACTTGTTTATGTAAATATACAGTATTTTATAGTCAGAGGATGAGCACGTTAAACCACCCTACATATATAATATAATATAATATAATATAATATAATATAATATAATATAATATAATATAATATAAT